>JAVJIF010029907.1:600000-1000709 GCA_038442645.1 Agave tequilana
TTAATACTATTGCTGAGGCAGGCCCAGGTGTAAAAGGCCCTATAGGGTACCAGATTGGCAATCTATATTTAGAGAAGAAAATGAAAGAAATTGAAGTATATATTACTTCAATAAAAATAAAATGGCTGCAGTATGTTTGCACGATCATGTGTGATGGCTGGAGTTCTCAGAATAGAAAGTCTATTGTTAATTTCATGATTTATTGTGATAGAAACATGATCTATTATACTTCTGTTGATACTACTAATATCTCGAAAATTGTTGATTATATATTCTCGCTAATAGATAAAGTTGTTAATAAAGTTGGTGAAGAAAATATCGTGCATGTTGTAACAGATAATGAGGCAAGTTTCAAAGCAGCTGGTCACATGTTGATGGAGAAGAGAAAACATTTGTTTTGGTCTCCCTGTACAGCACATTGCATTGATTTGATGCTTGAAGATATTGGCACTGTGAAATCAGTCAAGGAGACGTTAGATGATGCTAAGATGATCACATCATTCATTTACAATAGCCTCAAAGTGGTGAATTTAATGAAGCTATTTACCAGAGATAGAGATTTATTGAGACCAAGTATAACACGGTTTGCCACCGAGTTTATTTCTATTGAAAGCCTTATTCGCTATGAGTAAGATTTGAAAAGAATGTGTGCGACTACCGAATGGCGTGAATTCAACAAGGAGTAGAAGAAGTGTGCGAGATAAGTTTTCTAATCTCATTCTGACTGACCGATTTTGGAAGAAGACAAGAGAGGTCCAAAATATTATATATCCTCTTGTTAGAATCTTGAAGATAGTGGATCAGGACAAGAAACCTACATTATCTATTATATATAAAGCTATGGATGGAGCAAAATTGACTATAAATGCATCAAATAAGAACTGAAAGAAATACTGGGATATCATTGATAGAAGATGGGAGAGACAATTGCATAAACACTTGCATACTGCTGGTAATTCATTTGCCTAGAAATCATATTTGTTGACAAAAAATTGAAACTGTCATATCATAAGAATCATGTGCTTACATTATTGCAGCATATTTTTTAAATCCACCACTTCAATATTCAAAAAACTTTTCTACACATCCAGAAGTGAGAAATGAATTAAAGGAGGTCATTAAAAGATTGGAGCCAGATTTGAATAAACAATCAAGAGCTATTAATGAGGTAATAATAATTTATTTATTTCATCGATATAATGTTATGCAAATATTAACACTTGTGATGTGTATTCTCACAGATAAAATTATTTGTGGATGGAGTTGGAGAATTTGGAAGCTCACTGACTAGAAGAGCAGTGCAACAATCTCTTCCAGCTGATTAGTGGATTAATTATAGCGAAGAAGCTCCCAATCTGCAGAAAATTGCTATCAAAGTTTTAAGCCAAACATGTTCTTCATCGAGTTGTGAAAGAAATTGGAGCACGTGGTCGCTGATTCATACAAAATTGCGCAACCGGTTGGCAATAAACAAGTTGCATAAACTAGTATTTGTGCATTACAATATACGATTGCGAGTAAGAAATTTGACATGCAAAAGCGATACTGATGATTATTACAACCCAATTAATCTGAACAATATTTTCAATAATGATGATATATTGGATGAGTGGATGAGTGAAGGAGAACAGCCGATGTTACCACCAGATGACTTAGGTTGATTGGATGAAGGTATTCGTCGTAGTGACGAAAGTGGCGATGATGGCGGTGATGGCGGTGTGTTAACGGCGGTGATGATGATGGCGGTGGTGATGATGGCCGTGATGACGGCGGTTATAGAGGTGATGGTGGTAATGATGAAGAGACTCATGGGGTTGGTGGAAGCCAACGAGGTGGTGCTATAACATGGGATTCAGAATATTATGCCAAGATACAGATCATGGAGGCCGGGTGGGGATTTCGCAACAGCGTAGGCATTTGGATCGGTTGGTCGATTTCAGTTCTAACGATGATTATTCGAGTGGACATGATAACTACTCACATGGTCATCATAGTCTTGAAGACCATTTACAGGGGTTGGGTTTGACATCTGGTCAATATTCTGGCACTGATTATTCTAGCACTGGTGAATATTCCACTAGCAGCACTGAATATCGAGATTTTGGGTATTATTACTATGGAGCTGATATTCCATAACCCCTACCGCCATATTACTCTGATAGTGGATCCTATGGCCAATCATCTCAGCCTATAGAATCTCACCCACAAACATATTATTATCCTTATGAAAACTATATGACTGGTTTCTATACTTATCGCGGGGATGATGATAATGATGATTTTGTGCCTCCTCGTAATTTAATGTGAAAATGACTATATTAGCAGGTACTTATGAATTATTTTGTACAATTTACTATATTATGCATGTATTTTGATATTTTTCTACCGACAACGCTTGTATTTATGCTTTCACGTTATGTTTTGAGTGCTAGGTGATATGTTTTGAATATGTGATACATGAATTTTGATGTCTACATTTTTTTATGATTTGTCATGATTTTTTCATAATTTTTTTGACGTTCTATGTAGCGTTTTGCGCGTATCGTCCGAGTCACCGAGACCAATCCGCCTCGGTGCCGGCCGAGTCGGCGGCCTAGACCGAGACTTTGAACCATGATGTTGACTTCATATATCAACACATAAGAGTCATGCCAATACATGGCAATTCTTGTTGGAAAATATCAAAATGTTGCATGGTTTATTGGAAGATCTAGAGAATATAACAAAAGTAGAAAGATTTTGAAGTTCACAAATCACAGAGCCATCATCTAGAAGATATTAAGAAGAAATTTTGGTGTGAAGAAAATAAAATGTGTCCTTTAATAATAACAACAATTTAGCATTGGGGTCAGGTACATTAATCTGTTTTCTCCAGCGGCTCTACTATGAGTCTCTCATTTAAATTAGTGACAGTCCTTTTTTATATACTTTACAACAAAAACTTTAAGAAAATTGCTGGTTAACTTACCCCATCCATTGTCAGACCCAAAGTATCAACACCTGAATGAAGTCCCATCATGTATGGTGTAGGGGCATCAATATAGTCTACCCCGCTAAAAAATAGAAGTGGAATGTAGACATGCTGCATGAGGGAAAACAAGATAGTTCAGAAGAAAAAAACTAAGCAGTAAGAACCATTTTAACTTCAAGGGCAATGAAAACTAGATGCGGCATTTTTTTCCCCCTCGGGCCTTATCGATGGTACACCTCATAGCTTATGAACTGGCAACTATTTTTTTCCCCTTTTAACTATTTGTTTTCTTGCAAAGCATGGGAACTAACAATAACATCTCAAAAGATCAGCAATATGATTTCTTTAATCAGAGACTTTAGCTACTTCAAAGAGAAAAGGTAACTGATTACAGAGTGCATAAACATAAAAAAGTAAAAGCAAAGGGGGAAAAAAGGGTCCGCGCTGCATAAGCACAATAAAGAAACAAAATAGACAAGGGGGAAAGGTCTCCCTGGATATACAACTAACCATTTTGAGTATGTGGCGACCCTACTAAAGTGCATGAAAACATAAATCTCTACAGGTTCTAGAATGATAAGAGAGCTTACTTGCCAACGGAAAGGATATATTAGATGGCAGATGGCCTCAGAAACAAGAGTTAATAATGTGTACCTGCAAAATTGGGGAGAAAATCAGCATTGCATAAACCTTATGATTGAAATATTAACAGATCACATGGGCTTTATTGACAAATAGCAACTGGAAACTCAATATAATAGGAAGTCAAGCTGGAATTGACAAAATGGTCTTATCCCCATCAAGAGAATGGAGTGGTTTATATCATTCATAAAAACAAAAATTATGTTAAATATAGACACCATGCTTGACATTCATATAAAACAAGAATTTATGTTAAATATAGTCATCATACTTGAATCTTCCAATAGATCTTCAATTTATTCTGAATTATGAGACAAAAATACAGTCTCAATTCATTATTTCATCAAATACGGGATGTGATATGGTTCCAAAGGATGAACCAGATGAGAAGGAAAAATCAAAGCCTACTCTCCAAGATTTCATTTTCACAATCCTCTAGTAAAAATAGCCAAATCCGTAAGGGCCAGAATTTTATTTCAGCAGTATAATAGCCAGACGTCTGCAAATTACCCTCCAAACAGAAATGTATTATTCACTGAATCTCTGCACTTCCGACCCAAAAAGACGTGAAGAGAAGAAACCAACTATTTCTACAAAGGTAACCAATTCAGATTAGATCCAAGTAGCCTGAAGGGTTGGAGGATCTATAACTCCAAGAATATCTCAGGGACTCACTTTCCAGAACCATTCATGGGGCGACAAAGCTCTCTTTTCATCTTCTTCGAGCTATCTTTTAACTCTGTCCCGACTCCAAATGTGTAGAGATATACGAAACTACACTATATCAAACTATTTAGTACATTTTCCAACAATCTAAAAAGAATATAATATTAGCTTCGGAAACTACTAGCCTCCTGGGACAATTTTTCTTTCCTTTTCTGGAACAGCCAACAAAGTTTAACCTATCTCCACACCATAACATAAAGTCCATCATTATCTTCTTAACTGGACTCGAGATAACAGGCTAAAGCTTTGCTAAATGGGCGGCAATATTCACCGCAGACCGGTAAGAGCTCACATCCAACTTCATATCGCTAGAATAAATGTTATAAGATCAAACCTGTGAGGTTCCATAAGCTTCTTTCTTGGTAAATGGAAATTAATTGCGAAGACCAAAAAAACTTGTGTTGACAATGTTTCAAAATCTTTTTGAACCAATTCTTTTATCATGTAAACAAATCCTCCTCTCAATGTGGATTAACATTTGTTGACGTGAATATTCACCTCAGACCATTAAGAGCTCACCTCCAACTTCCTATCGCTAGAATAAATGAAATAAAATCAAGAAACCGGCAAGGTTCCACAAGCTTCCTTCTTGGTAAATGGTAATTAATTGTGAAGACAAAAAAATTTAAAAAAATGTGTTGACAATTTTTCAAAATCTTTTTGAACCAATTTTTTTACCATATAAACAAATCCTCCTCACAATGTGGATTAACATTTGTTGACATGAATATGCCTTGTCAATGACAACAAAATTGAAAAGTTCTGCAGTTTAAAATTTCTGGCAGATTATTCACTTCAAAACAAACATATTTTTTTAACAAAAAACAAACATCTTAATTAACACAAATAATTAGAACTCTGCATTACATAACACTTCCAACATTTCTTTTTTTGAGAATATCGTATGAAGCGAAAGCTCCAGCATAGAATATATTTATATTATAATAGAAGGATGAAGTATATTACACTTTACAGACCAGCCCCACTTCCAACATTTATCTAGTCAAAAGTTTCTCCTTTGACAACCATATCAAACTAAATATTGTTAATCCACCATCCAACACGTTTATAAATTCATATTCAAATACTCATCATGGGTAGGTCATGGAAATAAGAAAGCTTGATGGTAGAAGAGTCTTATTCTTTTGAAACTAAAGATGTTGAAAGAAGCATTGGAATTCAATGGATCACTTAAGGAAGGAAGTAGGATTAGACATCTTCCATCCCTTTCTCAAGAATAACATGCATTAGATGCAACCCCTTTTTAACAGTCTCAAGAGTGCGGCTTGATGACCAGGGACGGATCCAGGATTCTTTTTTTTCTTTTTTCTTTTTTTTTTTTTTTTGATTGGGGGGTTGGGGGGTCTATGAGAATGCGCATCATTATTTTTCTACTTCTTTACTTTCTAAGAGCACGGGTCACAAAAATTGAGTAAGACTTGTACTTGCTCCAAAACTTATACACTGTTAAGTTTTAGTTGCCTTTTTTCCTAATAAAATCTTAAGATGTAATGATGTACATAATGTTTCCAGACTCAAAATAATAATATGTAATTCAAACAAGATAGAAGGTTAATTTTTGAATGGTGATAGTAGATTGAAATAATTAGACATATTAAAGAGAAATAAACTATATATCCCACTGTTACTCTTCTTCTTTTGCCTCTTACTTTGACAAAAGAATAACCAATTCTCTTCTCTTTAATAGTTCAAAGAGCTTTTTGACATCAAATAAAGTTTGAGAAGTGCTTATATCTTCAAAAAAGTGACGGGAACATCCAAAAAATATATAAGGGATAAAAGCAAGAGAATTTAATTGAATATTATATTTGGGGTACTTATTTATTTTTATAACTGTATATCCATATTTAATTGAACTAGAACTTTACTATAAAAATAGAGTTTAAGTTTGAAAGTAGAGAGGATACTATAGATAATTTCTTTATTTGGAAATGTCTTCTTGTTATTTTCAGAATTTGAGTAGATAGAGCCAATTAAATAAGTTATTTATCTTAAATTCCTAAATTTTAGAAGGGTAGTTATTATTATCTATTTTAAATTCCTAAATTTTAGGTGTGTTGTTATTATGAAGAATTCTTCTTTTATCTTATTTTATGCGGAGAAGTGGAACTTGAATTGCGCCACAAGTCTTGCATTTCAAAATAGTGCAAGCAGCTTAAGTACCCTTCATTAAATGGAGTTGCATTACTCATTGTTTGCTGGACTACTCCAATTAAATGAAGTTAGTTTACTTTTGTGTAAGTTTCAATGATTATAAAATTTGATGTTGATAATAACAAAACCTTCAAAATACAACTCAAATTCCCAAACAGATCCCAAATTTCTGTAGTCACAGCACTAACAATTCAGAAGCAGCATCCAGCAAAAACAAATTGAAGCCCAATTTGATATCGAACTCAATGGTGGCAAGATAAAAGGTGAAAATAAAGTGATTGAATGGTCGATTGGATGACAAGATTCTGTAAAAGATATGAAAAAAATTTATAAATAATTTATGACTGGCAATCAACCTGATTTTAAGCCTCCAATTCGGTACCAAAATTACTGGCTGAATAAGGACAAGAGAACTGAAAGGCTAGTCAGCAGGTAGAAAAGTCTACAGCATTTGCCATACTTTTTTAGCTTATACAACCAAGAAGGAACCCACCAACGTTCTCCTAAACTAAGAAATATTCTGGAAGTAGGGAAAAGAAGATAAATTTTCTACAGGGAATTACATTCAACTCTAAGGCAATAAAACCAAAGAGCCAGATAAAACACATTCCCAACTCAGACAAGATATATCAACCAGTTGACAATGGTAGGAAATGAAGTAAACTGTTAGGATGCATAGAACTGTACCTGACACCTTTTACAGTTTAAAGTTAATTATGGGTGCTTCCATATATATAACATTCTTCAATTACTTATTTGGAGTTTGATGGTGAAGATTAAGACATAAGATTGCAAAAAGATCAAGTTTTGGGGTTGTTTGTTGCTTTCAGATTTGTAGGAGAAGAGAGATCTGGTAGAATATACAAAGCAGAACGGCAACTCCTATTCACTTTCAAGTTGCAAACTACATATAGGGGTTGTTTGGATTCAAGGAAGTGGGCGGAAGTGAGGAAGTGGGAAGTCTCATTTCCCACTTCTGTTGTCCATCAAACACCAGAAAAGGAAAATGGAAAAACCACTTTTCCTTTTGTCTTTTTCCCTTTTACACAAACATGTCCTCACTTCCAAGGTGCTACAGCTAATTTTGTGGTCATGTAAATCTCATTTGTGATAAGTTGTAGCTCAAAACAGTTAATTTTGTGGTCATGTAAATCTTACTTGCATTCTAATTACAGTCCAAATTTTTTCATAATTAATTTTTATTTTAATATTATTTTGTGGTCAACTTTATGGTCAACCTTTCCATTTTCACTTTCACATTACCAACCAAACAATGAAAAAACATTACATTTTTCCAATTATACTTCCCCAATTACCATCCAAACACCCGAAAAGAAACACAAATTCTCATTTTCCAAAAGGAAAAGAATCATACTTCTCATTCCTCACTTCCACCCACTTCCAAGCATTTAAACAGCCCCATAAAGTAGCATAATTAGATTTCTATAATGTAAAGCATTAGACGTTAGCAAGCATTCAACTTGAAATCATTAGAAAAAGCAACTTCAAAGAATAAACACATCAATTATAAAAGAGGAAACATGTTATCTAGTTAAAAGTTGGCCACAAATTGTGCAGCAAGTTGTCACTTAACGCAGTGTTGGTAACAAATTGACTGAGTCACTAGTACCTCCAGGCAAAGTTTTACAGTTCGATAAACTAGTCTTTGAATGCAACCAAACAAATTTGACATATTGGATAATTATGATCCGAAGAAAGAGCTCACATTCAGAGTTCTATAAAGTATGTATGTGATGATATGTTCGCTTTTCTATAGTAAGGGCCTCATACCATTATTACCAAACAATGCTTCAGACAGATAAATAGAAGGAATTTATATGGAAAAGAAATAGCATGTATCTAAACAAAGAGTAACCAACCATCTTCCCCACCCATCCCCTTCCCCAGAAAGGCATATGCTTTACTATTATATGCCTCTAACATCTCTCAATCATTATTTTAGGGGGCGAGAGAGAGAGAGAGAGAGAGAGAGAGAGAGAGAGAGCAGATCAGAGCAGAGCACTTCTTCAAAGGTTGCTGACGCCATTATAATGCAATAAACAAATAAGTAACATTTTGAATATTGTGAACTGGCATTCCAGTGAACTCTTTCAAGGGAGATTGTAATTCTTTTAATTAATTGAGTATTACAAGCAAAAGTTAAAAAAACAAGATGACCAACAAAAAAGTAAAGAGTTTGAAAATAACTTATTTGATCGCAGTAAAATCCTTCTTTCAAGCAAGACAGCAGTGAAAAGCCTGATCAAGTTATCCAAATCCAGGCACTGCACGAGCGGCTGAAAAGAAATCTGCGCATGATGAAAAAAGAAAAGTTTGCTTACCATATATTATTTAAAGCAGCAAAAGGAATTTAAAGAAAGAACATGAAGAATGTGAAGAGGACAAGATCATACATCTGCATGAGGAAGTCCATCCTTTGGTGGGGCCTCCACAGAAAGAAGGCAGTTCTCAATAGCAAATAAAACTCGATCTTTTCCCAGTGTAGGTACAGGAACATTGGAAACCATATAGGAAATAACTTCCCATAATGGCTTGCTGAAATCAGGAGCTATATTTAGCAACAGGGCAAAATGAAATTTAAAAGATCTTATCAATAATGCAAGGTTCTCATAAGATGTGAACATCTGATGGAAAACATTTGATAATATATCTCACTATCTCCATACACATATTTTAGCAACTGATTTTTCTTTAAAACTAAAATATATAAAGACTTCACAATATACGCTATATATAATATTTTGTACAATCCGCTAAATTTGATTTCTAGCATAAACACTCTTAAACAAAACATTGATACCAGCCACACGCATCCGCGTGCACAACACTTAAGATTGAAATTTGCTCGTGCAACAAAGTCACGCAGCAGGTCCGAGGGCAGACCTAGAGACGCTCAGAGGTTCCTACTAGGGTACATGCACCAGGTTGACCCAGACACATCCGTCACTAAGGAAAGCGATTCTGAGGACAGTGCCTAGGGATGAGGCATATAGGCGGGTCCTACAGTTTGGTCGGTCTATGACTTTTGTTGCTTCTTGTAGTTACTTACTTTCAGCGAACAGGAGGAATAGTCATCGGTTCGGTTAGGGATCTTTGGAAAGAAAGGATCAGTTGCGCCACCAACAAGATCCGGTGCATCAGCAAAGAAGCGTCTAAAGAACAGTATAATTCGTTTATTGAAGGAATTGGGGATTCTATCCTATTTTTATTCTATAGTCTACGCACTTGCTTGGATCGAGTTGAAGGAATCTCCAGCATTGAGGCCTCATCAAACGTCTAAAGAAAGCAAGGCTGAAAACCTAAATAATCAAGTTCAACCCATCCGACAAACTATTTAACTAGTATGCCCTGAATAAGGGTTTTTTCGTATGACTTATCGTGGACTTCTCCCGATGAGTTTGAATACTATCAGCGATCCACTTCTTGGTATGCAGTTAAGATGAGGCATAAACCATAAGCAGTAGAGGCGAGGAGAGGACAGTGAATCTATTAGCATATGCCATTATTCTAGATTCCCACTTGGCTTTGGTGGCAAGTCGTTACTAGTTACTATGGGCTGTTAATGTAAAAAATTTGCAACTTGCACAAATTCCTTTGTTTGGCTTGCATGCAAATTACAAGGTCAATTTGCAAAATCATGTGGGCCTCACATCTCACTTGCAAGTGGGTTACAAAATTCACTTGCATTTGGAAAATTTTGATTATTTAATTTGTTAAATTGGTTAATTAATTTAAAATTAATTTAATAATTTTTAAAAATTAGGGAAAATCACAAAATAATTATTACTTAATATTACATTAATATTTTATTTACTAATGTTTAATATTGGTAAATTTTCAAAAAGATAATTTTATGGTCAACTTTTTCACTTATATTAATATTAATATTTTATTTTTTTAATATTTTATTATATTAATAATGTAGTAATATTATATTTTAGGAATATTTCGCTACAGCCACCTGCTTTGCTTCATAATTAAAAAAAAACCTCAACGTCATAATTTGATTCACTACAACCTCATCCACATGAACATAAACCGATTCCTTCCAACCACCCCACTTGTTTATATATTTTCATTTTCTATTTTACCCTTCTACATTGCCCCTGACATTACTCCCCTCTCAATCTTGACCCCAATGCAGAGTAATTCGCGCGTCGACTTGTACAGATCGACCTTTTTGCAGATTTCATTTTGTTCGTGCTCGGATGAGTTTTGTTTGTATTTAGATCTGTAAAGCATTAGAGATCATTTGATGTCAGTGGACGGGTAGTCTAATGATAATGGCGATGTCGATATGAGGAATATAACTCATGATCGTAGTCATCTGTAAGAACTGACTCAAAAATAGGCCATTTTGTGAGGATTACGATCATAGTCGCAGTCCTCATAAAAACTCAAATATATAACACTTTTGTGAATAATGCGATCATGATCGCAGTCCTCATAAAGAAGATTACGATCATGATCGCAATCCTATAAAGACTCAGAAACATGACATTTTTGTGAGGACTGCGGCCATGATAGTGCATTTTATGAGAACTGCAATCATGATCGCAATTCTCAAAAATAAAGTATTTTTGGTGAGAACTATGATCATAGTCGCAGTATTCTACACTGTGATCATTTTATGAGCATTGCGATTATAGTCGTAGTCCTAAAAAAAGAGCATTTTCGAAGCGGTCCGCTTTTTTTAAGCTATTACTTGGGGGCATTTTCGTCTTTCGCCGCTGATGAGCGTTTCAGCACTTGACACGTGGGCCCAAATCCTTGCTTTAAAAAAGAGGTGGCTGATGCGAACAAAATTAAGCAGAGTTTTTTCCAAATTACGATTTGACATAGGGGGTGTAGTGAATGCCCTTATATATTATTAATTTATATTAATATTTTTTATTATTCATAATATTTTAATAATATTTTATTTTACTAATATTTTATACAAAATTTATTAATTTTACTAATATTTTATTAATACTTTAATGTTTTCTTAATATTTTATTAATATTTTATTTTAACAAGTTGAATAATATTTTATTATTATTTTAATAATTTTATTTAACTTTTATTACTGTTCTTGATATTTTATATATTTTATACCAAACTTACTGATATTTTAATTTTCTAATATTTTATATTTTATTAATAGTCTTAATATTTAATTTATTTATTAATTTTATTAATAAATTATTAATATTTTATTAATACTTTAAATTTTATTTTATTAAATTTATTACTATTTTATTAATTTCAAAAAACTTTAATTAGTATTCATAATATTTTATTAATAATAATATTTTATACCGAATTATACTATAATAAAAATACAATATTGTAGTATTCTTTAATTTTTTTAATATACTATATTTAATATTTTATTATGCTTTAGTTTTTTAGTTTTTATTGTAAAATTTATTATCTTTAATATTTAATGTTTTACATATTTAATATATTTAATATTTATTTTATTAATAATTTTTTAATAATTTATATATGAATAACATATATATTATACATTATAATTTTTAATAGTAGATTTAATTTAATAAAAACAAATAATTTTTAAATCACTGCTACAGTTAATTTTGTAGTGAACTTTCTCACTTACACTTTAACATTACCAATCAAACACCGTAAAACACAATAACCTTTCCCACTTACACTTTCACATTACCAACCAAACACCGTAAAACACAATATACTTTCTTGCTACTACAGTCGCTTTTTTCATTTTTATTTTACGACTTACGACTTGTTGTTGCTTGTAGCCAATCAAACAGGCCCTAGCAAGGTGCCAAACACTTCCTCTTTTATTACTTCATCCTTCCCATATCCATATCCTTTGTTTGGTCTTACTCATCAAATCAGACTAAGTTCATATATGTAAGTCTGATCATTGATAAGGCTCAAAAATATGGTCGGTGTTTAAAAGTCCAAAGAGCGTAGGCTAGCCACAGAGCTTGGATGTATTTTTATGATTGGAGATCCCTGGATTACAAATGCTCTCTCTCCCCCCGACCTTTCGCCTCTGAAAGCAAGTGTCCTTCCTTCTCAATGCCCAGGCATCTATCTTCGATGAAGGGAAGGAATCTGAAGGATACAGTTCCGCGCAGGACCGTTTGGCTCTATTGGAAGGAAAGGGATGAAGGACAAGAAAGTTGGGAGCTTGCACATGCTTGGGTTTATGTGTGATGGTGGTTGGGGGGAGGCGCACTTCCCACCATTTACTCACACCAAAAGGGAAAAAAACAAAGTTACACTCACACGCGTGCTTTTCAGGACAGATTGAAATTTGTTTGTGCAAAAAAAGTCTTGTGCGTGTACATAGATTGGTATATCTTTATCATATTGAAATTCATTGCACCTGCAGCAAAGTTAGTGTAAACAGATAGACGAGAATCATAGATACAAATATAGATTCAGATATTTATGCACTTGTACAAGTATATTTATGTAGGAGTAAATGTAGATGTAGATATGCACGTACATGTGTGTCTGTCTAATAGATATAGATATAGATGGAGATATAGATAAAGAATAAAGATATAGGTATAGGTATATGTATTAGGTGCAAGTAATACCTGCATGCACGCATCAAATACATGTGTGTGCACCTACCTATCTACCTGCCTGCATGTATACATATACATAAGCTGGGTTATTTGTACAAGTACCCAAGACATGAATACTCTCTTCAAACTGCATGACTGATATTCCAAATTGAAAAACCCACACCAATGGATATGATCCACTAGCCATAAACTATCTATTTACAAAGTACAAACAAAAAATCAAATGCTTTCTATGTGTTTTACCCATACATCAAGTATCCACAAAATCCATCTTTTAAATTTTCAAAAAATTGATTAGATTGTAGCTAAAAGATGAAAACATTCAACTTCCTTTTAGGTAGTTTTTATGAGTAATAATCACATTAGACAATGTGGGTTTTCAATTTGGAAGATCAAAAATTGTAATTTGGAATGAGTATCCACATCTAGGATACTGCTAAAAGTAAAGCAGCTCAATTCTCTACGTATGTGTTCGCTCACATGCATTTGAGCATGTACATATCAGCTATAAAGAACTGTTATGACTAATAAAGGAATACAGAATTTGATGTTACCATGTGAACAGACTGAGTATATACTTGAATCATTAGATGATACCATGTGAATGGCTTGATGATACCATGCGAATGGCTTATCTTTATTACTAATAAACTAAGTATACAAAGGTCATATACTTCATAGAATGTGCTCACCTCTTTATCTGTTTGTTAAATTCAATTTCTTAAACCCTCTCTAAACCTTCAATAATCAGGTTTGAAGAATTGCATAGCATGTAGTACATTCCATATCTATTGTCGGTACCACAAGACCCGCTGCCTTCCAAATCTTCTCCTGACACTCACTGGCAGGCTTGAGTTCCACTAGGCCCAATCAGCATCTAAGTGTTGCCATTGGAGGTACCAACAGGCCCACAAGATATCTCAATGTTGCAATTGAAAGTACCAATAGAACTACTCATATGTATTTGATTTCCTAAACGACCAATTCCTAATTCGATTAAACCCCGAACCCTTATGTTTCTATCCAGACTTCATCTTAAGTACTGACACATCATTTCTTGAGCACTGACACTCAACATGACCAAAAAATGGCACCTGTACAAGTGGGAGGAACCCACTCAGTCCACGGGGGTTGAAAAATACCCAATGTTCAACTTCAAGAGTTGCACATCTCAAAAGGGGTTTATTAGCAACGAGATCTTAATAAAACTCAAGCACAAGCAAGCATTTCCTGAGAAATAGTTGTCTTATACCCTTATCCACAGATTTAAGTACTCCAACAATACTTACAATCTTGATAGGTATATGGCAATAGCATATTTCAGGATGTAGCAAAGGAAACTTCAGAAAGGCTGGAATGGTTGGGAACAAATGTTATCCCTTTCGAAAGCAATGTCCTCAATCTATTCATTTAGAATAAATAAAATGCCCATCAACCTACCATGGATGCTCATAAAGAATACAAATCACACTCTTCCCTTCCAGATTTTTAAAACAAGCAATCCAAGACTATACCTTTAAAGATAAACCATGTTTCTAGAATCCTTACAACACAAGCTTCTAGAAAAAATAAAAGGGTTTTGATGGCTTCTTTGAGCAATCTAGATGTCCCAACAGTTATGGCTTAATATCGAGAAGCATCAAGTATAGCAATAAGGTTTCATGCATAAGGTGTGCAATAGTAAATTTGCTCTGACTTCAGGGTCGACTCAATTCAAAATAGTTGCCAAACTTAATTTAAAAATGTTTTTCCTCACGACAATCCCTCTTAATGGAGTGACTTGTAATTATAGTCTTTATCTCCATATGATTTAAAAAGATTACCCTTTCCATGATGTTTATATGCTCAGTACGTGATTGGTTTCCACATTTCAGTTGCCCCACATCATATTGACTATATGCCACCTTAATATACACCTCTTCAGTTAATGTGCATCATTTGGTATAGAAATTATGCTTTTTAGATGCTCTACTAATTGATATGGAATTGTATACCTTCACCATCTCATATATGTCATGCCGCAATTGTTGCCTTTTTAACTTTCCTTTCATGAACCGATGTTTGTGGGACATGGGCAAGGATTGTATTTACTCATTATGCCTAGAACAGTGTTCTAAATGGCGGCTACAGCGACTACATCGGTCGGAAAAATTTATCGAAGATGGGTATATATCGGGGATATTTTCAAAAATCGGATGTCAAAATCGGACTGTAATATTCATATCTTCTTGTCTTAAATCGCATCTCAATAAGACAATATATGCATAAATTATATAAATCTATATAAAACATCATACTTATATGTTTAAGATATACTTAACTCGATAACTTGCTTTAAGCCTATGATTCCATAATCACTACCCAAGTGTAGAATCTTCAAAAATACCACATTGTCACATCACTCGAATTATCTAAATACCTAACCTAGAAATTGGGTGTAAAATGCTATATCGGGTCGAAAATCGCCGAAATTGCGGCCGATATATCAGGTCCATGCCTATTTATCGGCGATTTTGGATGAAAAATGCTATATCGGTTTGGATGTGCCAAATCATTGCGGCTAGGTACCGTAAACGCAATATCGGCGCAATATCGGGGTTATATCGGGGATATTTAGAACACTGGCCTAGAACCACCTCATGCAATTCCATCCAAAGCCTTCTATGTGACGACATTGACCACTAGGCTTTAAGTAACATGATACTAGCAAGCAAAGGTTACATAGAAATTCAAGAAGAAAGAATAGGTGGCATTTTCTCCCACATTTAGGACGACAATTATGATTACAGTAGAAAGTGGTTATTAGGCTTTTGTAACTTCTTGTTTTAGCTAGTGCATATTTACCGGCAGTGGCAGACGTAGGATGTTTTTCCAGTGTGGAATAAATGTAATAAGAATTTCAGTGTGGGCATAAATGTAATAATGACAAGAGAGAAAAAGAAAAAATAATGTTGCACCCACCAACAAGACTTGAACCTGTAACTTTCAATAACTTAGATTTATAAATTACCACTTCAGCTAGAGCTCAAAAGTGTCTTTATGCTAGTAAAAATAATATAAAAAGAAGAGATTATATATGAAAATGTTACATTCTGTATGTACTATTCAATTATTTTATAAAATTCAGTGTGGGCGTCTGCCC
This sequence comes from Agave tequilana, assembly GCA_038442645.1. Classification (NCBI taxonomy): domain Eukaryota; kingdom Viridiplantae; phylum Streptophyta; class Magnoliopsida; order Asparagales; family Asparagaceae; genus Agave; species Agave tequilana. The sequence continues at coordinate 616,247 of JAVJIF010029907.1, forward strand.
ACACTGGAGTATGTGTGGGTACCCCCTGTTTACTGCTCACTTCTTTATCATGATAAGACCGCACTCTAATCACCTTGAAACAGATTCCATGACAGGCGAGGCACCTCAAAATCAATTTCCTCCTACTTTCCCTCTAGTAAGCAAAAATTACTTAGAAATTCAAGACAAAAACAAATGGCATTTGCTTCCACATCTAGGACGATAATTGTGAATATCATAGAGAAGGTTGTTAGGCTTGGGTAGCTTCTTGTTTTTGGCTAATGCACACTATACTTGATCACTTCCTTACCCGTGAGGGCTTGCTCTAATTACCTTCAGCCCGTATTTCATGACAAATGAAGTGCACCTCAAAAGACCTCCTTCCCTCCCCCTCCCCAGTCCCCCCCTCTCACCCACAAAAGATATCTTTCTATTGAAACATCACGGATGGCCTCAATTGTAATTATGTGTCAATTTATGAAAGAGAGATTATTGGGTGTTATAGGCTATGTAGCACAGACACTTCTATCATGGAGCCGATTCATGCCCGAAATGGGTCCGACACACACATGTCATGTGGATTTTTAAGTATTTTCCGTGTGTCTACGTGTCATGTCCATTTCAATGTTGTCGTGTCCATGCAACATAGGTTATAAGTCGTATTCATTTCAAATAGTATAGGTTTAATTTATTACCTAAAGACAATAGTGAACCATATTTTAAGATGTAGCAAAGGGAACTTCAAAAAGGTTACTATGTTGAGAACAAATCCCTTCCCAGAATCCCAAAGCAATATCCTCGCTATTTTTATTTAGATAAAATAAGATGTCCATCAAACAAACACGAACGTCCATATAGAATACAATCACACTCTTCCTTTCCAAAATTTTAATACAAGCAACCATTCTCCCAAGAGTATATATCTAAAGATAAATAATGTTTCTAGAATCATTCCAACACAAGCTTTTAGAAGTAAATAAACGGGGTTTTGATGGCTTTTTTTAGCAATCTAGAGGTCTCCAACAGTCATGGCTTGATACGTGAAACATCAAGTATAATAATAAGGTTTCATGTATAAGGTGTGGAATGGTAAATCCAACTACTTCAAGGTTAATGTAATTCAAAATACTTACAATAGTACCATCCTTGCTGATACGCATAATATTCATACTTCGGGGCATCGAGGTGTGGGTTGATCAAGTAGCTTGATAAAACAGACCGGGCAGACAAACAAACCTTTATGAAGTTGTGCAAATGAGGTACTTGCAACTTTACTTGACTAAATTCTTAAAATACACATGACACACGTATCGGACACGTTTCGGACATGACATAGCTCCATGATAGGAGTGTCCACGCTACATAGTCGACATATCAACTATATGTCACATTAACAGATATCTCCCCAGTTAATATGCATTATTTGGTGCAAACAACATGCTCTGTAGATGATAATATGATATACTAATTAATGTGGAATTGTGTATGCTTAGACCATCTCTTATATGCTATGTCGTAATTGTTGGGTTCTTTTACCTTTCTCTTTTGTAGACCGATGTTTGCGCGACCTAAGCAAGGATTGTCCTTATACTCTAGTGCTTGAAACCACCTCATCCATTTCAACCAACCTTGAACCTTCAGTTTGAGGATGCTGACCACTACGCTTTAAAAACTACATAGATTTTCAGAAAGAAACACATTATTTGCTCCCGCGCCAAAGATGACAATTGTGATCGCCATAGAAAAAGGTTGTCTTTTGTCGCTTCTTGTTTGGCTAATGCATATTTTACTGACTCACTTCTTTACCATGATAAGGCTGCAAATCACCTTGAGACCGGTTTCCATCACAGAAGAAGTGCCTCAAAATCATCCCTCACTAGTAAGCAAAAGTTATTCAGAAATTCAAGAAGTTAAAAAATTGTAACACCTAGGATAAGAATAGTGATTATCATAGAAAAGGTTGTTAGGCTTGGGTAGCTTCTAGTTTTTGCCTAAGGCATAGTTTACTAGATCACTTCTGTACTATGATAAGGTTGTGGTCCAATTACCTTGAGACAATATTTCATGACAGATGAAGTTGCCTCAGAATGACCTCCCTCCCTCCGCTCCATCCCATCCACAAAAGATGTATTTCTATCAAAACATCATGTATTATAGTCTCAGTTGTATTTAAGTGGGATAATCTGTCACAGTTGTATGCAAACGAGATTTTTAGGTATTATAACTTGTATTCATCCATTGCCAATGGCGAGGCCAATAGTGTAGATTTAAGTTATTACATAAAGAGCACAGTGAAGAAACCAAATAATTAATTATGAACTGAAAGCCAATAAATCTGGTTCCTGCCTAAAAGGACGTATGTCCTGTCACCACTGCGTCACAGTTGTTACAGTCAATGGACGAACCCAACAGTACTCCATGAAATAGTAAACCATACATGTACCAACATTACCTGCTGCCAACAGGGGAAAAGCAGAGGACAAACAGCTCTTCAAGCACATCCCTCAGCACCCCAAAGCTCGGTGAACGCGAAACTAGACAGATACACTTGTCAGCAAACGAGTTCACCGGTATCCGGTACGCCTCGGCAATATCTTCGCAAACCGGATCCCTAAACGCAATGCAGCTAACATAAATCTTGGACCCATCTCCCTCTGCAGTTAAATTCACATAAATAGTCGAGATTTCACATAAATGGAGCAAGAAACACGCAGAAAACTGCAACAATACCTGTCAGAACTATCGGGTAGCAGCGTGGGTAGGTAGAGGAATCGTTGGGATCGACTCCTGACGGATAGAGTTCAACCCCTGCCGGCAGAACACACTGAAATACAAAAAGAACGCATTTTTTTCAAATAAGATGTAACTTTTTGATGATTCGAGATGTTTTGAGATCGAGAAAAAGAGAGGGATTGTTACTGTGGATAGCTGAGGCGGGGGCGGGGGGTAGAGAGAGTGATTGGAAGGGGGGAACTGATCAAGGAGAGTGGGCATGTAGAGGACTCCTGATCCTTGGTAACCCTTGGTGCCATCGAGGGATCGGATCTCGGGGCCGAGGCCGCAGACGACGAAGTACTCGAAGATGCCAGGGGAGAAAGGCGGTGACGATGACATCGGATCGGTTCGGATCACCGATCTGAGTGAAGGCTCAGATCTCGCTTGCCCTCGGTTTCTTCTTTTTCCCCTTCTTGCTCGTCAGCTTTCGAGAATGAAGATCTCACAGTTTTTCTTTGGGTGTTAATTTACTGGTTGCACTGGGGCCCAACCAGACGGAAAGAAAAAGAAATGCTTTGGGTTCCTCTCAAAAGGAAAAGTAACAACGCCTATACCTTGCGGAAACTGGGCGACTGCAGCGAGAGAGTCAGCGACTATGATGAGAGAGCAAGCGGAGGCGTCTGGAGAGAGATAGGCGCGGGGGAGGGGAGGAGGGTGAAGAAGGATCTGTCTCTCGCGTGCTCTCTTTCGAACTCTCTATCCTCTCACGTCCATCCAGGAGGACTACATGGACAAAATTTGTAAAAGAGTGACTGAAAAAAAATTCTGTTTTGTTTGATTTTGACTAGTATATTATCATCGTTGGGACATCATTCGATTGACAACGATGATGATGATGAAAGAGACAGAAGAGGCCAGAGAGGGGGAAGAGAGAGAAGATGGAAAAGCAGAAGTTGAGTGGTGAACGGGAAGAGGGAGGAGGGGAGAGGCGAAGCGGGAAGAGGGAAGGGGGGAGTGGGAGGGAGAGGCAGAGATCGAGAGAGAGGGGGAGACGGACAAAATTTGTGAAGAAGTTATAAAAGAAAACCTCTCTTCGGTATACCGTTGTCGACGGTGGGTAACCAACCAACATCAATAAGAGAAAAGGAGGGTGAATTTGAAGGGAGTGGAGGGAGCGGGGGAGAGAGAGCGAGTTGCGACGAGTGAGGAAGAACTGGAGGAATTTGGAGGTAGGGGAGGAGAGAGGGGTAGGGTCTGATCGGCTTTACCAAAAGAAGATGTTGGCCAAAGACCTGGCACTCTAGTTTTGATGATGATTAATTCATTTAGTTATAATACTAATGATCTTGTATTTATTCAGATTTAGTTATTCAATCAACATCTTAATTGGTATTAAGCTTCTTCATGCTAACACATATCGATTCAATAGCTCGAACATAAAGATGATATCAAGTACTCAAAAAAGAGTCTAACTCGAAGGAATCAAGTTTGGATCAAGTCAAGATGGAGAAGAAGATCTATTCAAGAAGAAAACTTGAGCTTAGAGTGTGTAAGAATGTTTATAATTTGTTTAAAGTATAAATTAATTTTAATTGCTCAAGCGCTCTCACACACACAAAAGTTTAATATTGGTTTTCAGGATTAAGAGTTTCGATGTTTCAGTTTAACCCGTTTCGATTTGGCTAAAGTATGCTTTTGATTTTATGAATGAATTTTCTAAAAAACAAGTTTATATTGTTTTGTATGTATATTAGATTTTATCCATGCACATTGGTGGTTCAAAGAGGTAAAGAAACTTACTTTTGTATTTATAGAGTTTTGGAAACTTGATTTTACTTTCAAGTTTAGTTTTTGGAAAAAATAATTTTTAATATAGTTTATATTTCAATATTGTATTTCTATCTCAAAAACAAGTTCACGTGTTTGTAATGTGTATTTATTTTTTATCATACATATTTGTACTCTAGTGTATTTGCATGTACTTATTTTTATAAATTTTATAGTGATTTATTTGGATTTAAAATGAATTTTAAAAGATAGAAAAATCAAGATTTCGGGTTGAGCCGGTCGACCGCTAGCCAGAGCTAATTAATCTGTCAATCGACCGGATTTGCACATCTGTGCAAGTCGGTCGACCGACCACAAAAACTTGCAGTGTTGTGTGTTTATGAGTTTCGATTGACTGCTCGGTCGACTATCAGAGAATTGAGCTCTCTGTTTGATCTCGAACAACCGCTCGGCCGACCACTGGTTCCAACGGCGATTTTTATAGTCATTGGCTGTCGATCGGCCAGTAGACTGACCTCTGACATAATTGCCAGATACAGTTAGTTTTTGTAAAAGATTGACGAGAAAAAATCCTGCTTTGTTTGATTTTGACTAGCATACTATCATCATTGGGACATCATTCGATGACAACGATAATGGTGAGAGAGATAGAAGTGGCCGGAGAGGGGGGAGAGAGGGAGAAGATGGAAAAGCGGAAGTGGAGAGGTGAACGGGAAGAGGGAGAGAGGGGAGAGGCGAAGCAGGAAGAGGGAGGGGGGAGTGGGAGGGAGAGGTAGAGGTCGAGAGAGAGGGGAGACGGACAAAATTTGTGAAGAAGTTATAGGAGAAAACCTCTCTTTGGTATATCATTGTCGGCGGTGAGAAACCAACCAACAGCAGTAAGAGGAAAAGAGGGGTGAATTTGGAGGGAGTGGAGGGGGGAGAGAGAGCGAGTTGCGGCGAGTGAGGAAGACTGGAGGAATTTGGAGGTAGGGGAGAAGAGAGGGGTGGGGTCTGATCGGCTTTACCGAAAGAAGATGTTGGCCCAAAGACCTGGCACTCTAGTTTTGATAATGATTAATTTATTTGGTTATAATACTAATGATCTTGTATTTATTCAGATTTAGATATTCAATCAAGATCTTAATTGGTGTTAAGCTTCTTCAAGCTAACACATGTCGATTCAATAGCTCAAACATAAAGATGATATCAAGTACTCAAGAAAAAGTCTAACTCGAAGGAATAAAGTTTGGATCAAAATAAGATGGAGAAAAAGATCTATTCAAGAAGAAAACTTGAGCTTATAGTGTGTAAGAATGTTTATAATTTGTTTAAAGTATAAATTAGTTTTGATTGCTCAAGCTCTCACACACACAAAAGTTTAATATTGGTTTTCAAGATTAAAAGTTTCGATGTTTCAGTTTAACCCGTTTCGATTTGACTAGAGTATGTTTTTGATTTTTTGAATGAATTTTCTAAAAAACAAGTTCGTATTGTTTTGTATGTATATTAGATTTTATCCATGCACGTTGGTGGTTCAAAGAGGTAGAGAAACTTACTTTTGTATTTATAGAGTTTTGGACACTTGATTTTACATTTAAGTTTATTTTTGAAAATTTAATTTTTAATATAGTTTATATTTCAATGTTGTATTTCTATCTCGGAAACAAGTTCACGTGTTTGTAATGTGTATTTATTTTTTATCATACATATTTGTACTCTAGTGTATTTACATGAACTTATTTTTATAAATTTTATAGTGATTTATCTGGATTTAAAATGAATTTTAAAAGATAGAAAAATCAAGATTTTGGGTTGAGCGGGTCGACCGCTAGCCAAAGCTAATTAATCTGTCAATCGACCGGATTTGCACATCTGTGCAAGTCAGTCGACCGACCACAAAAACTTGCAGTGCTATGTGTTTACGAGTTTCGATTGACCGCTCGATCGACTATCAGAGAATTGAGCTCGGACAACCGCTCGGCCGACCGCTGGCTCCAACGACGATTTTTATAGTCATTGGCTGTCGATCGGCCGGTAGACCGACCTCTGACATAATTTCCAGATGCAGTTAGTTTCAGTTTTTGAATGATTTTGTCATATTTTCCAAATGGATATATTTTACTTTATTTGGTTCTCAATGTTTTAACACCTGGGTTTACTATCTAATCATCTCTATCTGATTCCTATAAATAGGGGTCATAGTTGAGAGTTTTAAACAAGATTTTTTACAATATTTTACAAAGAAAAATTTTGTGTTTAAAGTTTTGGAAAAGTTTTGAAAAAAAAACAAGTTCCGGGGAATTCAAGTTTCAATATCTTCATATATATTTTTCAACCATTTACTTAAGGGCTTCATTTCAAAAATCCTAATTTTCTCACAAGTTTGAGCTATATCATCTCTATATCTATCCTTGTAGGATTTATTATTTTGTGAGATTTTTAATTTTTTATCTTTGTGATCACCAAGTATTGTTACCTTCATTTGCTTTGTATTTCCCTCTTGTGTAGAGGCATATTTGCTTTGCGCGTTGGCTAAGTGTCTTCGTCTTGTGTAGAAGACCATTGACTTTGTGCCCTCCTTTTATGCAGAGGATTGTTTTCTTTATGGAGATAGTGAAAATCCTTTTAGGTGAAGACAGGGGCGCAGAGAAAGTGGCTCGAATCTCGAAACATAGCCTCGTGTTTGCGTTTAGTTATCTCTTAACTCAACTCTTGTTTATGTCTTGCATTGATATTGTTGCTTATTTATATATTTTTGATATTGTGTCTACGCTTTCTTTGATCTAAGAGAGCTACTGAAGCTACTCCTCTTATGAAAGAGGAATCTTGAGCGGAAATCTTCACCGAGAATTTGACTTCACTCTTTAAAATCTATTTTGTGTGTTTTGTTTTTATTAGCCTGAGTTTTAAATTCGCCATTCAATTAGAACTTCACTCATTCACCCCCTCTGGGTGACTATACATAAGACGAGGAGGAAGAATGAAGGAGCTGCTGTAACCCCCCAATCCAGAAGGTACGGCGACACTACGGCGACATACATAGGGTGGAAATACAATCGCGTGCATATGCTAAGCCTCAGTGAAGGAAAATAATACAATATACACAATAATTTCAGCTTTAAAGTAGTACAAGAATACCTGCAAAAGGGGTCAGTGATCATGATATATATAAAAATATGGATAAATAAGGAAATAAAGACTAAACAATAATGATACCTATGAATGGTATTGATGACGAGTCTCCTATGCGAATACAATGAAATATCTGATAATATGATATCTCGGATCTCCAACATAAGCACGCAAATCTGGGGTTGTCAGAAAGCGACATAGTGAGTGATAAAATGAAGGAAGCTGTAATATATAGTACAGTAGTACAGTCACGCTAATATATAATATCCATCAATACCTGATATGTTGTAAAATCATTATTACCTAGCATGTTGTGACAATGTGCCTATCAGTATTATAACATCATCACTACTTGGCATCTTATAACAGTATTACCTCCATGATAAATGATTATAACTATAACAATATCAGTTGGGAAGAGTTATATATCTAAAAATAATAAGATACATTATATTTACGTACCCACTACCGATATAAAGTGTTTAATTATAAAATATCAAGTCTCAGTTGTTTAACATATTCTGTTTACACTAATACTAATAGTAACCTAACGGTGTCCGCGGGAAACATTAATAATCTTACTATAGTGTCACGAGTGTACAAGAATAGTGCGTGCACGAAGAATATATATGGAACAGAAAATATATGAAATGCAGAGTATATGCGTACATGAGTAGCATGCTACCACAGAAAGTGTAACATGTATCAGAAAGCGCACTAAAGGATACAGATAATATGAATAACATGATGGTGAATAAATTATCAGGAGTAGTAACAAGTACAACGAAACAACAGTATACATGTCTCAGGCAAGTCATATTATGTATACAATAATAACAATCAGTACCACCTGGTATTTTAATCAATTTCTTCTAGTGTCCCAAACCACTGGCAGTTCATACTGGAGCCAGCACTTCAGTCGAACTCATCCGGACATGACATACGGTACCATTGTCCAAACGAGAGAGTGATCAAATAACAAGTATTCCCGACGTCACTATTGTTTATACCGTTTTATTATGACAATTGGAAACCCAATGGTTGAGAAGCTCTAGTCGAGTGAGTGTATCCCGTGCATACCCGGGACAACGGTCTTAAACAAATCCCTGTCTGCTGAGATCAGCGCTACCCGCTAGGGCAGGAGTAAGAAATAAGAAGCGTAATGAGCTATATACAATACAATCGGTAGCCAGTGCTACCACGTCCCCTGTAGTGAGACTAACAATGAATCCAGACATCCACCCAATAAGACCCAGTCAACCGTCAAGTCTCCCCCATCCCCAAGTTATATTCATTATATCTAGACTACACAGTACATCAAGAACTAGAACAGTGTATGGTACAAGTAATACGATAATAGGATATGAGCTTTGTTGATATCATGAAATAAGATAACAGGAAACGATATACAAGAGATGTGAGATTCTAGAGGTGGCCCCCGTGGCTGAGATCTACGTGGCACTTAGTTCTACACATCGCGTTGTCAACAGCACTCATGTCCGGTAACGAGAATATCAATATAAGTAACCAGAAACAATCGTGTAACGGGATTACATGAAGGAATATACATGTAGTAAGAATATAAATAATCAATGCATGTATACTAGTGAATATCCGTGTATCCGTGTAGCATATTCGTGTAGTAATAATATGTGTAACATATCCGTGTATCACTAGTACATGTGATAACAATGGTCAGTGTAACATGTAATGCCATGTCCAGTGAACTACAGTGTCCCTGTAATGATGATACAAAGTACATGTCATACCAGTGGCTCACTATAATAGTGATACTAGTGTAGCAGTGGGACATGACTAAGAAATAATAGCGTTATGTGTAATAGTATCTGTGTAACGGTGATACATGCACACGAGATAACAGTGTCCCGTGTGACAGGATATCCAAGTCACGGTATTCCGAGTGTATGAATAATAATGTTTAGTCTAACAAAGTCTATGTGTAACAGGTGTATATGAATATGCAATTAACTGTAATTTATTGTAAAGTGATTCCACAGTATGTAAACAATAGTGTCCGGTGTAATCCAGGTAAGGGTGGCCATATCATCTACTCGAGTGTCAAATATCCCTAATTATAATAACGATTGCTATATTATTCATATGGTTGGCACCACAAATTAATTATACACGATTATCTTTAATTACTAATTTATTTCCTAATTTACTTATTAAAATTATTAACTTCTGAATCTTGATAAGTAGACAATCATCCAATTATATCTATATATTTCATAATAAATCAGGAAATAAAATAAAGTAGGATTATGGTATCAATTATGTTTAAAGAACAATCATGTATATTTTAATTACAGGGATTTGTAAGTACACCTAGAGGGGGGTGAATAGGTGTACGGCTAATCTAATGAACAAAATGTGAAAATTAAAACATAATTGCAACACACTTAATGTAACCAACGAATGTAGCCGAATTCCCGGTGAAGGGCTCTGGACTAACTCCTCTTGATTCCTCTGAATAAGAGTTGAGGTGCTATATGAAGCTCTCGTGGTTAAACACAAGTGAGGCACACAAACAATCACAACCAAGCATATAAGTATGATATGACAATATGAAACAATGCAAGGCACAATATAAAAGAGAGAGAGTTAGAGTCAATGGATCAAACGCAAACACCGAGATTTGTTTCGAGGTTCGAGCACACAGATTTACGTCTCCGCCTTCACACAGAAGGATTTTCACTAACTCGTCCACACAGGACTTCCCACACAGGGAACCTCCACTGAGAATTTGGGGCAAATACAATCGGGAGTACACAACTCCTCTCTCAATCAATACAACCTCTCACAGAGGCAAGGCACAACCAACACAAAAACCACCTCACACAAAAGGGATAGGCATTTAGCCAATACAAATCAATCACCTCACACTTGAGAGATTCCAACACAAACTCCACCTCTCACTGAGGGAGCTAACCACCACTCCAATAATCAACCTCTACACAAGAGGGATATCACAAATTAGGAGGGTTTACAACTAGGTGGTATATCTCAAACACAAACAATTTCTTCCCACAAAATAAAGATCCTAATAGATAGGATAGAAGATAAGCTCAAGTGTGAAAAATAAAGAGTTTGGAAACAAAAACACAGAGAAAAAAATACATGGGAAAATAACTAGAATAAGTTTGAAATGAAGATCAAAAACAATATCCCAAATATCCAATTTTTCTTTGATTTTTCCAACCATTTAAAACAAATAAAGATGAATCCTTTTGAAGCCAAAAACTCTTTTGAAAACTTGCTTTAAAACACTTGAGAATGCGAGAATTTAGCTCTTGAAAAAATTAGTCAAAACTGGCCAAAGATTGGGGTATAAATAGGCCCAATCCAAATCTGCCCGTTGGCTGGCAGAAAGGTCAGTTTTGACCTTCCGGTCGACCGGCCAACGGTCAAAAATATGACCGTTGAGCCTGCCGGTCGACCGCGCGGTTGACCGTGCCAAATCCAGAGAGCAGTTGCTATCTGGCCGGTCGACCGCTCGGTCGACCGTGCCACCCCCACCCGAGAGTGGGGCACTTGCAGTCGGTCGACCGCTCGGTCGACCGACCTAAGTGGCTGGCCTGCGTGCACATCCTTATGCACGTCGGTCGACCGGTCCAGTCGACCGACTCTGGGTTCGGTCGACCGGCCCGGTTGACCGCCAGAGCCTGGCAGGGCTGATTATAGGATTTAAAACTTGGGTTTTTTAATATCAAATAAATCCCATAAAATCTCTAAAAATCTACAAAAATAGTTTCAGCATAATACTTTGATATACAAACATGTTTGAGTAAAATCAAACCATGTTACAAACATTTTGAACTATTTTTGTAACTTAGAAATTTTGCCGAAAACGAAAATCCGTATTTTCCAAGACTTAGATTTTGAAATGGAAATCCGATTTTTCAAAACACATCCAAATACAAAAACATGATATTGAAACAACATTTAAGCATGTAGTATATGGATAGAATCCAATATACATGAAATATATATGTATCACTGTTTTTGACATTTAAATCCGAAAATAAGTTTTGTTAAAATACGAAAACTCCATACTCATGAAATAGACTATCAAACTAAGTTTGTTTAAATAGTTGAAACATATATGTATATAGAACAAATCTAATATACATTAAATCATTTAAACTTGTTGATTCTATCTATTCATGAAAACCAAGATCGGTTAAACCAAAAAATCGAAAACCAAAACATGAAACTTAAACAAGTGTGTGTGTTGTGAACTTGAGCATATCACACTATCTAATTTTTAACAATGGATCTAAACAATAAACTAAACACTATACCGAAGTCTTCTTGTAGAGCGTCGTCTCCAAGTCGACTCGATCCAAACGTGATCCACCGAGCTTGACTCCAACCGAGTGCTAGATATGAACTTTGACGCTCGGGCTCTTGAATCACCATGTGAAAGCTCCAAAACACCTTTATTGAAGCTAATCACCCACTAATATCTTGGTTAAGTATCTGAAACTAAACATCACAAGATTATTAGTAAACTATAACTATATGAGTTAATCATCATCAAAACTAGAGTGGAAGGCCTCTGGGCCAACAATCTCCCCCTTTTTTATGATGACAAAACTCATGGAATTATATATGCATGGATTAAAGTTAAGCTTCAAAGAAGCTCCACCTTAACTAATGCATTACAATAAATAATAAATATATGCCATGAATGTTAAACATGAATATGCATCAACATGCATAAAACAATGAAATGAACATGCTCTTGATACCTAACTTTTAAAATAAAGTCCTTTTCCTTTTTAAAATAAACATGTTCTTTAAATAATTGCTCTTGATACCAATAAAAATTTCAATGTGAAAACTTTATCAATAAAAGCAACATAAAAGCTCTTGATACCAATCAATAAAAAAATTCTTGATACCAATTGGAAGATAACCAATAAAAGCTTTTGATACCAACAATAAAAAATATCAATATGAAACCACTTTGATATAAACTTACAAATAAATAAACTTACAAATAAACAATAAACATGCATATAACCTCAAATACTTCTCCCCTTTTTGTCAATCATCAACAAAGGGGTCACATAGAACAATAAAACAATGTTCTCCCCCTTTTTGTCTTAAATAAAAAATATCAATAAGGGGTAAAATCAAAACAAAACATTATGATACCAATTGAAAAAAAAATATATCAATTTCGTGCATCATGATATCAATTGAAAATAAATAAAACATACTAATTGAAGGTACATAAAACAAATATTTTTAATATAAATTTAAATACCAATTCTAAGTAAATAAATCATTTTGACGAATCCAACCAAAATTTTTGATATCAATTAAAAAATATATAGATAATCTTGATATCAATTATAAAGATTAGTACCAATTGAAAGTAATTTTTCATTAGGAGCATATGATACCAAAAATAATCAATATCATTTTTCAACATAAAGTGTGGGAGTAAAATATCAAGGGTAAACAAAAACAATTGAAAAATGAAATATAAATTTTCTCCCCCTTTATGAAATACCAAATAAAATAATGCATAGGCTTGTATAAGATACCAATTGAAATATAATCAATTGAAGTATAATAATCATTGAAGAAATCAAGCTCAGCATAACTAAAATTTGTGCTCAAAGATATAAAGATATAATAAGTACAAATAAAGCATATATATATGTATAGAAAATTGAATACCAATCAAAATTGATACTATTTGAAGTGTAAGCATACATATATATAAAAACATATATTAGTATACAAAAAGAATGTCAATAGTGATACCAATTGAAAAGATCCAATGATACCAATTGAAAACACAATAAGATCAAGTGTATAACTCATATTACCATCCATTTCATGCACATGTTTAAAATGAATTTTCAATAAGAAGCATACAAGGCATGGTCGCCCAACCAACTGCCGTTAAATGGGTAGGGGTTTTCAAAAATAGGTTTGAAAATAGTTTAGCATAATTGAAAACTCTTCCAAAATGAAGAATAGGAACTAGTTATAAGAAAAATTTGTAAACTAGTACGAAATCCTTCAAGTAAGGAATAAAGCAAAATTATATTTCATGAAAAACATGTAAGTCACATGATCACCAAACACTCAAAGTCTACATAGCACATATTGTACTTATGAAAACAAAATCATGAGGAAACATTAAATGAAGTGAGTGTATAAGAGTAATGTGAAACACATCATCATGAAAATAGGCGATCAAGCTCAATATGAAATTCCTTAAAAACATGAAAATCATCAAAACTAGAATCCTTCAAGGTATATGTATGTCATGTACAAACTAAAGTATACATACATATCTAAAAATAAACGAGTCCACAAAAGTACATGCATGAAGGCAAGTGGCTCAAGGATGTATATGTATAGCTAATAGTTTAGACAAAATAGACATATACATGAAGTTAAACATACACATGAAAATATGTCAAAAATATGGAATACAAGTCAAATGTATGAATCATCAAAACTAGACTATACTAGTACATCTAATGAGTACAAATGAACATTCAAGCACAAACACATAATAATCTATTTGTGGCTCACTAGTTGTATAAGTATATACCTAAGTTTTAATGAAAACTAACATCTAGACATGTAATCAAAATATGAAGCATAGAAATCAAAACAAAACTCATATAATCATTATAGCAAATGCACATGCATTAGATCTATGACATACACATTAGTTAAATTAAAGTGAGAACACTAAATATAGGTCCATATAAACATGGGTGTCTCAAATACTAATCATGCATGTCATAGGACTAATAAACATGGCATATGGCATAATGAACATTAAAAGTAAGACATGCTATAAATGAATGATCTAAAAACATGCAAATATAAATGAGGAGTAAGAGATAGTTACCAAAACCATGAAGGCAACTCTTCATATCTCCAAAGTAAGGTGGTCCTCCCACCAAACTCCCCATGAAAGTGATGCATCCAAATAGTCCTCTTTAAGCTCGGAACGCATCCACCTCAAGGCACCATCGCTCTCACGTCAAGCGAGAGTCCACACCTACACCAAATAACATAGGGGTGGTCTTTGATACCCATACTCTTTTGGGTCTATGGGGGTTAGCACCTTTCCTAACCCAAACAAATTTAGTTGCGAAATTTGAATCATGTATACGATCATAACAAAACTTAGCAAGGTGACCCTTACGTCCACAATGTGTACTAGTGTACAAATGAGCATACACCGTGTTATGGGAGTGAACGTGGGAAGCATATGTATGCCGTGGTTTTTGTGCATGCATAAGAGGAACTTGTTTCTTTCGAAACATAGATTCCAAACGTGAGTGGTTTAAAGCACAATGGCTCTAAGTGGAGCCCAAATAATCAACACTTTTCTTCAAAATATTTTTATCATTTTTAATACTAGAAGATAAAGTGGAGCATGCAATAGGCAAGCTAGGTGAAGCTACACTAGCATGGCAAACATGTGAATCCATATCATTTTACAAAGAAATATTTTTCTTAGAAACCAAGTCTAAATTCTTTGAAATAGAAATAATTTTGATTTTCAAAGAATCATTTTCTTTTACAATAAAATCAAGTTTTGAAGATAAGATCTCATTTTTCTTCAAAACATCATTGCAATCATTTCTTCTTTTCAAAATTTCATTTTCCTTTAGGGCAATGTCAAGTTGGGATTTAAGTGAATAACTTCCACTTGAAATCTCTCCCTTCTCTTGCAAAGCCAAATAAAGTTTTGAAAACAAATCTTTAATTTTTTTATTAAGTTCTAGACTTTTCTTTTTCAAAAGATTATATTTTTCTAACAATTTTTCACATACAATTGATAGTTCTTCATTCAAAGCATTTGGATCAACATAATCATCACAAGAAGAACTAGCATCATCACCATCTAATTGAGATTCTGAATTTACCTCAAGGGAGTCATTCCTTTGGACCATGTAGCATTGTTGCTCGGATTCTCCACTAGATTCATCCTACACAATGTTGGGTGTTTGTAGCTCGGAGGAGGTCAACGTGTTCTACACTGCAAAGGCGGAATCACAGTTAGAAACTAAGCACAAATATTCTTTATTAAGCGTGCTTCTAAGTGCCTCAAGGGCTTATGCATTGGCTGAAATCACCTAGAGGGGGGGTGAATAGGTGATATGCTAATCTATAAACTAAATGCGCTAAATGCGGAAGCTTAAAAACTATTTTGCAACACACTTAGTACAACACACAAGTGTAGCCGAATTCCCCGTGAAGGGCTCTGGACTAACTCCTCTTGATTCTCCAGGATATGGGTTGAGGTGCTATATGAAGCTCTTGTGGTTAAGTACAAGTGAGGCACACACACAAGCAAGCCAAGCATATAAGGATGAACGATATGAAATAATGCATGGCACAAATGCAAGCAATAAGATATGAATGAATGAATGATGCTATGCACAAATAAAGGAGAGAGAGTTAGAGAGACAATGGATCAAACGCAAACACAAATATATGTTCAGAGGTTCGAGCCCCTAGCTCTACGTCCCCGCCTTCACCGAGAAGGATTTCTAATCCACTATACTCCCACCGAGGGAACCTCCACCGAGGAGGATTTGTTACAACAAAGGGAGTACCGAACTCCTCTCTCAAACACCGCCTCACAACCGAGGGGTAGGCCCGTAGCCAAACAATCACAAATCACCTCTACCGAAGAGGGATATACAAACCAAACTCCACCTCTCACTAGAGGGAGCAAACACCACTCCGATCAACCTCAACCAAAGAGGGATACAAGAATATAAGGAGGGTTTACAACTTAGAGGTTTCCACAACCTCAAACAATCTCTGTTCCCACAAACAAAGATCCTAAATAGAATAGGATAGAATGATATAGCTCAAGTGTGGAGAAACAAGTGTTTTGATTAAAGAAAATCTCTTGGGAAAATACTAAATTGATATAGAAATGAAGAACAAGAAAACAATTCCCAAAAACCTATTTTCTTTGAAAATAACAGAACACTTAGAAACAAATAAGATTAATCTTTTTGGCACTTAAACTCTTTTGAAAACTTCTTTTAAACATCAAGAATAAAGAGAAATTTTAGCTCAGAAAATCTTGTCCAAAACCCCCAAGAAATTGGGTATTTATAGCCCAAACAGAAAACTAGCCGTTAGGCTGATCTGTCAGCCTGACAGGCTTGCGGTCGACCAGCCCGGTCGACCGCCAACGGTCAAAAATATGACCGTTGGGGAAATCCGGTCGACCGCCCGGTCGACCGCCCAGATACAGAAAGCAAGCTCTCTAGTCCCGGTCGACCGCCCAGATACAGAAACCAGAGCTCTCTGGTCCGGTCGACCGACCGGTCGACCGGCCCACTGTGCTGCCAGACGTGCACAGCTCTGTGCACGTCGGTCGACCGCACGGTCGACCGGCCCTTGGTGCGGTCGACCGAGCGGTCGACCGACCTGGCCTGTCAGCCAGTTCTGGGTCAGAAACTGGGTCAGAAAAACATGTTAAAATTCTTTTAATAAATCTTGTAAAATCTTCTAAAAAATATACAAAAATAGTTTTATCATTTTTCATTGATATATAAACTTGTGATAAATATTTTAACTCAAATATCAAGCATATGAAACCATTTTTGTGTTTTAACATTTTTATCAAAAACAAAACTTGTATTTTATCAAACTTGGATTTTTCAATAGGAAATCTGATTTTTCCTAAAACTTATAGAAATACAAAAACATGATATTTGAACATTATTAGGCATGTTGCATACGGACATAGGTCCAATATACGTGAAACAAATATATCATAATTTTTGTCTTTAATTCCAAAAATATGTTTTGTTAAAATTACCAAAACATAAAACTACATGAATAGGTATGTCAAACTAAGTTTGTATAAGTCATGTAAGCATGTATGTATATAGAGCACATCTAATATACATAAAAACAAAGTAAACTTGTTTTGATCAATCTATTCATGAAAACCAAATATCAAAACCAAAACGTGTGTGTATTGTGCACTTGAGCATATCAACTATTCTTATCTTTACAAATGGATCTAAACACACTAAACTATGGATACCTAAGTCTTCTTGACGATCTTCATCTTCAAGCCGACTTGGTCCAAACACCGTGATCCAACGAGCATGGCTATGAATGATCTTGACGCTCGGGCTCGGGAATCACCAAGTGAAGGCTTCCAAACTTCTCTTTTTGAAGCAATCACCAACTAATATCTTGTTACATGATCTGAAACTAAAATCACAAGATTATTAGTAACATAACTACATGGTTAATCATCATCAAAACTAGAGAGGAAGGCCTCCGGGCCAACATTGGCCTCTATATGCTTGCTATACCAAGATAGGATTTCTTGGTAGCGGCAAGGAAAACATGCAAGCCTAGGGTTTTTAGATACATGGACATCCTAAATTTTCACATGTCAATGTTGGAGACATCAAACATGTGATGCGACAAGCAATCCATGAGTGCGTGTAAACAATATAAATGTGCAAATGCAGATGATAAATTAGCAAAACCAAGATCACACTCCTAGGTGGTTAAACCTAATATCAGGAGCGTAGGCTCTGATACCAATTGTAAGTACACCTAGAGGGGGGTGAATAGGTGTACGGCTAATCTAATAAACAAAATGCGAAAATTAAAACTTAATTGCAACACACTTAATGTAACCAACGAGTGTAACCGAATTCTCGGTGAAGGGCTCTGGACTAACTCCTCTTGATTCCTCTGAATAAGAGTTGAGGTGCTATATGAAGCTCTCGTGGTTAAACACAAGTGAGGCATACAAATAATCACAACCAAGCATATAAGTATGATATGACAATATGAAACAATGCAAGGCACAATATAAAAGAGAGAGTTAGAGTCAATGGATCAAACACGAACACCGAGATTTGTTTCGAGGTTCGAGCACACAGCTCTACGTCCCCGCCTTCACACAGAAGGATTTTCACTAACTCGTCCACACAGGACTTCCCACACAGGGAGCCTCCACTGAGAATTTAGGGCAAATACAATCGAGAGTACACAACTCCTCTCTCAACCAATACAACCTCTCACAGAGGCAAGGCACAGCCAACACAATAATCACCTCACACAAGAGGGCTAGGCACTTAGCCAATACAAATCAATCACCTCACACTTGAGGGATTCCAACACAAACTCCACCTCTCACTAGAGGGAGCTAACCACTACTCCAATAATCAACCTCTACACAAGAGGAATATCACAAATTAGGAGGGTTTACAACTAGGTGGTATATCTCAACCACAAACAACTTCTTCCCACAAAATAAAGATCCTAATAGATAGGATAGAAGATAAGCTCAAGTGTGAAAAATAAAGAGTTTGGAAATAAAAACACAAAGAAAAAATACTTGGGAAAATAACTTGAATAAGTTTGAAATGAAGATCAAAAGCAATATCCCAAATATCCAATTTTTCTTTGATTTTTCCAACCCTTTAAAACAAATAAAGATGAATCCTTTTGAAGCCAAAAACTCTTTTGAAAACTTGCTTTAAAACACTTGAGAATGGGAGAATTTAGCTCTTGAAAAACTTAGTCAAAACTGGCCAAAAATTGGGGTATAAATAGGCTCAATCTAAATCTGCTCGTTGGCTGGCAGAAAGGTCAGTTTTGACCTTCCGGTTGACCGGCCAACGGTCAAAAATATGACCGTTGAGCCTGCCGGTCGACCGTGCCAAATCCAGAGAGCAGTTGCTCTCTGGCTGGTCGACCGCTCGGTCGACTGTGCCAAGCCTCACGGTCGACCGTCCAGTCGACCGCCCCCACCCGAGAGTGGGGCACTTGCAGTCGGTCGACCGGCCTAAGTGGCTGGCTTGCGTGCACGTCCTTGTGCACGTCAGTCGACCGGTCCGGTCGACCGACTGTGGGTCCGGTCGACCGGCCCGGTCGACCGCCAGAGCCTGGCAGGGCTGATTATAGGATTTAAAACTTGGGTTTTTTAATATCAAATAAATCCCATAAAATCTCTAAAAATCCACAAAAATAGTTTCAGTATAATACTTTGATATACAAACATGTTTGAGTAAAATCAAATCATGTTACAAACATTTTGAACTATTTTTGTAACTTGAAAATTTTGCCGAAAACCAAAATCTGTATTTTCCAAAACTTAGATTTTGAAATGGAAATCCGATTTTTCAAAACACATCCAAATACAAAAACATGATATAGAAACAACATTTAAGCATGTAGTATATGGATAGAATCCAATATACATGAAATATATACATATCACTATTTTTTTACATTTAAATCCGAAAATATGTTTTGTTAAAATACCAAAACTCCAAACTCATGAAATAAACTATCAAACTAAGTTTGTTTAAATAGTTGAAGCATATATGTATATAGAACTAATCTAATATACATTAAATCATGTAAACTTGTTGATTCTATCTATTCATGAAAATCAAGATCGGTTAAACCAAAAAATCAAAAATCAAAACATGAAACTTAAACAAGTATGTGTGTTGTGAACTTGAGTATATCACACTATCTAATCTTTAACAATAGATCTAAACAATAAACTAAACACTGTACCGAAGTCTTCTTGTAGAGCGCCGTCTCCAAGTCGACTCGATCCAAACGTGATCCACCGAGCTTGACTCCAACCGAATGTTAGATATGAACTTTGACGCTCGGGCTCTTGAATCACCATGTGAAAGCTCCAAAACACCTTTGTTGAAGCAATCACCTACTAATATCTTGGTTAAGTATCTGAAACTAAACATCACAAGGTTATTAGTAAACTATAATTACATGAGTTAATCATCATCAAAACTAGAGTGGAAGGCCTCTGGGCCAACAGGATTTACCGACAATTACATTTTATTAAACAAGAAAGATTTATCAATAATCAAGATTTATTAAATAATCTCAACCAATTTTATTAAATACAAGTTATAAAAGAAAAGTACTCACATAAGTAGTACAAGGATGTAGCTCATCTTCTTACGATCGCAACGACTTCAGAATCGTCCAATTCGGAGTCCGGATACTCCAGATATCACCCGAATGCTATAAACCATATAAAGGGGTTAAATATGTAGTTAAGAAGAATTAAAATGCAATAAGTATTATTTAACAGGGGTTTACTGTAAGTTTATCTTATATGTTTTTGGATGCGGGTTTGGATTGCTTATTGGGTCGGGTTTAGATCCACCACCCATTAGGGGTGAGCATCGGTCGGTTCGGTTCAGTTTTTGCTAATTTTAGCAAAACTGAACCAAACCGATTAGACTTAGTAACTGAACCGAATCGACTCAATTCGGTTCGATTTTTTCGGTTAGGTCAATATATTAGCATCATTTCTTGTATTTTTTAATCGCCATTATATTATCATCTTTTAATTTTATAATCTCAAATATCCATTACCCAAATTAGAAATAAGAAAAAGACCCTAACCTTAATGTGAATTGAAAATTTCATATTCTAAAACTTTTACGCTGTATTTGAACTCTTATATCAAAGCTCATATAATTAATACTAACTTTTAATGATAAAATGAAAATAAACTATATTAATATAAATATTATTCTCAATTGTGATGGTGTACTTAACATAGCTTCACATATTCAATATAAAAAAGATGTTATTACTAAAAGTAATGAGATAAGCTTCCACTAGTTTTTATTATGAACTATATGATTCACTAAATTGAATTTGAGTAGGGTGATATATAGGGTGAGAGATTCGGTTCGATCAGGTTCGGGTTTTAGAACACAAAATCGAAACCCGACCGAATTAGAGCGGTTCGGTTCGGGTTCGGGTTTCTATCTTTGGTCGGTTATTTCGGTTATAACTGAACTCTGCTCACCCCTACCACCCATACCCAATTAACTTAATTGTAAATGGGTTGTAGGTTAACGAGTTTAATAGGTTTTGGGTTTTAAACTAACCCAATAGGGATAATGGGTTCGGGTTCATACCTGAACCTAACAATAGACAACAACAGCGACAGCAGCTCTCTGCTGCTGTTGCCTGGTAGCCGGCCGGCCAACTGGGCTGGCCGGCAGCGCCCTCCGCATCCATGGCTGGTCGCGATCGGCGGCAAGGGGAGGGAGAAGAGGAGTGAGAGAGAGAGAGCAAGAGAGGGAGAGGATTTTACAGATAAAAGGAGGAGAAAAAGAAGAAGAGGAGGAGGAGGAACGGGGGCGGCGCCCGACTTAGGGGGAGACGCCACCACCGACGAGTTTGTCTCCTTGGATGGAGAAAACAGAGAGAGAGTGAGGGGTGAGAGAGAGAGAGAAAGAGACGATTAGAGAGAGAGGTTTATTAAAGAAAAGTAATTAGAGAGAAGTTAGAGTTAGACGGAGGTGGGGGGAGAGAGGGGGAGAGAGAGAGAGAAAACAGATAAATAGAGAGAGAAGAGAAAGGCGGTGGAGGTAATGCGGTGGGAAAACTTGGGGGAGAAGAAAAAGAGAAGAGAGAATAAAATAGAAAATAAAATTTTATATTATTTTAATAGGGGAAAATTTTGACTAGTTCAGAACAGTTCTCAAAAATTACATAAAATAGAAAATATTATGCTAGGGAGTAATGTGAAATCGGATTCTAGAAATTTTATCCGGTTTACAAGTGAAAAATCCTGGAAATTTCATCGGCACCGATCGACATTGGTTTGGCCCGATTTTTGATAAATTCAGAAAAATCTCCAAAAATACCGTAACATAGATAATATGATTTTAAGTCAAGAGGTGAAAACAAATTCTCAAAATTTAACTCTATTTGTGGATTAAAAATAGCAGAGCCGATTATCGGTATCGGTCGATACCGACTACAGAGATTTTTCAAAATAATTCAGAAAAATTCTAAAAATTCTAAAAAATTTGAAATATTGAAAAATAATATCTGAAACTGAAATCAGCTCAATCTGACAACCAAGAAGGTCAAATCAACTTTATACGTCGTATCGAGTACTGATACTGTAATACGTACATCAAGGATCGGGGGGTTACAGCTCTCCCTCCCTCTCGCTCTCTTCGCGCAGTCCGCAGAACGAAGATGAGCAAGCAAAACGGATAAAGTTTGTGAATGAGTCACAGAAGAAAACTTTACTTCGCTCGATTTTGATAAAATAAATTTTGTCTCCGGTAAATTTTCAAATTTTATAATTAGAGTAATTTATTTCTGTTTTGAATTTAATACGTGTGTTCAAAAGCCCAATTTAGTGTAAGGGTTTGCTTTTATAGTTAATATTAATCTATCAGTATAAAATTCAAATTATTCTCCTTAAAAATAAAGAATACAAATTTTCTTGTATGTGTAGTGGAAACAATAAGAACAAATAGACATTAAAAAGGGGCAATTTTTTTTTAAATCCTCTTTCTGAATTTATTTAAAAAAGCCTCTGAAAATTTTAATTATAAAAATCAACCTCTTACATGCCATGTCGACGCTATGTAGGCGTTCAGTGGTTTTTGCCTCATCTGTCTGGGGTTGGGCTACCGCGTGGTGACAGTTTTTTTCTCTAATTTTGGTCCGAGCTTGTGGAACCTGGACCCGAGGCATTGTTCTTTTTTTCTTTATTTCAGATCCTGGCTTGCAGAGTCCGCACCAAAGAGCATAGATTGATATATTTCTCTATGTTTTAGGTCCAAAGTCGGATAAGAGAATGTCACAATATATAACAAATTTTAAACTCTTTCAATATATCACAATATCATAAAAATCACAAGAATATCAAAGAAAATCATCAAGTAGATAAAAATATACACAATACAACTTTATAAATATCACAATATCACTCGCAACACAATATCACATCTCTATAAATATTACAACCCCCAATACATATCACACGTCCACAAACTTTAGTATCATAATATCATATATTCATAATATAACTAATATGATATTAATAATATCATACTATCTTATTTGAACAAAAATGACAACGCGCGTCTTCCTCCAGCACATCTGTAAGATCCCTAGCTAGTAATACAGTATTTTCATTTTTCTAAAAGTATTTATTTTGAATTACTGATTATTTTTATTTCATCAACTTGATTTATTATTTTCTTCCTTGTGATTATTTCTATTATTAAATATGGGAATTTATTTTAAGATAGTAAATGGTAATTTGGTATTATGTTTACCGTTATTTATCATTGACATTTCTTTTGCTAAATTATTATTATTATTTCATTTTCATTAGTTGTTAATATTATAATAGTTATTTCTATTATCAATATTTTATTATGATTATTTGTTGCTATTACGAATATTGATTGATATTATTGGTAGTGGATATTCTATTATCATTTCGTTGTCAATTATTTTTATTATTATTATTAGTGCTACCATTATTTTATTTATTTTAATATTAGTATTATTAGTGATGTTGTTAATTTCTTTATTTCTATTGCTATAGTTGTTCCGATTATTATGTTTGTTTAGTAGTAGCATTATTTCCTTTCCCTTGTACCCTTTACCCATTACCCGTTTCTATTTTCTAAGTTCAAACCCATTTGGACCAAACCCACTACCCATTACTCTAATTGGATCTAACTCAAACCCAATCCAATACCCAATGCCCTATAACCCTATCTCCACCTTTATATAATCCTAGGATTAACCCTAACCTAATCTCCATCCCCCCTCCAACACCCAGCCGCCATCACGACCAGGCCGTGTCCCCTCTAGCCCCGGCGAGCCACCATGACCCTCCGCGGTCTCCCTATCCGACGGAGTCCGTCGCTCCCCGTCGACGTTCAGCCGTGCACCACCATGTTGCCATCTCCCCAATGCCTTCGTCGCCCACTCCAGTGCACAGATCTGCGCGCAACCAGAAGCTCCAGCCCATAGCCCAGGCCGCCCCTGTCCTTGATCCCCTCCTCCATGGCTCGCCGGAGCTCCTCCCCATCCATCACCAGCAGCCGCAGCAAGGCACAGCTGGATTCCCCGATCTCTTTCCATGTCCTCCCCATCACCACCTCCATTTTTGATCTCCAGGCCAAGCTACACCGGAGTTCCAGCGCCAACAAGCCCAGCACATCCGCAGCAAGGTAAATCTCCATGGTATGATAATCTTTGCATTGGCCGAGCAAGCTTCCTCCCCCTCTTGTATTCATTTTTTCACATAGGTATATATATTCATGGTGATTGGGTATTATTATACGTGTACTTAAATTAATGTGGTGAATTTAGTTGCTTGGTAATAATTTGGTTGTGGTTATGTGCCTTGTTTTAATTAGGATGTCTCTGTTGAAGTAGTTCATGACAACGATTGGAAGGCAAGCCAATTTCCACCCTTTTGGCCTTGTAGCACCTTCCTCCGAACCATTTTCCGGCTCTCCGCGGATGCCGTTGATCGACGTCGGCGAGCGCGAATGCACCCCACGCCCTTCACGGCGAGTTGCTCTATCCAACGACACCCTCCGCGACCCCGGACGCCTCCATCGGAGCCTCCGTCGGTACGCCGCAAGATGCCCCGAGGTTAGCTTTATTTACATGTAATAATGTACATCTTTTATTTAGATGGTGTATAATTGTTGGTGTGTGCGTGAGTTGTATGGTGCTAATTAATGTGTAGGCGGTAATTAGTGTGTGTTTGTTATAGTGAGTGTGAGTATATATGTATGTATACGCATGGGTATACGTGTATATATTTACATAATATGTATGTATGCATATGTATGCTTGTATACGTACGTGTACGTGTACGCGCATATGTTCGTTTGCACGTGTGGGTGTTTAGCGTGTATTTATAATTATTTGTATGTATTGGTTGCGTGTTACAGCATTTTGGATTTATTTGGTGAGATCCGGACCAGCAATAGCGACAACAACAATAAGGACAGCCGTGCACCATCCAGACCGCCCCCATCTTCCCCGGGCGAGCAGCGAGTTCTCCTGATCCATGCCAAGCCGTCGTCGGAGACTGGCACAGTGACCTTCTCCAGTGCCTTGGCCACCCTCCCGTGCAGTCCGATGGTGAGGAACGACACCACAGCGACCGCGGCAGCGACTCGCCCGGTAACGAGCAGATTCCCCAATGTGAGTGTTTCCTCTTCCTTCTATAATTCTATATTGTGAGTGTTCGTTCATGTGTATTTATCGTTGTCAGTATATTTTACATGTTGTCTTTATCATTTATGTGACTCTCCGTTATATTTTATCGGTTTGATGACTTATACCAGATCATGAGACATATATGATTGTCCACTTTATTCATGTAGTTGGCATTGCTTGTATTAGCGGTATTTCATGTGTTGGTAGTTTGTCTCTGTTGGCTTAGGCCTAGTTTGATATACTTTTAGACTGTGACTTGACTCGATCTATTGATTGGCTAGACTAAGTACATAATTGAGCATCAGATATATGTATGGATCTTGTATTAGACATTGAGATATCAGAGTTATATCATTTCATGAATAGATGATTACTGTTTCGGACTGGGACTAACTGTAAAGGAACTTGGACTGTATACTAGATTGATCTTATGTTGGATTACATATTGGTTATTGATAGATGTATATGACATCGAGGGATAGATATTGGATGGAAAGACTTGACTTATCATGATAGAACTTAGAGGCATGAATATGTTGTGATGCCGAGTGTTGGGATATCATGACTGATCTTAATAGGAGAAGGAATTGTGAATACTTATGAATCAGAGTTGTATGTTAGAGTGAGAGGATTAGTACTGGATATTGTTATATGTTGGAATGATAATTATTGTATCAGATTATTAGATGTGTATTGAAACTAGATGAATATGGAACTATCGGCATTATGAGTTGGTTGTAATGACTTGGATCTATAGTTGAGTATATGTAACAGATGATATGTCGTTGATGTTTAGTATTAAAAGTTGCTATTCTACATTGCAGTTGATCGAGGACATATTGGATGTAAACTTACCCTACTAAAAGATTATGACGATTGGATTGGTAAATGAACTTATTCGGAGTTGGATTGTACTTGTGTTATAAATGATATTGGATTTACATTCTTTATGGTTAAACCTGATATGCATTAAGATGAGCTTGATATATTTCATGTAGAGGACTTTCTAGATTTGATATCCTTTTATTGGTGATGATTCATTCAGATATTGTTGTTGACTTGTTACGATGTTCTTAGAGGATGTTCCCTATATAGATATGATTGTGGTGTCTGTTGACATATTGTTCTCGAAGATATACCTTATGATTCATTTGAGTATTGATGTAGACTTATTAAGATGATAGAGACTGGATTACTTCAGTTAGTAGAGGTTGAGCTAATGTGTTAGTGACCAAGTTGATATTAATGATCTTGTACTTCAGAGTCACCAGATACTAATTATCAGTTTACTACTTATTGGTGAGATACTTGTTGGTGATTATAAGATGTTCATGTTCAGAGTTTACATGAGTTGTCAGTGATACATTGTGGTAGTGATCAGTGATCATGTATTCCATTGTTGATATGAGATGGCAGAGATCAGTTACTAGTTATAGTTGTCAGTGAGGCTAGTTGTCTGTATCACCTTTGTGTTAGTAGCTATATCTCCAGTATTCTATTTCAGATGTCAGATATTAGTTGTCAGCTACTCAGTTGTTAGATATCACAGTTGTCGGATATCGGAGTTGTGAGATATCATAGTTGTGAGATATCACGGTTGTCAGTTGTCAGATTATCAGTTAGTATTGACATCAGCAGTTGTTGGAGATATCAGTTATTATTACATATTAAATAATATTGATTACTTATTAATAAAAGACATCATAACCCGGGGAACAGGGGTAATTGCCTGATGATGCATGTCGTGTATTTTGGAAGGACTCTTATGGTACCGAGTTGTGGGTTCCAACCATGGGGAACTAGGGTAGTATTGGCTACCCATTCAGTTGTCAGAGCCTAGCGGCTTGTCCAGGTTTAGTGCCAGGGGTGTAAGTTGTCTGGGCTATGCCCGGATTACGGCGCCACACTAGTTGTCTTTTCGTGTGGGGCTGTGGTCTTCAGTTGTCAGAGCCTAGCGGCTTGTCCTGGTTCAGTGCCAGGAGTGTTAGACCGTGGTACCGGGCATGCACGGTACTCTTCCAAAACACATGCACTACATTGGCAGGCAGTTACAACAACGATAACATTGTTTGATATGTGAGAAAACGGCTGTGGTATGGGACACAGCTAGGTACTACATTAGTTAGGTTAATAATAACCAACCAGACTAGTGACATATAGGTTACAGACCTTGACATCAGCTATTAGTCTACATTTGTGATAGTCGACTTTGATATCAGTTGTTAGCTACAGTTGTGATAGTTGTCTTATATCTTTGTTCATGCTGTTATCAGTTATACTTCAGTTCAGTTACTTTATTATGTTATTCAGTTATATGTTATCTACAGTTGTTCTTGATATTGCTTTATGCACATGTTCTTATGCACGAGCTATTTCCCCTTTACACGCACACTCATTATGGTCGCGTTCTGACGACCCTGGATTTGCACGTCCAGATATTGGACGGTTTGTTTCTATTGTGCAGGTATTCGTTGAGACTGCACGCTTCGTGAATAGCTGGAGCTTCTCCCTATTCTATTCTGGTACTTTTATCTTTCTAGCCTTCGTATCATTTCCTGTTTCTTGTTATATCAGTTCAGCTGTTATTCCAGTCTTGATTCATATGATATCATGCGTGGTTGCTCATATGTGGTATTGCAGTATTTAGTATTCATTACAGTTGGGATTTATTATAGCTTGTTTCAGGTTACTTAAGGCTTAGCGCGTATGCGTGAGGGATTTTCCTTGCGCATATGCGTCGCCAACTCGTGTCGCGTCTCCGCTCCAGCGTTTTTTTAGGAAGTGGGGCGTGACAGGGTTTTCTTGGTATCAGAGCCTAGGTTTTCGACTTGCGATGTTAAATTTTGAATTTTGTTTCGCAAGAGAGACCTAGTTCTTATCGAAAACTTGAAAACAAGCTATAGTTATACTGTAATATACATATACTATCCATTATGATATTCAATCCATTCAGAATTGACCGTCCTTCCTTTGAAAATTCTCATCTTTGATCGTTTGATATCCTTGATTTCTACTCTATTTTTGAGTGATCTGTATCTTCATCTTGCTTCTTGCCGTCCTTCTTGGTTCTGTTTCTTGATTTTATCTCTTGGGATTGGGTTACTTCATGTTGAAGCCGGTGGCATGTATCAGAGTGCGCAGCGGAAGCGTGGTGGATTTATGATGTGTCGAGAAGTGATGTGAAGTTTGTTTGTTTTCTCCTTTGATTTTGGGATTATTTTTGCCATTTCCTACTTTATTTGAATTTCGGGGACGAAATTTTTAATAAGGTGGGTAGAGTGTAAGATCCCTAACTAGTAATACAGTATTTTCAATTTTCTAAAAGTATTTATTTTGAATTACTGATTATTTTTATTTCATCAACTTGATTTATTATTTTCTTCTTTGTGATTATTTCTATTATTAAATATGGGAATTTATTTTTAAGATAGTAAATGGTAATTTGGTATTATGTTTACCGTTATTTATCATTGACATTTCTTTTGCTAAATTATTATTATTATTTCATTTCCATTAGTTGTTAATATTATAATAGTTATTTCTATTATCAATATTTTATTATGATTATTTGTTGCTATTACGAATATTGATTGATATTATTGGTAGTGGATATTCTATTATCATTTCGTTGTCAATTATTATTATTATTATTATTATTAGTGCTACCATTATTTTATTTATTTTAATATTAGTATTATTAGTGATGTTGTTAATTTCTTTATTTCTATTGCTATAGTTGTTCCGATTATTATGTTTGTTTAGTAGTAGTATTATTTCCTTTCCCTTGTACCCTTTACCCATTACCCGTTTCTATTTTCTAAGTTCAAACCCATTTGGACCAAACCCACTACCCATTACTCTAATTGGATCTAACTCAAACCCAATCCAATACCCAATGCCCTATAACCCTATCTCCACCTTTATATAATCCTAGGATTAACCCTAACCTAATCTCCATCCCCCCTCTAACACCCAGCCGCCATCACGACCAGGCCGTGTCCCCTCTAGCCCCGGCGAGCCACCATGACCCTCCGCGGTCTCCCTATCCGCCGGAGTCCGTCGCTCCCCGTCGACGTTCAGCCGTGCACCACCATGTTGCCATCTCCCCAATGCCTTCGTCACCCACTCCAGCGCACAGATCTGCGCGCAACCAGAAGCTCCAGCCCACAGCCCAGGCCGCCCCTGTCCTTGATCCCCTCCTCCATGGCTCGCCGGAGCTCCTCCCCATCCATCACCAGCAGCCGCAGCAAGGCACAGCTGGATTCCCCGATCTCTTTCCATGTTGTCCTCCCCATCACCACCTCCATTTTTGATCTCCAGGCCAAGCTACGCCGGAGTTCCAGCGCCAACAAGTCCAGCACATCCGCAGCAAGGTAAATCTCCATGGTATGATAATCTTTGCATTGGCCGAGCAAGCTTCCTCCCCCTCTTGTATTCATTTTTTCACATAGGTATATATATTCATGGTGATTGGGTATTATTATACGTGTACTTAAATTAATGTGGTGAATTTAGTTGCTTGGTAATAATTTGGTTGTGGTTATGTGCCTTGTTTTAATTAGGATGTCTCTGTTGAAGTAGTTCATGACAATGATTGGAAGGCAAGCCAATTTCCACCCTTTTGGCCTTGTAGCACCTTCCTCCGAACCATTTTCCGGCTCTCCGCGGGATGCCGTTGATCGACGTCGGCGAGCGCGAACGCACCCCACGCCCTTCACGGCGAGTTGCTCTATCCAACGACACCCTCCGCGACCTCGGACGCCTCCATCGGAGCCTCCGTCGGTACGCCGCAAGATGCCCCGAGGTTAGCTTTATTTACATGTAATAATGTACATCTTTTATTTAGATGGTGTATAATTGTTGGTGTGTGCGTGAGTTGTATGGTGCTAATTAATGTGTAGGCGGTAATTAGTGTGTGTTTGTTATAATGAGTGTGAGTATATATGTATGTATACGCATGGGTATACGTGTATATATTTACATAATATGTATGTATGCATATGTATGCTTGTATACGTACGTGTACGTGTACGCGCATATGTTCGTTTGCACGTGTGGGTGTTTAGCGTGTATTTATAATTATTTGTATGTATTGGTTGCGTGTTACAGCATTTTGGATTTATTTGGTGAGATCCGGACCAGCAATAGCGACAACAACAACAAGGACAGCCGTGCACCATCAAGACCGCCCCCATCTTCCCCGGGCGAGCAGCGAGTTCTCCTGATCCATGCCAAGCCGTCGTCGGAGACTGGCACAGTGACCTTCTCCAGTGCCTTGGCCACCCTCCCGTGCAGTCCAATGGCGAGGAACGACACTACAGCGACCGCGGCAGCGACTCGCCCGGTAACGAGCAGATTCCCCAATGTGAGTGTTTCCTCTTCCTTATATAATTCTATATTGTGAGTGTTCGTTCATGTGTATTTATCGTTGTCAGTATGCTTTACATGTTGTCTTTATCATTTATGTGACTCTCCGTTATATTTTATCGGTTTGATGACTTATACCAGATCATGAGACATATATGATTGTTCACTTTATTCATAGTTAGCATTTGCTTGTATTAGCGGTATTTCATGTGTTGGTAGTTTGTCTCTGTTGGCTTAGGCCTAGTTTGATATACCTTTAGACTGTGACTTGACTCGATCTATTGATTGGCTAGACTAAGTACATAGTTGAGCATCAGATATATGTATGGATCTTGTATTAGACATTTAGATATCAGAGTTATATCATTTCATGAATAGATGATTACTGTTTCGGACTGGGACTAACTGTAAAGGAACTTGGACTGTATACTAGATTGATCTTATGTTGGATTACGTATTGGTTATTGATAGATGTATATGACATCGAGGGATAGATATTGGATGGAAAGACTTGACTTATCATGATAGAACTTAGAGGCATGAATATGTTGTGATGCCGAGTGTTGGGATATCATGACTAATCTTAATAGGAGAAGGAATTGTGAATACTTATGAATCAGAGTTGTATGTTAGAGTGAGAGGATTAGTACTGGATATTGTTATATGTTGGAATGACAATTATTGTATCAGATTATTAGATGTGTATTGAAACTAGATGAATATGGAACTATCGGCATTATGAGTTGGTTGTAATGACTTGGATCTATAGTTGAGTATATGAGAACTAACAGATGATATGTCGTTGATGTTTAGTATTAGAAGTTGCTATTCTACATTGCAGTTGATCGAGGACATATTGGATGTGAACTTACCCTACTAAAAGATTATGACGATTGGATTGGTACATGAACTTATTCGGAGTTGGATTGAACTTGTGTTATAGATGATATTGGATTTACATTCTTTATGGTTAAACCTGATATGCATTAAGATGAGCTTGATATATTTCATGTAGAGGACTTTCTAGATTTGATATCCTTTTATTGGTGATGATTCATTCAGATATTGTTGTTGACTTGTTACGATGTTCTTAGAGGATGTTCCCTATATAGATATGATTGTGGTGTGTGTTGACATATTGTTCTCGAAGATATACCTTATGATTCATTTGAGTATTGATGTGGACTTATTAAGATGATAGAGACTGGATTACTTCAGTTAGTAGAGGTTGAGTTAATGTGTTAGTGACCAAGTTGATATTAATGATCTTGTACTTCAGAGTCACCAGATACTAATTATCAGTTTACTACTTATTGGTGAGATACTTGTTGGTGATTATAAGATGTTCATGTTCAGAGTTTACATGAGTTGTCAGTGATACATTGTGGTAGTGATCAGTGATCATGTATTCCATTGTTGATATGAGATGGCAGAGATCAGTTACTAGTTATAGTTGTCAGTGAGGCTAGTTGTCTGTATCACCTTTGTGTTAGTAGCTATATCTCCAGTATTCTATTTCAGATGTCAGATATTAGTTGTCAGCTACTCAGTTGTCAGATATCACAGTTGTCGGATATCGGAGTTGTGAGATATCATAGTTGTGAGATATCACGGTTGTCAGTTGTCAGATTAGCAGTTAGTATTGACATCAGCAGTTGTTGGAGATATCAGTTACTATTACATATTAAATAATATTGATTACTTATTAATAAAAGACATCATAACCCGGGGAATAGGGGTAATTGCCTGATGATGCATGTCGTGTATTTTGGAAGGACTCTTATGGTACCGAGTTGTGGGTTCCAACCATGGGGAACTAGGGTAGTACTGGCTACCCATTCAGTTGTCAGAGCCTAGCGGCTTGTCCTGGTTTAGTGCCAGGGGTGTTAGTTGTCAGGGCTATGCCGGGATTACGGCGCCACACTAGTTGTCTTTTCGTGTGGGGCTGTGGTCTTCAGTTGTCAGAGCCTAGCGGCTTGTCCTGGTTCAGTGCCAGGAGTGTTAGACCGTAGTACCGGGCATACACGGTACTCTTTCAAAACACATGCACTACATTGGCAGGCAGTTACAACAACGATAACATTGTTTGATATGTGAGAAAACGGCTGTGGTATGGGACACAGTTAAGTACTACATTAGTTAGGTTAATAATAACCAATCAGACTAGTGACATATAGGTTACAGACCTTGACATCAGCTATTAGTCTACATTTGTGATAGTCGACTTTGATATCAGTTGTTAGCTACAGTTGTGATAGTTGTCTTATATCTTTGTTCATGCTGTTATCAGTTATACTTCAGTTTAGTTACTTTATTATGTTATTCAGTTATATGTTATCTACAGTTGTTCTTGATATTGCTTTATGCACATTTTCTTATGCACGAGCTATTTTCCCTTTACACTCACACTCATTATGGTCGCGTTCTGATGACCCTGGATTTGCACGTCCAGATATTGGACGGTTTGTTTCTATTGTGCAGGTATTCGTTGAGACTGTACGCTTCGTGAATAGCTGGAGCTTCTCCCTATTCTATTCTGGTACTTTTATCTTTCTAGCCTTCGTATCATTTCCTGTTTCTTGTTATATCAGTTCAGCTGTTATTCCAGTCTTGATTCATATGATATCATGCGTGGTTGCTCATATGTGGTATTGCAGTATTCAGTATTCATTACAGTTGGGATTTATTATAGCTTGTTTCAGGTTACTTAAGGCTTAGCGCGTATGCGTGAGGGATTTTCCTTGCGCATATGCGTCGCCGACTCTTGTCGCGTCTCCGCTCCAGCGTTTTTTGGGAAGCGGGGCGTGACAACATCAGTTGCTTCTTCCTCGACCACGCGAAGGAAAAGTCTGAGAATATGGCTGCATATGCTGCTGAGATGGTTCGGCCTCATTTATAGATCCTCACGCCGTGGATATCCCCTAACAGGCCCCTATGATATTCCATGCTCATCATCATCATCATGATGCTGACATCATGTACGCGTGTAAGTATCAGAGCCTAGGTTCACACCTGGTGTGGGT
This sequence comes from Agave tequilana, assembly GCA_038442645.1. NCBI lineage: Eukaryota > Viridiplantae > Streptophyta > Magnoliopsida > Asparagales > Asparagaceae > Agave > Agave tequilana. The sequence continues at coordinate 650,299 of JAVJIF010029907.1, forward strand.
AACCACCTGGGTCCATACTCGGGCTCTTACCAACAGTACAAGCAGATTCAGATTCAAATTTGTCTGTATCTGCATTTGGGATTCCAGCGACGAGTACAAGAATACCATGTCATTGACGATTCATTCCTTGACTCTTTTCTATTCCTTACTAACAGTTATCAACCAGACTATCTGATTTCCTTCTTGCTTTTGTTTCATCTTCTGGCTTCCAATCCGTTAGTGTTAGTTCATTACCCTACTTCTTCATCCCGAGTTCCTTAGAGATATCAGAGTGCGCAGCGGAAGTGTCGTGGACCCGTAACATTTCGGCTTTGGAGTTGAAAATATCGATCTCCCTCCTGGTTTGAAATTTCGAGGACGAAATTTTTTGTAAGGTGGGGAGAAATGTAACCCCCTGCTCCCTGGTGTACGTATCACCGTATCAGTACGTGATACGACGTACAAAAGTGATTTGACCTTCGTAGTAGTCCGATTAAGCTGATTTCAATTTCAAAAAATCATTTTCTAATATTTTAGATTTTTCAAGATTTTCTGGAATTTTTCTGGATTATTTTGGAAAATCTCCGTAGTCGGTGTTGACTGATACCGATAATCGGCTTTACGATTTTTATTTCACAAACGGAGTTATATTTTGTGATTCCGCTTTCACCTTGTGTCTTAAAATCATATTATCTATCTTAGAGTATTTTTGGGAATTTTTCTGAATTTATCGAAAATCCGGCAAAACCGGTGTCGCCTAGTATCGGCGAGACACTCCGAGATTTTTAATTTGTAAACTGAATTGAATTTCTTCAAATCGTCTTCATATTACGTCTCAGGATAATATTCTCTGTTTTCTGTAATTTTTGGGCATCGTTCGGAGTGAGTCAATTTTTGACCCTATTAAAATAATATTAAATTATTTTTTTACAAATCTTTTTCCACTTCTTTTCTTTCTTTCTTCTTCTCCACGCTTCCCCACCGCCTCTCCCAACCGCCATACTGTAGCCTCCCCCTTCTTTAAAATCCTCCCCCCCTCTCTCCTCACTCTCTTCCTCTCTCCCTATCGGCGTGCTCGGTGAGGCCACCACGGCCGGCGTGCCGCCGGTGGTCGGCGACCCCAACCGGCGGCCGATGCCCCCTTGTTTCCCCTCTCCTTCTTCTCTCTCTATCTCTCACTCACTCCATCTCCTTTTCTTTCTCCTCCTCTCTCCCCGACGCTAGGCATGGCCCCAGACTACCGCCGGCGGCCTGAGCGACCGCCGGCGTGGCGGCCTGGGCGGCCACAGCCACGCTGCACCCCTCCTCTTCTCACTGTTCCCTCTCTCTCCCCTTTTCTCACTCCCTCTCTCTCTCTCTCTTGCCGACCACCGCCGGCGGCTAGACCCGCCACTGGCGGGTATTGATCGCCGCCGGCCAGCGGAGCTGGCCGGCCGGCCTGCTTAAGGGCGCGGCAACAGCAAGCTGCTGCCGCCGCCGCCTATGGGTTGGTTGGGTTCGGGTCTAACCCGAACCCAATTCTCCTATTGGGTTGGGTTACAACCCAAAATCCATTAAACCCAATAACTTATGTTAGTGGGTTTGGGTATTGGATCCAAATCCGACCCGTTATGAGCCAAACCCGCATCCGAAACCCAATAAAGGTAAAGTTGCAGAAAACCCCCTGTTACATTTCAGTATGTGCATTTAATATGTGTATTTACATTTTTAACCTTTTTGTTATGATTTAGTCATCGGGCGATAACTAGAGTATCCGGCCTCCGATTTGGACGATTCTGAATCCGTTGCGACCGTCGGAGCGAGACCTACCTTCCTACGACAAGTTTGTGAGTGTTTTTATTTTATAAATTATATCATATTGATTACACTTGGTTGCTTTATTTAAATAAAACATGAGTACCAGTAAATCCCCATTGTTAATATTTAATAGATTGTAAACAGTATTAAAACACTGTAAGAAACGCTGTAATTAGAATATGCCTGACTGCTCTTGAAACACGCTAATCATTCTTTTACTTGATTTATGATCAGTAACTAAAACTTGAGTAACTAAAAGACGTTAATTGTTACACTGTAGATTTATCATGTCATGTTCATGTACCACTGACATCCGGGCCACTAGTGCAAGAATACACTACATATCATGTATTATATCCCAGTTAGATAACTATCGTTACATGTATACTGCTCCACAGAAACTCTATGACACTACACTGTCACTAGACATGAGTGCTAGACACCCTTATTTCATGCACTGGTATCCTGGACATGGTACTCCATTATACACTGACCACTATGATTACATGTACTAGTAACACACAGATCTGTTACATGGATTATTGTTACACATATATGTTCCACTGGTACACGGATATACCAATGCACAGACTACCGCATGTCATATTTGTGTTATCATCGTTACATGGATGCTCGGTACCCAGTTATGTCATGTTTACACATCACGGTTACACATGACACTAGTAGAGCATGTTCATGAAGCACTGTGATATATATTCACCGGTATACATGCATTATTTATGTTTATATTCTTGTCATCACCGTGCATATTGCATGTATTATTGTTGCATGTATCTTCCTGTATTCCGGTTACATGATTATTTCCCGTTATACTGATATTGATATTCCCGTTACTGGACATGAGAGCTGTTGATATGCGATATGTGGAATCCCACATCTATTGTTCCCGTTTCCCGTTATATTGTTCCCGTTTCCCGTTATATTGTTCTATGCTATCAACAGAGCTTAGGTCCTGTTATCCTGTTACCCATATCATGTACTGTATTTGTTCTTGTTACATTGTATACTTGACATATAAGATAATAAAGATAACTTGGGTATGGGGGAGACTTGACGGTTGATTAGATCATATCGGGTGGATGTCTGGATCCATTGTTTGTCCCACTGCAGGGGACGGGGTAGTGTTGGCTACCATCTGTTACTTATGAGCATCCCGTTATTGTTTTAGCTCATTGAGATTCCCGTTACATGTTACAGCTCTAGCGGGCTGGCCCTGGTCTCAACAGCCAGGGGTCTGTTTAAGGCCGTTGTCCCAGGTATGCACGGGATACACCTACCCGATAAGAGCTCCTCGACCAGTTGGTTTCCAATTAACATAATAAAACAGTATACACGATAGTGATGTCGGGAACACTTGTTATTTGGTCACTCTCTCGTTTGGATAATGGTACCCGTATGCCATGTCCGGATAGGTTCGACCGGAGTGCTGGCTCCAGTATGAACTGCCAGTGGTATGGGACACTGGAAGAGATTGATTAAAATATCAGGTGGTACTGATTGTGTAATACCCCGTCCTCAGAATACGTGCTCAGATACGTATCCTGATTTTTTATATACTGTGTTATGTTTATTTATTATTTTCTCGTATTTTGGAAGTACTACATGATTTCATGTTTCTGGTAATCAGATTGGGTCAAATTTAGTTTTAAACACTGTTTCCCAAGATTTTATATTTTTCATGATTTTTCAGAATTTTCCTGAATTATTTTAGAAATATCCTAAAATCAGGATTAATCAGCACCGCTGGGTTATTCCTGGATTTTTAAGTTGCAACTGAGGTCAAATTTTACAAAACCACTTTCACCTATCTTCTTAGAATAGTATTCTCTATCTTAATTCATTTTTTGGGAATTTTCAAAATTTATTAGATTTATGTCAAAATTGGCATCGACCGACATTGACGGCCGATTTCAAGATTTTTAATTTCAAAACGATAAATAATTTCTTAAAACGAATTTCACCATGAGTCTTCAAATAATATTCTTGATTTTTGTGATATTTTTGCGGGTCGTTCCGAGATACTTGATTTCGGGACGATTTCGGTATTTTTCCGAAAGTTTTCCGCAACCGCGACCGAATCCCGGGAATCCGCCTTTTTCAGAATTTTCACTTTGGAGTCCAAGAAAACATCTTCCCTCTTTATTTTCTTTTCCTTTTTCCTTTTTCTTTCTTTCCTTTTCCTTCCACCACAAGTTACAAACTTCTCCAATCTTCTCCAACTTTCCACCACAAATATCTCTTCAAAATATCTCCACCACAAACAAAATATCCAACCTCTCAAGCTCTCTCTCTCTTCCATGGCCGGCCATGAGTGGCCAAGAGAAACACCTCACCCCTTTTATTTACACAAAACTCCCTCCCTAAATTCTTTTTACATCTCCTTCATACTTCATTCAACTATAAAAGGTTTTCTTCCTTCTTTTCTTTTCATTATCTTCATTCTCCACCAAGAAAGCCTTCACCCTCACCAATTCCTCCTTCATCTCCACCACAACCACAACCACTACAACCTCCTACCTCCATCTTCTTCCTCCTTCAACTCCATTAAACCAACTACAAACCACAAACCACCACCAAAGCCTTTACCTTCTCCAAACAACAACCACCACTCCATCATTTTCTTGAAGGCCGGCCACCTCCTTTGGATTGGGGGCCGCGCTCCTCTTCATCATCGGCAAGACCTTAAGGCCGGTACCCTCCTTTTGGATTGGGGCCGAGCTTTCTTCGTCGGTAATATCACCGTAGATCATTCCGGTAATCGTTCGCGATTATTCCGGTGATCGTTTTAGTGATATTCGGCGACAACGATCATTTCGGACGCCTAAAGCTTCAAGTATCGGTTTTAGGCGAGTAACTTTACTCGCCAAGACATGGACTTGTAAACTCAATTTTATTATTGTATTTTATGTCGTGCGGTGTGGCTGTACTGTTAGACGCGGAGTTACCTCCTGCGTCTAGGCATTTCCTTAACGCGGCCTTCGCGTTATTGTATCGATGCGACGCAAAGCTAAAGCTCGCGTCTGTGTTCTATTTATATTGACATGACGCGGAGTTATACTCACGTCCGTGTTCTCCTCATGCCCTGATTTAAACGCAGGTCACGAGCCTCGCGTTTTGATACCTTCGTGACGCGATCCCCGCGTCTGAGAGCCCCGCGTCTGCTACTTTCGCGTCTGCTATGCCCATGTCGATGTTCTTCTTGCATTAACGCGACGCAGAACCCATGTCCGCGTCCGCGTTCACCTCGCGTCCTGACTTGAACGCAGACCTCGCGTTTGCGGCACCTTTGCGATGCGAACCCCGCGTTTGCTATTTTCGCGTCTGCTACTCCCAGACGAATATCACCTCTTGTCATGTTATCTCTTGACACCAGGCATGATACACTTGACTCTTATAATTATCACGATAATGGGAATGATAACCGGACATCATGCTTTACCAACTTGATTTACATGATAGTACGAATTGTACTCCTAATACTCCTGACTTGCTCCTGTTCATTCCCGAAATCTGATAATTATCTAAAGAACTCATAAAATGAGACAACTTACATCGGGTCGGGGAGAAACATGCGGCTATCAATATATGTTCGTGTTTACAGTGGTGTTAGGTATGTTATGCAACTAAATATCCGGTCTGACCTGTGGGCCTCCAGGCGACCGAGGGGAGTGCTGGCTCCCTCCTCCTGATACCATCATGATAAAGGGCATACATAAGACCCTCCTGTTAGCCTTGCGGCTGGTTCCGTTACCAAGCAACGGAACAATCATGGGCCGTGGTCCCGGGTATGTACGGGACCCACTGTAAACATAGTTCGTTGATACCCCCGCTAGTTTCTAATAACAACCTTGCTTTACTCTGATATGGATCTATGTGTGCTGGGACGCTAGTCCACATAGCTAGATATCAGTGTAAGACAAGTAATAATAATAAAAGACGCCAACTATTGATCCGTTGTATGCGCTTGAGTTACGGTGACATGAGGTAAAGGTATATAGATGAGGGTTTCCTTGTTTGGATTATTCTCTCGAGGTACTAGTCTCATGAGGCCGTAATCTAAGCTAATATAATGTCCTTCCAATATTAACTTGTTATGCTTCCTTTACTTGCTGGATGATTATTCATAGTACTGTACCAACTCTCATACTCTTATCTCTTATGCCACTCGGCTGTAACCTGATCATTTGTTTGGGAGGTCCTGACTCCCTTGAATTTGTATGTTCAGGTTCCGGAGCTTGGATTGAAGTGGAGCCTTCCACAGAAGATCAAGCTTTCTTTTCAGAGCAGGCTGACTAGTTTCAGTTTCCTTTGTACCAGAATTTGCTTTCTTGCTCGCGGGATCTTCCTCCAGCTCGTGAGCATCTTGTGTTCATATTGTAAATAGTACTTTTGGACTTGGCTGTGATATAAGATACATGTATTATGTAATAGTATATCACACCCTGTGATAACTTTGTAACTTGTACTTCTCATGTTGGCATATAAATGAATACTACGTTTTGTCGTACTCTGATTCTTGCTTGTACTAATGCTTAACGTATATACGTGAGGGTATTTCTGACCTGCGTATATACGTCGCAGTGACGTCCCCGTACCCGTGGGATCGGGGCGTTACAGGTTGGTATCAGAGCCTAGGCTCTCACACCTATAGTACAATCAAGTAGAAAATTAATGGAATTTGCAATTGCCAACTACAATGTACAAAGTTATCTAGTCCTTCTTGATTCCTTCCCTTATGTCCTAAAATCCTTCCATTTTTTCAGTTTCCAGTCATCTTTTTACCAACATAAGTATGGATAGAAGGACGAGTCGTAACAACTCTGGACAAGTATCAAATGGACCCACGGGAGAGAATGCTGATATTCTGAGAGTTATCCAAACTATGATGGAGAATCAGCAACAACAGACAGAACTCTTTCGGCAAGAGTTAACAACTCCTAAGGAACCAAGGCCGGGGAACATATCAGACTTTAGGCGGTTGCAACCAGCAATATTCACAGGAGGAGAGAAACCACTAGAGGCCGAACAATGGCTGATCGACACCACAGATCTGTTGAATGCAGCCCGAGTCCCAAAAGACAATCAAGTAGAGGTCGCCAAGATTCAACTAAAAGATATAGCCAGGACCTGGTGGCTAGCTAAAGAAGCAAGATTGGAGAAACCTGTCGCCTGGGATCAATTTTCTAAAAACTTCTATAGTAGATTCTTCCCTGCCACAGCTCAGAAAGAGATGGAAGAACAGTTCATCCGACTTCAGCAATGGAACCGATCTGTGGATGAGTAAGCCGCTGAGTTTTTGAGACTTAGCCGCTTTGCTCCGTATATGGTGACTGATGAAGAGAAGCGGGCAAGTAGATTCCAACAGGGCTTACAAATGGACATCCAAGTCTTCTTAATGCCCCAACAACTGAAAACTTATGCCCAAATCCTCACCATAGCCCGGGAGGTGGAGAGAGGACTGGAGAAGAAGAAATTTAACATGATAAGGAACCAGGCCATGAAGAGGCCATTTCCACAAACAGGGAGAGGAGGTCCATTCAGAGCAGCAAAAGTCCCAACAATGAGACGACCATTTCGACCAGCCCCCTTTCCAGTAACCCAACCATTTTCCTTTTGTAGCTATTGCCAGAAACCAGGTCACTCTCGACAAAATTGCCGTAGTGCAAATGGGTTATGCCTGGTATGTGGTTCTCGTGACCATACCATAGAAGTCTGTCCCCATAAAAGAATGGGAATAACCAACCAAACCTTGCCAGCACTTCCAGGGCCAAATGGACAGAGGAACCAGGGACCAATGGTTAGGAGAGCCCTTCCCCCTCCCCCACAGCAAGCTATCAGCCTAGTCCAGAGGGGAGTTAAGACTGCAGCAGGACGTGGAAGGGGACAAGCTTACAACTTGACTGAAGAAAAGGCCGAGGCTTCTGAAGAAGTGGTAACAGGTAAGATCAGGGTACACTCAAAACCTGTTCTAGCCCTCTTTGATTCAGGTGCTTCCCATTGTTACATCTCAGATCATTTTGTTGCCTTACATTCTATACCTGTTAAGTCTTTAGACCATCAGTGGGAGATTAGTACAGGGAATGGAGTAGTCGTATCTACTAAAGTTTGTACTGATTGCCTTGTAGAACTATGTAACAGAACATTGGCCATAGATATGCTCGTACTAGATACCAAAGGGCGGCCATAAATACCCCTGCAGACGCAACAGAAAGGGCGGCCACAGAAAATACAGAGAAAATTCTAGGTTTCTTAGGCTAATTTGTAGTTTAGGTTAGGTTTTTATTTTTCCTTTTTGTAATTTTTTTTGTAACTGAGAGTGGAGGAATCTTTCATGGAGGAAGGAGTCCATGCTTGTACTGAGGTGACAGCGGTGTAAGCCTACTTTTCTTCCATTGTTAATGAAATTCACTTAAAGGTTTGTTTTTGTTATGTCTATTCTTGTTATTCGTGTTTTATTCTCTTTTTATTTTTCTATTCTTGTGTTATTCTCTCTAATGACTTGCAAACCGTGAGATCTGATTGCTTCGAGACTGCCTAGCCCAAGAAGAGCCCTTGATGGCCTATGGAGATGAACAAGCCGTCGCTTGCCAGTCTTTTCTTTTCGTAGTGTAGATCGCGAAGGTGGACGATCCTATACGCCATACTTGTACGCCTTCGAAGACAAAGTAAGTCGTTGCAAAAGGATCAAAGGTAAGTAAGACTGAAGAGGTAGGTATGTATTTTATAGTCTTTTTCCTTTCTTCTATTTCTTTAGATTAGGTGACAAACTCCACTTCTTTCTAATTTCTTTTACCTTCTCATTGTAAATACCATTGTTAATAAGAAAATACATAAAAAAAGAGATAACTTGCTTAAACGCTTCCATCGCAGTTCCCTCCCTGAGGATCACGACCCGCATAGCCATTGCTACCGCGGATTAGAATTGAGCACCTTGCACATCTTGTTCTAAATCTAACATTCTATATATTGTGTGCAGGAAAATCTCAATCACTTTTCCTCCATTCTCTGAAGTGTTCGGTTTTGAATTTGTGGATGTGGAGGTTTCATTTGAGTTGGATTTTGGTTAGGTGGTAACTGATGGTGAAGAAACTTAGTTGTCCACTTGTTTCCCAGATCTTAAGACATGAATAATATTGCATTAATTCAGTTGGATATCTTGGACCTCATGGATTAGGAAAGAGTTCTAAGGATTAGTCAATGGTTGGCTTGGTAATTCTCCCTTTTGTCTTTCACTAAGTGAATTAGTCAATTGACTAATCTAAACCTCTAACCTATTGATTGCTTGATTATGTTTGTTCATCATTGAGGCTTGGGTTTTAGACAAGTTTTCAAGGCTTTCTCCAAATTAGTCATTTTTCTTTCTGGAAGAGGATTTTGAAAATGTTGTGGAGCTTGATGTTGGAAATTTGACGGAAAGTTGGGCAGGAAATTTGATTGAAAAATTAGTTGAAAATTGGGTTGAAAATTAGACTGATAGTTATAAACATGAAATTGATTGTGAAAATTTGGTTTGTTCTGTTCATGACTGTTCTGACTCCATGAAAAATTGGGATGATTCCTCCATCCTGAATTGTAAGTTTTGGAGTATGAATTGTTATACAGTCTGGCAAAATCTGCATTCATGCTCTCTGGTAACATTGTTAAGCTAGGTAAACTGGACACTCTTCAAAGACATGGTTTAGTGCATGACAATAAGTGCAACCTGGATTTGTCATTTGGAGTGGGTTGACTTGGTTTACCACGCCTTGTTCCTTTGCTTCTAAAGTTTCTAGTCTCCTCATCAATGGGAAATTTTGGCTTCTGCAGCTACGGAGGATTCTATTGAGTAAAGTCTAGTTTTAGAAGTTGTTGGATTCTGATTTTTAGACTTATCTGGACAAGATTCCCACTAGCTTGTTTTTTCAGCTAAGGCCTCATATAAATCCCATCCCTGATACTCATCTTTCTTTAAGAATTCTCCTTGGCACATCGTTTCAAGGAGAGTTTTGTGGGGTAATCAAGACCATCATAGAGAATTTGGCACTGCCGCCATTTCTCTACGCCATGATGTGGACACTGGACAAGTAAGTCCTTAAAACGTTCAAAGTATTTTCAAAACGGTTCATTAGGCTCCTGTCGAAACTACATGATATTTTTCCGGATGAGAGCGATCTTACGGATTGGGTAAAAAAATTTTAAGAAAACTTTTACAAAATTGTTTCAAGATGAAATTGAGCCGACCGCTAGACTATAAAGCCACTTCCTTGCTAGGTCCTTAAGTGCAGAAAGGATGAATCAGAGTCTAACTGCATCTTCACCTAGCCGGGGAATTCTCATCATCAAGCACACTTTCTCAAATTTCCTTATGAAATAGTATGCATCCTCATATCCATGCCATGGAATCTAGGAAGAGTATTTATGGCGGTTTTAACTCAAAGTTTTTACCATTTGCTTCTGGTAACTGAATGCATGAAGGAAGTAATATCCTGATGGGGTAGAATTTGTCCTAAAGTGAGATGTGATTGGCCATGATTGGATGCGTTTCTTCGGGTAGTGTAGGTGCTTGAAAGTGTTCTTAACTACTCGTGCTGTTGTTGGGTCCCTTGACCACACTTGCATGCAAAGTTACACTACAAACAATGTTCAAACAACAATCAAACGGAAAAGGGAAAATAACAAACAAGGAAAAGAAAAAGAAAAAGCAATCTCCAAGCCTAATCTAAGGTTCCTGACCTAGACAACTCCTAACTGGGCGATTACCCGGGGGAGGTTGTTGTATGAATCCGACTACAAGCTAATCGGCCAGGTAGGGGCAATATACGGTGGGAGGTATCCTTGCGTAAGCAATGAGCCTTAATTACGCTAAACCACGGTATTTTCGAGGCTTAACCTCTTAGTCCCAAATCTTAGACACCGATTTCATAAGAGTATAATTCTTAGAAGTGTCACCCTCAGTCAATCTCTTAATGAGTCCGAAATGTCCCTAAGGGCCATCGTCTATCAAGTTTTAAATTAGGCTTGAAATTGTGAGTGCTTGGAAGATTGTTTTTGGGTTAAGTAAGGGAATGACATTCCCACCTTATCTTGTTTATTTGGATGTTGCCCTTAAAATTGATTTTGTGCAAGTGTACAAGAGATTCAAAATAAGATACACTCAAAGCGGATAAATCAGTCAAGGAGTTGATCCTATTCTATATACAATGTGTATGTACCTTGCTCCATCACTCTTCAACAGTAATTTAAATGAATCGTAAAGACACGTGCCCTAGATGCAAGAGTCTAAACCGATTTTTAAATTTGCAACAAACTTTTTACGGTTGGTTTATTAGCAATATACTGGTAATGGCATATAAGAAAATTAATGCTTGCAAAAAGCTAATTTTTTACAAAGCCAGCAGCCCTGCAAAAAAGATTGTGAGTAGTTCACTCGAAACTGTCACGGAAACGCGACAAAAGTCATATTTTCGCTGTAGAATTGAAGATACTTGGTCTATGCTTTCAAGAGTAGAGACCTAAGACCACTTACATGTTTCTGCTGTTCTTGATTTCTTGATTCCAAAACCTGTAATCTGAAACAGAGAAGAGATTGTTTAGTTCGAAAACAAGAGAATACCAATACCCCTCTCCAGCAACGGCACCAAAAATTTGCTCGAGGTGGAAATAGTGCACAAAAACGGTTGAGTTTGAAAGTGAAATATTTTTTAAGAAGGTGCTACTATTCCCTCGAGACTATTGTTATAGCTAAGAAGCTAAACGAGTCGAATTCACAGGAAAAGGGAGCAATGGAAGCTTTGTGTTTGGTCCTCTTGTGTTTCTTGAAGTTCCTTCTTTGTCTCAAAAAGAATAAAAAAGTGGGAGAGAAGAATTATGTTGATGGTATGTGAAAAGAAAGTAAAACGTTTGTTTGTGAAAATGTAAAGTGAAAACGAAATGCGGAGGAAATAGATATATAGAAGTAGAAAACGAGTTGTGAAAAAAATGAAAATGATTTTGAAAAAAAACTTAAAAATGAAAGGAGTGTTGCTTAAACAAAAAATGAAAAAGAGAACAAGTTTTGAAAAAGAGCTTTGATGGAAAGAACTTAGAAAACAAAGTTTAAAAGAGGAAAAAATGAGTTTTCTTTTGAGATGGTAAAAATGCATGGCTAACCTCCTACTAGTGGATTCTACTAACCACTAACTTTCTGATGATAGAACCTCACAATGGATTCTTGACTTTCACCATTCTTGTGCTATAAAAACTTGTCATGTGGATAATGAAGGAAAGTTCTTCACCCATCACCTTCCGTTACACGGTAAAAACTCGAAGATCACCGCATCAAGATCCATTTTAAGGCGAGAATGGGGGTGAACTACAAGTGCACAATCGGTATCGGTAAGGATGAATGTGTATTCTCTAACTCACAAAATAAAGTAAGGTTAGTACATCAATAGATCATTTAGAATACATAGTAAAGCAGGAAAAATGATAATTAGCTTGCATATTAGTGTGTTAGAGTTAGAACCCTTCATCGTTAGCCATCCATAACTCTTACTTACACAAGGCTCATTGTGAGGCTTATTGATTCATTTGGGTTATCAATCAATTAGTTAGAAGTTAGTGGGTTAGTAATTAGTTAGCCATGTCAAATGAGAAGTTAGCTAGACATGGAATTGAAATGCAAGGAAATCAACATCATTACACTATTTGCAAGGAAGAAGAAACTTGTAAAAATAACAAGAAAATTAGATGAGGAAGAAGAAGGAGCTTGCATTGATTGCCGCTGGTCAATTACAGAATTCACACACTCTCTATTTTCTGGACTAAGAAAGAGAAAAAAAATTACACAAGAGTTCTAAAGAAAATCCTAAAGAAATTCCTAGAAATCTTCTCTAATTCTCTCTAACTCCCTCTCTCGCAGAAGCACAGGGGTATTTATAGCCTCAAAATCCTAAATCCAATCAATTGCTGTCGTAGAAGAAAGCGATGCATCAACAGCCAGGGAATTGTCGCGATTCCACAGCAGAATCTCGGCCGTTACACGAGCGTCTGCTCTGACAGCCTGGCTTTGTCCAGGTGTCCTATAGAATGTTCTTATTCTCCACGAATATTCTCTGGTTCGTTACAGAACTTGGGCTTCATAGAGTGGGCTTCAAATAATCTTCATTAAATCCCAATTAAATTAGAATTTTGGGTCTTCTTCTCTATTAAATTGTGGACCTAAAAATTAAGAAAAAAGACATTAGAAACCAGCATTTTATGAGCAAATAGATGAGAAAATGTAATGTAAATAATGCAAAAATGAATACTAATCAACGATCTCTCGGACAATGTTACCTCGAAGGATAGTTTGCTGAAGCTTTAACCCACACATCTGCCACCAAGGAACCACCCCTATCTGGCAACCACGAACTCTCAAAGGGAGGGCAAGGCGTTGGGCGATGGCCCATTATGCCTATTGAATAACCAGTAGAGCAGTCTCTCGAGACAACGCGGCCCCAGAAGAGAAGTTTGTCTCGAGGTCTTCTCCTGCAATCTGCACTACCGTTAGTCCCAAAATAATAATACAAATAATTTCAGAAAATACATATAAATTCCAAAAAAATACAGAAAATTTCTTTAAATACATAAAAAAATTTAAATACTCAAAAAAATACACAGTAAATTCCTAAATACATAAAAAATTTCTAAAATACACAGTTAAATTCTAAAATACAGAAAAATTCTTAAAATTATACAGATAATTTCCAAATTACTTAAAAATCCTAAAAATGCACCGTTAATTTTTAAAAATTACAGAAAAATTTTAGAAATGCTCAGAATATAAAATATGCATGCACATGTACAAATATACGTATACAAGTGCGTATGTGTACATATGCACTAAGGATAGAGTACTTGCCTATATCGGGAAATACCCACTACTACGGCATGTGTGCACGTGTAGGAAGGGTGTGTGTGTGTATGTATATGTGTGTGAAGCCCACGTGGCTGGCCGTGAGTTATAGAGGGAGAGAGAAAGTGGAAGGGAAGAGAGAGAAACTAGAGAGAAAATGAGATTTTAGAGTTTTGGAGGAGAGAGAAAGTGATTTTGGAGATGTAGTTAGTAGTATAAGGTGGTGGAGAGGGAGGTGAGGGGGAGGAGTGCTAGCGGCCTGGTGTAGGGGGGGGAGAGAGAGAGAGGGAGAAATCTAGAGAGAGAAAGTGAGTTTTGGAGAGATTTTAGAGAGAAAAGAACGGGGAGAGGGAGAGGGTGGTGTGGCAGGTGGAGAGAGGTGGCTAGGGTATGCGGATGTGATTTTGGTGGTGTAATAGTGGCGAAGGGATTTTAGAGAGAGAAAGTTGGTCTTTGGAAAGAGAAAATGTAGAGAGAGGGAATGTGGCCGGCCGGTCAGGGAAAGAGGAGAGGATATGGTGGTGGTGATTATGGTGATGATGTGGTGGTTGGAGGAATTTTAGGGGGGGAGAGTTTTAGAGAGAGAAGTGAGAGAAAGTGGAGAGGAGTGAGAGGGAAGGTGGCCGACCGTAGTTGGGAGGTGAGGGTGAGGGGGTTGGCTTGTGAGAGAAGCCAATTGCCTTGACTTCTTGGAGATGAAAGAAGAATGGAGGAAAATCTAGAAACTTGGAGAAAAAGAACATTAGAAATGTAAATATTAAATTGGTAGGGGGTTCAGTGCAAATGTTACTTAATAAAATAACATAAAAAAGTTGAAGAAAAATAAAATAGAAATGAAATTATAAAGGAAAGTTAAAGAAAAGAAAAGAAATAGGAAAGATTTTATTTAATTGAAAAATAAAGAGAAATTATTTTGAATTTTTATCAGGTAAAATTTAGATCCTGTGTATAGTCTCGTGTAAAAATTTCAGATCAAACGGATGGAAAAACATACATAAAATAACGCGTATAAGATCAAAACGTCAAAAATCATAAAAGAATACATACTCTGAAATTAAAGTATTATATAAAATCCTTTCATGATCCCATCTGCGGACAATTTGTTTGAGAGTTCTGTTCAGGTGCGTGACTCGCACACACATACAATAACAAATCCAATGAGTGAGTGACATCTGGTAACTTTTGACTACTCGGCTAACTCCGTTTCTAAAGGTTATAAAGAAAGTTATTTGATGGCTGTCATTTTTTCTCAAAACCTCTCAGTCTAGGGACTCTCCAATCTGAGATGACAACTAACAACCCCTTCACTGTCATTCACATCTAATTGAACAAGTCCAGGCTCGGTCATCAATTTTGTATTCATATTAACAGAAACGGAGCCAGGAATAAATTTTAGGATGGGCTGCAATCTTTTATAACATATACTTATGAATTATAGAAATTTATCAAAAGAATAAAACAATATTCTCTACTAAATCAGGAGTAAAAATAGGAATAAATTTGCTAAAAGAAAACTAAAATAGAAGGGGGTCTAACACAATATATGAAAAAGAACAAAAATAAAAATGAGTTTAAGCCAATATATAAAAAATGGGCCGGGCTGTAGCCCGGTCCAGCCCACTACTTGGTCCGCCCATGCATATTAATTAGATATGGATTTGATGAGGAACAATTGAGTCTAGCCTTCAAGATTCATCACCAAGATAGTGTTGGTGGACTCTTTGCATTAGAGCATGCCTGGGGGTTTTATCTTGCATTGAATCTGTTAGCTGAGTTGTCAAAAAATACCAGGTGTCACTCCTTCATTGAATCTGTTATTGTATGTGCGCGTGAGTCACGCATCTAAACTGAACCCATTGTGGGATACGTATCAATTATAATGTCCACTATTGGGTTTGTCTCAAAAGTGGTCCTCAAAGTTTCTAACAAGGCAAAAGAGAGCATAACATGTGGCACAACGGGTGCGTGCAATTTGAAGAACTTATTGCTTGCATCTTCAAGTTTTATAGAAATATATAAATACAATACAAGTCAAGGGGAAGATTATACATTTGAACGCAGGCTTGCAACCAGTTGGGTCCCATCGCGTTGTGGTGAACCCATGTCAATCTAGCCTATGATCACCGTGGTGATATCACTATCATCACATCCACCGTTGGGTCCCCCTAATGTGCGGGTCCAATCCGTGCTCAACGTCATCGGATATAGACCACACACTCAAAATTGGGATGAGGTCCCACAGAAGTTTGTGGTAACTCGCCGGAGGTGGCATCGCGTTGGGTTGGGGTGGAGCACAGGTCGTGATCGTGTTTTGATACTCGACAATGGCACAGGTACGTGGGGCCTTGTCTTTTATGGCAGTATCAGTCACGAGTCATAAAAAGTTAGCAGAGTAACGAATCGTTTGTCCACACAGTTAGGCTCACAACATGCATCTTGTGGTACCCGATGACTTTCGAGAGAGTGCTGCCAGTCATGTTGGAAAGGGAAATCACGTTGTTGGCGCAGTCATCCTCGATCATGTGGAGGATCGCCTGAGACTGAACGGCCACTGCTTCTTCAACCTCACTCCTCACCATCCGAAGTCCTCAGCCATGACATCTTCCCCTCAGTGGCGGCAGCAACAGAAGAGGAAGCCATCAAACTCAGCAGTCTTGTTGCTTGAAAGAAAGGGAATTGAGGTGTTTACAAGGTTTGGGAGAGAAACTCTACAGGGTGCACCTCTTGGTGGTTTGCAACCAAGTTTCAATCCTAGTCGAAGTTGGACTGTTGCCGAATCAAACAGAGATTGGTATTTTTGTATTCAGAAGAGAGAGATCCTTCACCAACTACAAATCTGGCTCCGAAGTCCAAACCCAAGTTGAATACAGGACCTTTGATGGGCAATAGACACAAGACATGTACAATCAATCCAAAAATATGGTTTTCTGTTGCATATGAAGACTCTTTCTTTGTTGTTGTTTTTTTAGAAATTTTTATTTTCTGAAAGATGACATATATAATGGATCACAACAAGCTCACCAGATACAAAGGACACGATTCATTTAGCCACTGGAAGTGTCATTGTACTGCAGAACTTCTGCCACTAAGAGGCGAAAAAATTGTAACTTTAGCATCCCTGCTGCACCCTTGACTAGCAATGAAACCAACATATCATAGCTTTTCTAAAATTACAGGAAACGCTAAAATTACAGCACAATTTTTATCGATTGAGATTCAAGCATAACCATTTGAATGACTGTGCCAGTATCAGAAATTCACGACTGATGATCACTTCAAATAACCAGTTCATGATTAGCATATACAGCAAGTCTATCATGTGCACTGATGATGATAGAACTACAAGGCAGTACCGACAAGTGAACAGTGGTACAACACAACAAAAGTGCCGACTTTCATTTGTAAGTACATTTCAAAACTGTGTAACGTTAAACTGCTATGGTCTTGAAAGTAAATTGGAGCAAGAAAGTAAAAACAATTATCTGTAACATCTCTCATGTACGACTTCTGCAAAAAGACTAGATGTTGATTGTGGCTTCCCATAACCGAAGAAGTCCATTCCGACTGCCGCTGCATATTCTTTTCCTATCGAGGTCAGAAGCCACACATCGCACCTGATTGTGCACAAAAGAAATGATATGCATCATAAACCTTCAAAAAAAAAAGGTTGGAATTTTCATTGAAAAATGCAACTATAGCTAGTTCAGATCTAGGAGTTGACAATTTAGGGAAGCCATGACAGGCCCTATTTGATGTAAAATCTTCAAAAATATGCTAGTACATACTTCGACCAACACTATTTCAGTAAGAAAATATGAAACAAATACAAGATAGAAGAACCAAGTACAAGTACAGGAGAGTATAAATTTTGTGGGAAGTAAAAAGAGGTTTCTGATTAAAACATTTTTGCAAAGTCGCTGACTGTGTGAAGGGTATGTTTCAAAGACATGAGTCCCATGTCAAGTCCATCTATGATTGTAGTATAGCAGTAGTTCCTTTTAATGTTCACCTTTAGGAAGAGCCAGCATTTGTTAAGAAAATTATGGTGCAGTTTTTATTTCCAAAATTCACGGGAAGTTAGTTTGCATATTATGTGTAATATGAAAAAACTAAGATAAATATAAATAAATAAAATTATTAAATTCATATAATAAAAAAAGAAAGCACATTTTAATACGATAGTCCATAATATTTATGATGACTGCATATTACCATAGCCACAGATTTTTGAGGAGTTCTGTACAGTTGCCATCCTGCCATCTTAGAGCCAGTGTTAGAGAAGCCACCGAGTCTTTCTTGAGGACGATGGAAGAAAGACATGGAATTATCAGCTGCACCTATCCCCAGCCAGTGTTCTCCAGCATTGACGGACAAAATAGAAGCCGAGTGAATTGTTATGTTCTTGGCACATTTTATCGCTCCTGCATTAACATATTAGAAAACAACTCTCAGGTAATTCACACTTCACCCAAAAAAAACATTTTTGTCACCGTTTTGCTTGAGCTTGCGGTAATTGGTAATACAAATTACTCATTTGGGCAATTGCAGGACCCACATGATCAGCAGAATGTTATCCAGAATTAGTGATGTATAATGTTAATTCAATTTCATTTCTAGTAAAAACTAAAAAATCACAATAAGACAGTTTAAACACATTATCATATGCTTAATTGATGTCAACAAATTCACATGATCAAAGTTCAGGAGCACAAATGTCGATTCAACTAAAGAATATTTGGTTACCGAACTCATTACTCAACCAAAAAGAACATACCTATCAACTTCAGAACCCAATCTTAAAGCATATGTTAATTTATACCCACTTAAACATGGATCTGTGAACATGGATAAGAAATGTTGAAATCATTCAAATCTTTATTTTTAGATAGTTTAAGTGCAGTTCACATCCAGCAGTGTGTGTATTAAATTTTGAATTTTAATCATGCACTTTGGAGTTTAGAGTATTTTGTGTCTTGGATACTCTGGGGTCACATACAAACAGAGACACACAATCACACACACTCAAAACACACACGCACACAAAAGCCTTGTTCATTACTTAACCCCAAAAGAAATCACACAAGGTGAAGAATCTTTCTGTGGAATCCATTTAAATTATAGACAAACACTCATAAAGTACCTTAAACAATTCAATCACAATGTGGGGAGAACTTGAGCTATGGTGCAAATAATTTGAGGACGGAAGCACGTGGCCATATATGGGTGTATATTAGATACTTGGATGCTCCTATATGATAGATTTCAAAAAAAATGAAGGAAATTTCAAAAGTACATGAGACTAAGAAGGCTAAAATTCAGTGTGTGTATCATAGATTCACCTATTTAATTTGTAGGTGCAGTACACACATGATTTGTGCAGTTTCTCACTAAGGAATTCTTAAATACAGAATCTGAATGTTTACATTACTATTTATTTATATAACTCAAAAGTATTTCAGCTATGAAACACAGACACTTCAAAATGAGTGTCGTAACCGTGTCGGACACCGACACTTGCCCGACACGTATCAGGCACTCCGACGTCGTGTGGGGTTTTAAACAACTATATAATAACGTGTTGGCGCCGTGTCTAACGCCGTGTCGGCATTAAATAAAATTTAAAAATCATATATTAGATATATAAAAGTCATATGTCGCTTAAATAAACATGAAAAAAAAATCATTCTGATATAAGCAAATATGTTAGTAGAATTTACACACATCATGAACTAGGTGAGGTATTAGTTAGATTTTTTTAGATTTTTTTTGTTTTGTTTGTTATTTTATAGAAGTTATACATGTAAATTATTTAGATTTTATTTTGTATTTCATCTTACCTTTAATAAAATTAATTATTCATATTTGATTATTTTTTGACAACTTGATTATTCATTATTCTACTCACATAGGTAGAGTTGTGTAGAAATGTCTACTTCGGAAAGTATTGTTGAAAAAGTTGAAGACAGTGCACCTCTTTAAAAGTACGAGAGAAAATGGGAAACTTAGAAACAGAAGGAAGAAATTTATCTCTATATAATAATAATAATATACTTGCCGTGTTCCTATATCCTTTTTTTGGATTTTGTCGTATCCCGTGTCCGCGTCTGCGTCATGTCCAACACCCGTGCCCGTGCTACATAGTATTTCAGAGTATCCAAGCTATGTGTCCCATTATCCACTCTAGCCTTGTTCCACTCTGGCCTTGTTGATTCATGCTTTCCGCACGTGAATAATTTTATTATTGACGCATCCACAACACATCGGTGTCCTAAATTTTCAAGGGTCTGCCGTGTCCATGATCTCCTGTAGTGTATCGTATTGTAGATGCCTAAAGCTCACAGGCACCTTTACAGTGAATCAAGTAATTAATAAATGAGGCCACTAAGGGCTGGCTCAGTGGGATAGAGTTGTGGTTGTGTTCTGGAAGGTAGCACCCTATGGCCTCTGTTAAAAAAAAGAAAGAAGATAAAAAAAGTAGGTACATGCACTCAAGTGGAAAAATATTCTGCTGATACACTTGTTGCATGAGCCACCCCAAATTTCATATTGCAGCATATTTCATATTTGATGGCACGGTGCAAATGGCAGAAACTGTAACTCCGTCGGCAAACTGAACATTACTAACACATTATTTAGGTTAGCATGTAAACACTCTCCCGCAACAAGGTCCATGTATAATCAGAAAATAAGTTGGATAACAAGTATGCATCAATATTTAGATTCTATGAATACAAAAGAAAATTTGGGACAAAATACACAATCATCAAATTAACCTTTTGACTAATAGACATCTAACCTTCATTATTTTCCCAAAAACGTACAAGTCCATCAGCAGAACCTGAAACGAGACATCAAAAGATGTTTAGATTGGGGTTCTTTTGAATGCCGAAAATTACGTAAACATGTGTGTGAATGAAAGACTTCATCTTGTGTCATAACTGCAATTACACTAGCGTGAAACAATCAAAAACTCTATGCTAAGAGCTAGCATAATGAACCTGTGATGATTCCTTTATCTGATGGTGAGTGGTCGACAGAGAGAATTGGACCAGCATGACATGCTAAAACAGCATCACATGTTCCTCGAGAGACAGACCACACTCTAGCTGTCCAATCATCACTACCAGTAAGTAGTGTGTCTCCAACCATCCTTATAGACCTGCATTATCATCAGAATTGATGCATCACTCACTCAGTCAGTCAAGTAACAGCAGATAATGTGCTATTCTATGTTCCTTCCATCTCACCTGATCCATTTTGTGTGACCTAGAAGTTTATGCATCTGTCTACCAGCACGAATATCCCAGATATTTGCCGTCCTAAAAAGAAAAGGCCTTGCTGATCACAAGCTCCACACATAGGAACAAAATCTACATAGTAACATCAACAAGCATATATAAAAATGAATTTTCATTCAATTCACATACACATCTCTTCCAGCAGCTGACAAGATTCCTGTAGAGTCATCATACTCCATGCACAGAACTGCACATGCAGAACGACCAACAGTTGCAACACAAGTGTCAGTTCTCACATCCCACATCTTCACAGTACCATCATGAGAAGCCGTAAGAACACGTTCACCAGATAACATCCGAATGCAGCTAACCTACATAATAAAGTTACAAAATAAAAATGAAAAGTAAGGAGTACTAATCTCAAATGCACAATATGCTCACTATATTTGTTCAAGCCAACATAAGAGTAGAAGAGGAGATCAATGGATTCATTGATTGAAAACATCTAATATGCCCATACACCAGTAAGAAGATGTTTACAAAGAGCCTCATTCAGCTATCCAATACTTAGAGATTTCATTCAAGAGACATCCCACATCCATTGGGCATCCAATACTTGGATACTTGGATAGTGATGGATAGTTGCCAGATACTACTATGGCATATCCTAAAATCCATAAAATATCCCATTTGTACCAAAGGTGCACAAGAAATGTATGCGAGACTAAGAAGTTTTAAATTTAATACATAAATGATAAATCCACAATCCCATTTGATCCATACAAAAATTTATCTAGTTTATTCACTGCAATAATGAAGAATTCTTATATTATGGAATTTGTTAATTCATATAACTTAGAATATTTTATATTCTTTTTTAACCACTGCGGTTTTACAAATCCATCATGATAATCAGAGTTAGGGGTAGGGTTGGAAATGAATTGGAGGGAATTAGATGGATTGATTTCTTCCATCTCATCTGCTTTTTATTATTATAATATATATGAATTTTTACACAAAAGTTCTCCTTATACTAATTTATTACATAACTTCCCCCTCAAGCTAGAGCATATACATTGTACATGCCCAGCTTGTTACAAATGAACTGTACTCGAGATCTCCAAGTGGCTTAATCAACAAATCCACAAGCTGATTGGCAGAAGACAAATGTTTTGGCTCAATAATATTGGCATCATGCTTTCCCCGTACCACATGACAATATACTTCAATATGCTTCGTCCTCTCGTGAAACACAGGATTTTGTACAATGCAAATAGCCGACCTGTTATCACAATATAGCATCATCAGAGTCTTGAGCACAAACCCATCTCATTCAAAATATCTTGTATCTCCATAAGTTCACATGTAAGAACAGCCCTATATTCTGATTCTGTGCTTGATCTAGAGACAACAACATGCTTCTTACTCTTCCATGACACAAAATTCCCTCCAACAGACAAAATACCTAATAGTAGATCTCTTGTCGATTGAACGTCCTGCCTTATCTGCGTCTAAGAAGCCATCTATGTAGTTATGACCGCAATCTGAGTACAGAATTCCTCTCTTCAGATATCGTAATATCCTGATCACAACATCCAAATGACTCGTTTGTGGGGCTGACATAAGTTGGCTCACAACACTAACCGAATATGCAATATCTAGTTAAGTCATTATCAAATAGTTTAGTTTTTCAACTAATTTCTTATACCTTCCTTGGTCTTCCAAGAGCTCCTCTTATCAGACAATAGTTTCAAGTTTGGATCCATCGGTGTATCCGCAGCTTTACACTCGAGCATACTTGATTCTGACAACATATCCAACGCATACTTCCACTGAAAAAGTGAAATCCTCTTTTTAGATCTAACTACCTCAATCCCCAGAAAATACCTAGCGGCCCCAGATCTTTCATCTGGAACTTCTGAAGTAATGTGACTTTAAGTCACTAATCCCCTGGACAGTCTCATGCAATCACAATATCATCCACGTAGACCAATAAGAGAACATGTTTTTCCTGATGGATGTGAAAGAAAACCGAGCAATCCTTCTGAGAACGACGAAAACCAAACTCCTGAATGACGAAACCAAATCTCCCAAACCAGACTCAAGGGTATTGTTTCAGGTCATAAAGTGACTTTTGCAAACGACAAACTTTGTCATACTCCTCCTGAGCAACAAACCCAAGTGGTTGCTCCATATAAACTCTCATCAAGAATATCATAAAGGAATGCATTCTGAATATCTAACTGGTCCAGTGATGTATAGCAACAAGTGAAATAAGCAATCAGACTGAAGCCATCTTTGCTACTGGAGAGAATGTGTCCTGGTAATCTGTACCATATGTCGAGAGTATCCTTTCGCCACCAAACGAGCCTTAGACGAGCTAAAATCCCTTCAGGGGTTCAGTTTGACAATATATAACCATCAACATCTAACTGCCTTCTTCCCAGCTGAAAGTGGAACTAGTTCCTATGTCTCATTTTATTCTAAGGTATGCATCTCATCTTCCATTGTTGTTTGCCAACCTGAATTTGACATGGCATCTGAAACAGACTTAGGAATAGGATGAGAATCAATGGAGGAAACAAAAACACGATATTGTGTGGAAAGATATGCATAAGCCAAGAAGTTATGCAGAGTGCAACTCCTTTTTCCTTCACAGTGAGCAATTGGAATATCAAGATTAGATTGAGAATCAATATCAATAGAAGAATCGATATCAACAGAATGAGAAGAAATAGCAGCATTCTCACCTGATATCGTGTCAGTGATCGGAGATACAGAAACAACTGGCACATCGGTAGTGAATTTAGCATATCTAGTATATACCTATCTATATCTCTAAAACTTGGATCCACATTGACATATGAAGATGATGAGTTTTCTAAAAAGGACATGAAATCGTCTTTTAGTTTTCCTCTTAGAGGTCTCTATCAAAATATGGTGTTGACTCAAAAAAATATAACATCTGCAGAGATCACAAATCTATGCAAAATGTGGGATAGTAGTATCTATATCATTTTTTGACCTCTAGAATATCCCCAAAAAACACATTTAAAAGCTTTAGGATCCAGTTTGGTGTGACTAATATCATGAACAAAATATACACAACTGAAAATTCTAGAAGGCAAAGAAAACAGGTCATGTTTGGATAAAGATGGCATTTCTGGAACTTGAGGGAATTGGCCCTCTGATGCCTAAGCCACACAAGCAAACTGACCAACTTAGGTCTTACTGTATAATTTAGAGCATTTATTTCTCACATGTCCAATATCCCCGCAGTTATAGCAGGTCCTCATATTTTGTTGCCAATTCTCTGCTCCTTCATTTCCTCCACAATCAAAATCTCCCCCTCTACCACCAAACTGACCTCTGCGGCCAAAATCTCCTCTGCCACCACCAAAACGGCCTCCTTACCACCAGGGGCCGTAAACTGCCCCTGTTGAACGGCTAGAGCTGACCATTCATGGTATTCGTTCCCAGCATGATTCTGTGATTCATCCGGGAAGACACTTTGAAAAAGTCGATGTCTTTCGTAGAGAGTCAACTGCAGAACTGCATATCACCTATGGACGTGCAGGATTATACTTTGATGGCAAACTCTTTAAGAAAGCAGCACTGCTAGCTGGTCCCACTGCTTCTGCATCTTCTTCACATTCCTTGAGATGATAAATAACACATTGAGCCCTCATAAACCCTGTTGAAGTCTGCATAGTATTGAGACAAGATGTTGTTGCCCTTGTTACTATGGAACATCTCCTGAATGACTCAAAAACTTTAATAAGATTATTCTTCCCCAAATACAGCTCCTCAAGATAGTTCCACATCTCCTTCACTGTCGGCGTATGCATCACCAAATCTTGTATCTTCGGTTTCATAATATTCAACAATTGACTAAAAAGAGCAGCATCCTCTCATTCCTACTCATCCGTATAGAATTAGGAGGATCCGTGTACATATGACTTCTTTCCACGACCAATTAAATTAATTTCAACAATCTTTCTCCATTGTAAATAGTTATCCTCTTTCAACTACTTATCAGTGAACTTACTAGTAATAAGTTTTGGAACAATCGGCTTGAGCTCTGCTGACTCTGTCATACTCATCGAATCTGCCACTCTCATAATCTCCCAGCCACCAACCACCTACTACAAACAAAACTCAAAGATCCTCTTAGCACAAAACACAACTTCAAAAGAAAGTACACAACTTTTTAAACTCACACATACAGCTCAAAACACATCTTCCATCAACCCTCTCACACAACTACAAAAAGAAAAAGGAAAAATATTTTTTTACCTGTCTACTGCAGAGAAACAACAAACAATATTTTTTTGGGACACTTCTCAGAACTGCTCAGATCTGAGCAGATCTGATCGAAGGTGGAGAAAGAAGACATGATCAGATTAGAAGTCAGTGATCGAGGGTCATGGTCGAGATCCAAATCCAAAGGTGAGCTCTGTTTGGAGGTTGAGGTCGAAATTGGGTTGGAAAGTTGTGGTCGGATTGCGAGGTCAGGGACGAGGTCGGAGGTAGGTGGCAAGGTCCTAGGCGGGTTGCGTGGTCGAGGACGTGGTCAGAGGCGTGTTGCGAGATTGACAACGAGGTTCGTGGTCGATGGCGAGGTCAATGGCTTGGTTCGTGGTCAATGGCGAGGTTAGCATCGGGTAGCGAGATTGAAGTTGATGTTGAAGAAGATTTGGGATGGATCGGGGAAGAAAAGAGAGGGGGTAGCGTTAATTACACAATCATGGCCCTGATACCATGATAATCAAAGTTAGGATTAAAGATCAGTATTCTAAAAATCGGTTTCATTATTCGTGCAGTCCAACACTGAATAATGATTAATCGGATTAATCGGAGATTAATCATTTTTGAAAATTTTAATATATTTAATTATATTTATACACAACTACACATGAATATGTACAGTTAATTGTTGAAAATACCTAAATATTATACAAGACAATATCTAGATGTGAAGTTATAAACCATGATATGATGAATAAGACAATATGAATAAATAGTAAAAAGAAGAAGTAAAAGAACTTATCTTGTCACATTAGTAATCCAAGATTTCAAATTTTGCAACATAAATATAAATCAAAAAACTTACTTGCAAAATTAGATAAATAAAAAAATTAGTCAATTTGTCAATCAAAATAATGAGCTTTAAAGAATGATGGAGAAAGATTGCTAAAAAAGTTAATTTGAAAAATAATCAAAAATAATAAAAACATAAGTATCACTTTGAGAAAAATATACAATAATAAAATATCATAATTCATCTACTATTTAATAAAAGATCATTATCAAATCATCAACATCACAACATAAACTACTTAGTGATCCAACACACTTTGTGATAAGTTTTTTCAAATAAAAAACATATGAAATACCTAAACGATTAATCGGGGATTAATCGTATTAATTGGGAATTAATCGGATTAATATGGCATTAATCGGGGATTAATCGTTTTGGACCCGATTAATCGCCGAGCGCATAATCAGAGCGATTAATGTAATATTAAGCGGGCTGCCACCGAATAGGATTAATCAGCCGATTAATCGGCCGATTAATCCGATTTTTAGAACAGTGTTAGAGATGAATTGGGGAGAATTAGATGGATTGATTTCTTCCATCTCATCTCCTTTTTATTATTATAATATATATGGACTATTACACAAAGTCCTTATACTGATTTATTACAAAACACGTCACATGTTATAGATAAATAACATATACACATAATTTTAATATTGGTCTATCTTTCGACGTGTCTATTTCTAATTTTTAAGATTTGGCATATCTGTATATCGTGTCCATCCATATCATGTACCCCTACTGTGCAAAATCAATCACTAGTTATAGCGGATCAGAGGCAAAAATGAAAATATACCAACCACAGTTGGCATAATTGTAAATGATGTTCTTAAGCTAGAATAAATCTCACTTAAAGGACATACATTTATACTTCTTCGGTTCAAAAGGGAATGGAATCTTTGTTCCCATCGAATCTTTGTTCCCATGGACCCAATTATGTTAAGGCTTTAAGTACACTCTTTCCATTAAATATAGGAACAATGAAACTTAATGAGTCATTTGTGCGCATCAAGGTTCTCATAGAGCAGCGTGATAGCTTTACTTTTTCCTGAATAAGACACCTTTCAAAAGCTAAGCAAGCATCTCTGCATCTTTGAGCAAATCTCAACGCGTATAAATGGCAATACAAATTGATTACTATACTTCAAAACATACAATGAGAAGTGTATGGTCCAACAAGATGTTTTCAGGACTTCTAAGTAGATAAATCTTCTAGATAACTCTATGCGTGCGTGCGTGTGTGTGTTTACTGGGACGGGAGTTGGGGAAGGCAAACATGTTTTTTACAGTTCAAATCCATCCCATTCAATGACTGAACTTGGAATGCTTTTTTGAAGAATTAGATGACCATATGATGTGTATACAAGTTATACACAGGCACTTTGGAGGGGCAAGAAGACCAAAAGGATAAGTGAAAAGGTTCCACATAAAGCTCACCCTTTCTTCTTGTGTCAACAACACCACTATCACCTTATTAAGTACGATTATTTTTATCCAAATATCTTAGGGTCTGGCTAATATACTCCTCATATAACATTGAACATCGTGTCACATAGGCTTTCCAGTTCATATACAGACCTCATTGAGCATGAACTACATGACAATCTGAAGACAACTTAGTTTATTTTTTCTTTATTTGCTTTACAGTTTATATAAAGTCACCTGATTGAACAATCTGAAGACTACTTTGTTTATTTTTTTCTTTGCAGTTCCTGTAAAGTCACCTGATTGAGTATGAACTACAAGACAATCTGAAGACAACTTAGTTTATTTTTTCTTTGCTTCATGTCTGTGTTTGGTGTGATGGTGGTTCTCTTTACCTTCTTTTGTGTGTGTGTGTGTGTGTGTGTGTGAGAGAGAGAGAGAGAGTGTGTGTGTGTGTGTGTGGGCGGTGATGGTAGTTGGTGGGTAGCTGATGAGGACATCACCAGTTGCTAGTTATTTTTTATGTCTTAGTTTATTTTTGAGTTTAGTTGTCTTCTTTTATGTGAGTGTTTAGTACCACATCGGTTATCTTCGAGAAGTGCTCTTTTGTAAAGTCTATAAATAGGCCCAGACTTATTTTATTAGGAAGCAATGATGAATTAAAAAATTTCAGTTTAAATTTCATGAGCCCTGAGTTCTTGAGATTAAGGTGTGAAGCCCGTGGTGCAACGGGTGTAAATCCCAAATTTATCCTCCTTTCCTATTTCTTTTCTTAAACCCTAATCTTTCTTTTCCATTTCTCTTTCAAAACTCTAGTTCCCAAATTTCAAATTTGAAGGTAATTGTGATCCGTCTGTATTACATCAGTAGCCTTTGTTGATGTTAGACCCTTGAGTATAATGTATGCTTGTAAGAGATTTTAAAACCGATACACTTAATAATTAATGCTAGTACATGCACTGGAACTGGTGGAACACAAGATAATAGACAAGGACTAATAGCAAACAAAACAAAACGGTGCATGTCAACGTAAACATTTTAGCTTCTCCATACGTGGTAACAGTCCTTTTACTAATTAGCTCAGTTGATTAATTCATTGGATAACTAGGGTTATGAAATGTTTTTAATCAGGGAAAGAAATATGGAACATAGAAGTCAATGAGAATAATAATCAGACCGGTGCATCATGGCCCTTCAGCTCTTCTAGAAGTTGAGATGTTTGCTTGTCCCATACTATCACAGACTGATCATCTGATCCTGATACCACTTTATTACGGTCTGAGCTAATTGCGCGGATAGGCCTGAAAACAAAATGAAATAACATGTTGGATTTAAACTGACCTGACCTATAAGTCCAAGAAAATTTTAATTTATAAAATAAGAGAACCGTCTTCTTAACTCATAGAAGAAGACTTCAAGACACCAAAAAATCTAAAGAGAATTCATGTGGAAAAAAGCAAAAGCATAAAATAATATTAAGGTGCATTAGTTTTAAGATTTGAGGATAATGGATATTGAGGTAAAGGCTAAACATATGCTCGACTGACAGTGTTGAAATGTTTCAGCATAAAAGGCAATAAGACTGATGTGAAAGAATTCAATATGTTCAGTCTCCGTATCTTTGCAAATTAAAGTTTTTAAGGAATGAAATAAATAACTGACCCAACAATCACTTCAACAGAACAGAACTACGTACACTGATATACTGCCAACTGATAACAAACTCAGTCAAACTCCCATCCTGACTGTTGTATGGCTATTCAACAATAATATCTAACAGGATGAGTGAACAAAAACTGCAATGGATAAGTCATAGAAAACCAAGGCAGACATAGAAAACTTTTACTTTCAACAAAACAATTCTTCTTTCTAAATAGGAATAAGATCAGGGAATATCGTATGAAGATAATAATGATAAAAATGGGATAGTCCCTAAACTAGTTACAATATAACTTCACTTGTAGCTGCAAATTCTGAAGATTGAATATGAATGAAATTAACAGAACAGGATGTGTTTCAATATCGTTGGTTGTGCCATTGGTGTCTCCCAGAAGGATTGGAGGCTGGATAGTGGTCAAGCCCAATAGACTTACTATCCAAATTAATCTCTTTCACGACTGAGTAAAACTTTTGCATATACCACCGCACCGCTGAAATTCCTGGAGATCACGGCTTGACGTTTTGAAATCCATATCATGCCACTCTTATAGTTATCGGTATATTATCGGCAGTTTCAGTAGTCTCAAATCACAGAATAGGACTCTTAGTCTCGGAAGCTTTATTTTCTTTAAAAAATTCAATTGAACTTTCTAAAATCAAAGTACCCACTTCTAATATTTTTTCCATAATCAATAAACTTTAGATAATCTTTTTAAGAAATCTTGTTCAATGTGATGGTCAATGATGCATACACTTTCAAATTATATGACATAAGAAATGATAATCAAGATATTCATAAATTAGTGAATTAATTTTTTTATTTATAAAAAAATGAACTTGAGTAGCACCTCAATACATATTAAAGTTTATCCTTTTCACCAATTTCAATTTTAAGTTGTATTTTTCTAAAACTACGCTCTGCGCAGCTTTAGTTATATGAGCCTTATCTTATTTTTACTTAAGCAGAAGTATAGGCTTAAAGTATTGACATATTTACTTATTTATTAACCTACTTTATCATTATGTCGTTTACATTAATATGCTTTTTCTGGTTAGTGATTCTAAATGGAACTTAGTTTATGGTATTTGTTGTTGTATCTAATTTTATTTAATTCCCAAAAAATATTTGGGGATAAAGGATTTGTTGTTTTGTATCTAATTATTTAGTTCTTAAACTGACTGATATTTTATAGTTTTAATATGTTATGACTAAGTATTAAAAAGTTACAATACGTAAAATGCATAAAATCTTATTCATTTGTTCTTGTTGTAATTATTAAAATAACTGTGCTAATATTGTTGATGACATCACTTTCTGTTAATTTCTGATACTCATTAAAAAGTATTGACTATAATAATCATCCTTTTATAAGGTACTTCAGATGTGTCATGTTCTGTAAGAGGCTAAAATGCAAATGTACAAATAAAAGTTAATATGCAGAAGTGAAACTGTAATTCCTTGATAGATGTGTAAGTTTCAATCAGAATAGAGTTAAAAGATACTTTTGAGGAGGTTATCTGCAAAGGTCTAATCAAAGGCTTTACGGGCTTGGTCCAGAACCAATCTAAATTTAATTGGCTATTTCCTTGAATTGGACACAAACCAAACAAAAATCAACTAGGATTGCCCCCTAACATAACTTGATCAAATTCCAACTTGCATGAAGCACAAACCAAACTCTGACCCACAAATACAAAAAGTTAGCTCGAACTCTACTTCACTTTTATTTCTGTTTCTGTTTCTTTTTCTTTTTTATCTCTTTTTGTTTCAGTTCTTGGAGAATCCAGCAGTTTAAAAAGTTGGATCAAGAAACTACTTTTCTGCAATCACTCCCTAGTCTTGATAAGATTTTCAGGCTTACCGTGCATTTTGGGAGGAGTTTCAGTCGATTTCCATTAGTTTTGGCTTAAATACCGAAATGACAAATACGGTATACCTCATTTGTTCTGACAGAAAAAATATAGGTAAAACCCGATATTACTAGACCAGTTAGGAATCACAACAACAACAACAACAACAACAACAACAACAAAAGCCTTATCCCAAATTTTTTGGGTCCGACTACATGAATCTTTTTCTTCCATTCAAGGGCCATCTCCTCAGTAACATGAAGCATTAACATATCTTTCTTAAAATTGCCTCTATCCAAGTTCGTTTAGGCCAATGTTACAAATAGCGCATTATAATGGTTGCTATAGCACATGCTATAACATTTTGGACCCTAAAATGCTATGCATTTATTTTTACCAGAAGAAGTTGAAGCGGGCGTTTTACTGCTAAAGTCGTCACTTCAAGAAAAAACACTACGCACTAAAACGGATTTATCCATTTTATCTCTAAGTTACCTTAATCTCTAGACGCCCTTTCTGGGGGGGGGGGGGTGGGGGGGGGGGGGATATATTCATCAACCCTTCAACTTCTCAAACTTCATGATCTTCTTTTTCACGATGTATCAATTGAGATCACTTCTACTTTTATGACAACAATTATCAATTGTGAGTGGTTACAACGAGTTCTTTGCTGTCAGGACGGTTACTTTTTTTTAATCTTTGTTTAGAGTAAAGCATTGAATCAGAGTGATTGTTTGATTCTCATGTCAGTTTTTGTTTAATTTTTTCCTAATCCATAAATGAGTGGAATCAATAGTTCTACATTTTTTTATTTTTATGTTATTAGAAACATTTTTTCTAGTTTTCTTGATTATTAATTATTTCTTTATCAATTATTGATGTTTAGTTTTTGGTTTTTGGTTTTAGTTATGGGTTGTCAAGGTTTCCTCTACCTCTCGTTCTTTCATTGGCCCTCTTATGAATAACATTCCTTTAGCATGGACCTCTCTTTTCTTCACGTGTTTCTTTTACACATATGCTACATAGAACAATTATATTAGCGTGCGATACATCTATCGACTATTAAGAATTTTAAATTACTTAACTAGATAAATACACTTGTAATCAATTGTCATCAATCATCATAAGCAATTTCAACACATGTTTATTTTTATATATTTTTATTAACTTTTTAATATTGTGTTTATGTTTATGTATATGCAAATATAAATTATATGTACATATTAGTTATGTTTATTTATTAATTTAAATACACATCTTAATTTACCAAATGCTAAAACATCCACAGACCACTTTAGCGCTTAACGGTACCCTATGAAGCACGAAAACTCTAGAGTGTCGCGTCCGTGTCGAGCATGTGTTGGACACCAACACTTGCAAGCACATATCAGACCATGTCTGGTTTTAAAAACCGCAAAATTGTGTCGAAGCCGTGTTGGGTTTAAATAAAGATCACATGTCGATGTCGGACACGTAGATTCACATGTCGCTTAAACAAACATGAAAAAGAAAAACTCTTTAATATATATGAATAATATGTTAGTAGAAACTAAACACCTCAGGGCTAGGTGAGGCATTGTCTTAGGTCTTTTTTGTTTGGTTTTCTTACTTAATTAGAAGCTAGAGATGTAAATCATAGAGATTTATTATATTTTCTACTTTAATTTTAGTAGAATACATTACTTACAACGAGGTTTAATGTGTATTATACTTAAACAAAAACACTCAGATAATCATATAGTTGTGTCCCCGTATCCTACTTATTAAGCATCAGTGGTGTCTTCATATCTGTGTCGTATTGTGTTTTTATCCCATGTGTGTGTTCATGCTTCACACAGTATCTTCTCATTATGCCCGCTTTATTTGAACATATGTTTAGGCCTCCCTCTAGTACTCATTGTCCCTATTAACTATGATCATGTTACTTCTCCTAATTTGCGTACTAATTTTGGCATGTGATGCACATGCCCAAACCATCTCAATTGATTCCCCCTTATTTTCTCCTCAATAGATGTAACCCCTAATTTTCTATAAATGCGCTACTTTTGAAGCATTTGTTGTGTCGTCGTGTATGTGTCGTATTGTATTTTTGTCTCATGTTTGTGTTACATGCTTCATACACAATATCTTCCCACTATGCCCCATTTAATTTGAACATTTGTTTAGGCCTCCCTCTAGTGTCATTGCCTCTATTAACTATGATCATATTACTTTTCCAATTTTGCGTACTTATTTTGGCATTTGCTCCACATGCCTAAACCATCTCAATTGATCCTCCCTTATTTTAACCTCAACACATGCAACCTCTAATTTTCGATGAATATACTCATTACTTATCATATCCCTTAGTGTATCGCCTCAACATTCTCATTTCTTCTACCTCATTTTTTGGACATAGTTTCTTAATTGCCCAACATTTTAAACCATAGAGCATAGCAAGTCTTACAGCCATTTTGTAAAAAATTCTTCAATGTCGTGGTATCCTACGATAACATACAACACCAAAAACACTTCTTCACTTTAACGATCTTCTTTTTATTCTAAGAATCACAATCTTTCCCACATCCACCATCATGAAGAAACTAGACTAGTCAAAAACAAATCTAAAATGGCCAACATTTTGAACCTTCCTAAAGATATTATAAAGCTTGGGATCTATATTATGATACAAAGTTGCATGAATAGCCTTATAGGTATATTGATGGAAGTTGGCCAGCACATGCTTTACCGCTACCTAGCAGTGCAGCTAGATCTCTTGATGCGCGGGCTTTCACGACATTCTTCAGTTTAGAAATTGATGAATTTCCCATCCAAAAATAAGTTTAACGTCAACAACATCAACAACAAAGCCTTTATACCAAATTTGTGGGGTCGGCTGCATGAATCTTTTTCTTTCATTCAGGTTCTACAAAGGGTCATCTCCTCAGTTAATTAACAACTATCATGTTCGGTTTAATTGCATTCATCCATGTTTTTTTTTCAACTTAACTCCTCATTTCTCCGTTAACAACAATCATATCACTTTTTCATACTGGCTTTTGTCGCAGATGAACTTTGCTAATGCTATGTTGCATGTCCCAAGCAAGGACAAATGAAGAAAGTTACATAAGGCACTCGATAGCCAACATAAAACTTGTCCAATATCTATGAAAGTCTAAAGCCACCAAGCCCCAAAGTATAAAACTGCCCTCAACTCTTATATAGCTACTGGACTTAAACAGCAAGGTGAGTTGAAAAAGGAACCAATGCTAGCATCAGTGGTGATGGAGAAGAATCAATCTTGATGTTGCCACCAAATTGTTGTCTCGAGGTGCAAACGTAAACAATTAAAATTACTATTACAAGACTCTATAGTGTAAACAAGTCCATCAACGTCCCAAATCACAGTTTTGAAATCCTACTCCAATTTACCTAAAAAGCACGCAAAAGCAGATAACAAAGGTATTTGGGAGTTAATTAATATCAATTAAAGAGCCCCATAAATGGAAATATATGCTCCAATATAACATCAACATTGATTAACAAGATAGTTGGACAAAGTAATCAGGAACATATTCCATTAGGTGAGTGCAGAAGCACCCAAATAGGGGCTTCGCTCGCGTAGTGTTGTCCAACTATTCCCTTATATGATACAAGGCTTGAGAACTCAGTTTCGGGTTTAGTTTCAGGCCTTTCAAAAAGTTTTGGCTTCGAGTGTTTAGACAGTTTCGATAAGTTTTAGATCTGTTTCAGTTTTGGCTTCGATTGTATATGTATATACCTTTTAAGTTTCAATTGTTGTGAATACTTATAAATAGAAATATTACTTGATAAGTTTAATTTTGTAAGGAATTATATGTAAAAAAAAAAAAAAAAAAAAAATCAAACTAGATATTAGATGTGCCATAGTGTGATTTCATGGGAGAAATTTCAAAAAATAGATTTTTCAAATTAGGATGTCACGGGTTCAAGTGTAAAAGTGGCCATAATAAGTTAAACCAGTAACAGGATTGGGTAAGGTTAATCTTAATCCAACCCATATATACAGCCACTAAACTTAAATGACAACCTATTTGGTATTAACTTTACAAGATAGTCTGATATCTCTTTCAACCCTAACCACTACGAGAGAGAGGGTTTCAAGGGGCGGCTGTTAAGAGTAGTGACCAAAAAAGACCGTGGTGATGGACTTCGTCCCTCCTCCTTTCCTTTGCTCACAAGAGGGGTCTCAAGTTTCTTTCTCTTCCTTTCTTTCACTCTCCTCCCTACTCCTTTCTTTATCTTCCTTCTTTTTAGATTTTGACTTCAAGTTTTGAGATTTCATAATCTGTTTTTCAATTTTTTTTCCAGATTCATTTAGGGATTTTTCTACATATTCAATTTTATTGATTTAGGATGGGTTTTTATTGCCTTTTATACCTTCTAGGGTTATATCGGACGAAACCTCAGGTCAAGTTTCGGATTGGACCTGCTCAAAAGCGGTACGAATAGGTCGAAATGTTTCAGTTTTGGCTGATACCTCAATCCTTGAAATGACGGAAAGTGAATGTGAAGATATGATGTCCACGGTGACATTGAGGTGTCTAAATTTGATTAATATTTTATATCCAACTAGGTATGAGGAAGGTAGGTGAAAAAGTTGGCAAAATTTTGGTGGTGTGGGTTCTTTTTATTTTTTTATTTTTTTGGTCGAGGGAGGGAGTTTGAGAATGTGATTAAGCCATCTCTGCACATAATACCACTAAGTTCCTTCAATGATCCTTCAGAAGACTTTAATTGATGGACAAGACACGGTCATTAAGTATTCAGTGGATTCCATGAACTTATTCAATATGAGTTATAATTGTTATAGCTCAGACCAATGTCAAGACCAATAACAAGACAATTCCCATTGGTGGGAAAAGTAATAAATTAGGAAAAACTGATGACAAATTCATAAGAAAATATGATTTAGAACTTGGGAATCAAGTGGGCTCATCCAAGAAATAAGCAAGGACTGCCCACAAGAAATATTGTGATTGTTGTAAAAATAAGTATTATGTAAGAAAAGTTACGCACTCTCCACACAACACTACGTAAGATGTAAAAGGAGAGGTGAAAACTACTAGGATTGAAAAAGAACAAAACAGATGAATTACTAGAATTACAGAAAGCTAATGAAAAGTCAACAGTCAACACTCTAAATGCTAGAAGATTTGAAAGACAGTGAAGAGCTGTTTCTTCTGAAAGTACAAGCGGAAAGTATCATCAAACAGAAGAGTGTGGATACAATCAGCCTGAAGAATCTGAGTTCAGAGCTGTACAGCACGAAAATGGATCTGAAAATTACAGGAGTTCTCACTCATAGCTGCTTCCATGGATTCAATTTCGAAAAGATGTAGGTTCGGGAGTTCAGTATGGACTATGATGTAGGAAATTGAACACTAATTTTCACCTAAGACTAATGGATAAGTGGATGTTGCCAATAAAATTATGGTGCACCTTTTAAGGGCTTTGAATCCAAGCATCAAAAAGAATAAAATAAAACACATTTGGAATGATTCTTCTACTAAAATAAAAAAATACAGGGAATGATGGCAGACAGTAGGATCAGCCTCTGTGGCACTCACCTAGTCGAACTGTGGTGCCTAGCAAAGTACACAGGCACCAAGGTGGCACCTCCAATTGCCTGGTACTGAGGAGTATTCTTGAAATACTGATTTCAAATAATGACTCTGGTGTATTGCATTCCATAGAATAACAGATTAGCTAAATAAAAGATTTCCTGCTCTAAGCTTCCTATATGTGATTGCTAGCAGCTCTATCCTCCCTAATTTAATCATGCATTCAACTAAGCTTCCTCACCGGCAAATATCTATAACATTTGCCCCACGGTTTATGTATCCCTTGCCTTCAGACTTGCCACCATTCACCTTTTCTATTATGATAAGGAATAGAGAACTGTGTGTGAGGTGATTAATAGATTTACTTTCCACTTATGCAATCACTTTATTTTCTTTAGGAAGGATAGAGTAAGCCTCGTATATACCACACATTTGAATTCCATATTCAATCAATTTCACACCTACCATCTCATTGTTTACTATCTCATCAATGTTCAATTTGGCCTATTGTTTATCCTACTCCTACCTTCAATCACAATAAATTGCCAGTAACTAAGTACACCCATCAAGCTCATCATTTTGGTATATCCCTTGCCCTACTATAACATTCAAAAAGAAATAAATCGCAAGTAACCAGTCACACAACAAGTTCTTGTGCTACTCATCTCAAACAATTTTCCTCCATCTTGCCTTGGTTGATCTTACCCCCGCCTCCAAGCAATTAATTAATTTGTCTTATTTCCTAATCTATCTTTTGTCTTTTTGTCTCCCATTCATTTCAGTTCTCATTTCAGTTGCATTCTTTTTCTTTCTCATTGTACCCAACTACATAACACCCTGTAGCAAGGTCACTTTTGTAGTCGACACAATGATCCATTGTTGCTCAAATATGAGATCACTCACTCCTATTCTCTCAAGTATGGAAACCTAAGAGTGTGAAAAATAAGCTTTTATGGTGAGATGTAGGAAAAATCTCATCTCTAGGTTTTGTTCCTGATTTCAGATGATTACTATAAACTAATAGGAAGATTTATTCTTCTTCCTCTCTTGGCTTACATCTCTCTAGAAACTACAAAACTAACTCTTGATCTTCTAGGATATTGGTTTTGCATAGGTTCACCAAGGGTTTTGCAGGGTTTTGCCTTCCTAGACTGGGAAGTTTTCCCTACTCTAGGGGTTTGAAAGCGCTTTCCTTTGGAGGACTACATTGTTAATTGGTAAACCAGTTATACTTTTTTTTGATTGATTTTACAATTAAGATTTATCAATTTGTAGAGGGGGGATTCTCTCTTTTCCCTACTAGCGTAGGACCCCTAAACCGAGTGGACTACATCATAATTTCCCACTTCTTCCCCAAAATTTCATGGCAAGTCCACCATAATCTGGACTCAAGATCCTTCTTAAGATAAGACTTCAACTCAGGGACTTGAATTCAGACTGGATCTGGACAGATTGAGATATCTAACTTAATCAGCCCGTATCTCCTTCATCAGATGTATGTTTGATCTCAACTTGGGCTATTCTCCTAGCTGACTCTAGAAGCTTTCAAATGGATCAGTCTCAGTCTCATAGTCAGATCTGTTGCATATGCTTCCAATAGTTCTCGGAAGTTGACATTTGTTTCCTAGCCCTGGAATTGAAGGTTTCAGACTTCCCCCAACGTCTTGACATCCTCCTGGATCACACATATTGCTCAAAATGGACATGGGTTTAAGAGAGAGCTAGACAAACTCTGGCACTCGGAAGTATGCAGACTCAAGCTCAAATAACCTGATATATGCTTCGTCATTGGAAGATCATCTGGGAGGATGATGACAACAGAAAGTGAGTCTTTGCTCCTTTAGGGATTCGCTCTTTCTGACTTATCCTTTTAGCGTATGGATTAATATGATTTTAGTTTATTTTGAACAATTCGGCGATTCCTATAGCTTTTGGGGTCTGCTGCTGGTTGTAATAACTTTTAAACATCTTCGTTTTTAAGTCAGGCTGGCAGTCATCTTGACTCATCAATTTCTGTCAAGAACAAAAAACTCAGATGCAGTATATGAACCTTCTAAACTTACAATCACACATAACCATAGACGGAGATGTAACATCCTTGAACCCCTAACGTTCATCTCATCCTTGAACCCCTAACATTCGTCTCATCCTTGAACCGCAATGTGTTGTTTTAAATACACGAAAGAAATTCTGAAAATAAAGAACTCTGTTTTCAGTACCTGGTATGTCCTTTGAGTGTTGCTCTAAGCTCCGAACCACGCAAACTAGGATCCCAGATTTTAATCTGTAAAATTTGGAAGAGCAAATATCATGTATAACACAAAAGAAACTTATCAGCATTCTGAATGTTGAATATTAAAATAAAAGTAAAAAATAAATAAATTCTTTAGATTCAGTGATTCACAGAACAAAATATTCAGAGGGTTTAATGCGTAAAAGAGAATCAAAGTAATTTAACAATATTAACCACGATATGGAATTCTATGGACATACTTGAGTAGGGTCAGGATAATATATATACATCAACGACTCTAATGTATCCGGTGTACATATGAATGTCACACACTCACACTATACAAAAGATGACTATATTAAAAAGTAAACAATATTGTTTACGATGTCATGATTTCAAAACAATGATGTCAACATAAGCTAGAGCTGCATAATATATGAACGTGAAACAAGAAATCTCTGTAGGGTAGATAGAAGGGAAGGACACCATGTTCTTCTTATAGATAGAGAAGGACCAGCCCAGGTCGAGAACCATACAGGTCTCCGCTGAGAGACAGGCTAAATTGAGTAGGTTTGGCCCTCTCAATTAGGCTCAAGTCCAGGCACAAGACAGGAAAGAAAAACCCACCAAATCAGTGACCCTAGAAGACCACACGCCTAAGGAAAAATATATAAAATCTGGCCAAGAAAAGAATATCACATTCCCAATCAGGAAATAAATCAAATCTAAGAAAAAATAACCACTAACAACAATAAAATAGCCAAGAAAAAAATATCACATTCCCAATCAGGAAATAAATCAAATCTAAGAAAAAAAATATAAAAACTAATAACAATATGGCCAAGAAAAAATATCACACTCCCAATCATGAAATAGATCAAATATAAGAAAAAATAAACACTAACAACAATAAAATGCATCAGTGGACAACAACGACAACAACAACAACAATAGAGCCTTTATCCCAATTTTTGGGGTTGGCTAAATGAATCATTTTCTTCCATTCAGTTGTGTTAAAAGGCATCTCCTCAACGTGAAGCATTAACATATCATTTTTAATTCCCTCCATCCAAGTTCTTTAGGCCTCCCTATAGTCCTCATTTCCCCCATTAACTATTAACTATGATCCCATCATTTTTATTAATGGAGGCACTGCACATGTCAAGACCATCTCAATCAATTTTATTCATTTTAAACACAATAAGAGCGACCTAACTTTCAAAAATGCACTCATTTCTTATCGTATCTCGCGCATTACTATTGCCACTCATCCATCTTAGCATCCTCGTTTTTGCTACACATTTTTTTTACATGTTTTTTAATTGCCCAACATTCCGAACCAAGAGCCTCTTATAGCCATTCTATAAAATTTTCTCTTCAATTTAAAATTATCCTACAGTCTCATAGAACTCCAGAAACACTTCTCCACTTTAACCATCCCTCTTTGATTCGATGAATCACATCTTCCTTGATTCTACTATCTTGATGAATGATTGATCTTAAATAACAAAAATGAGCACTCTAAGGTATTTCTTGCTCATATTATATGCTCATTTCTTCTCACCATTTTGCTAAAGTTAGATTCCTTATATTCTGTTTTTTGCTC
Organism: Agave tequilana; assembly: GCA_038442645.1. Lineage (NCBI taxonomy): Eukaryota > Viridiplantae > Streptophyta > Magnoliopsida > Asparagales > Asparagaceae > Agave > Agave tequilana. The sequence goes on from JAVJIF010029907.1 coordinate 690,645, forward strand.
TAATAATTATAATCTTAGACTTCAAAGTTTCCCTCCATCTTTAAGAGGTTAAACTTTAGAACTTATTCCTTATCTGGTCTCATCCGCTAATACTATATCATCCACACACAACATGCACCATGGGACTTCATCCTGAATATGCCTAGTAAGTTAAACCATCACTAATGCACAGAAATAAGAACTTAAGGCAGAGAGAGAAAGGCCGAAGTGGAGATCAATGTCAAATAGTAGCTCAATGCTTAAATTAAACACTTAAACCTAAGTCAATTACTCAGTCCCCCAAACTATGCCAAAATGTGCAGCATAAAGATGGCTCTAACTAGGCCAATTGCAGTTGGACCTCGGCCAGGTTCTGGACAGTTTCCAGCCTTATTTCTGACTCATAAGAAACGATGTAGATATCAAGATGATAAATTAGGAAAGCCTTTTGTCCAGCACTTGTATACATACAAAACATACGTACAACCATAAATACACATAAATACATGCATATATGACAAAATATTAAAAAATATATATAAAGCAAAAGTCAACAGTCAGGAAGAAAACATGGTTTCAGAAAATGGACCCTGAAGCTGCAATTCAAGATATAAATGGAGCTTAACAAATCTAGAAGGGTTCAAATTGTTATAGGTAATCATGTGATAGAGGGCCTACAAAAGCAGTGATTCACTAGCCAATAACATATTGAAACTGGATCATAAAGACCTGAAAATTGAATGAAGACAAATCAAATAAACTATTAAAATTGATTTGTCAACCAAGAAGAGCTAAGAAGAAAAAAGTAATCATGGATTGAGGTATAAGTCTCACCGTACAGTCAGTGCTTCCACTTATGAAAAAACCAGCGTCTTCACGATCACCAAAAAGGTCCCACACCTCCCTTCTTGTAACACAGTGAAGAGCAGTTACAGAACTCGCGTGACCCTTAAGTGTGCGCATGCTAGTTTGAATTTTCTTCTGTGCAACAGGGGAAACCTCTGGTATGCGGGGAGAAGCACCAGGTTTCATAATATCATTTGACCCTGAATGGAAAAGGTAAAGACAAGTAAACTTCCACTAGTGAAAGCCAGCGCAGTTGGCTTGAAGGTTACCTAAAATATATACTTTTAGTATGATATAAGTGAACTTTTAGAAGTAATAAATTTTTGGAAACGACATGCCTGTGTTGTCAGTATCAGAAGTCCACCTGCTAACTCGACTAAAAGAATTAGCTCTTATACTTCTGTCTCTGCTAAACATGCTCTGAACCCAACTACGGCCTACACCAGAAGCCTCAGCTGGCTGTTGACTTTCATCTGATGCATCTTGTGAACGCGGGGACGACAAACCATATGAAGCGGACTGAGATCTTCCAGTTGAAATACCCCAGTAACCAACTCGGAGCAGTTGGATATGTGACAGCAATGCCCTAAGTTTAATCTGAAGCAAATGAAAGAGGATTAATTACTTGCTACAAAAGATTATAGCTTGTGGAAAACCTGGTGTTCAGAAGCTTAACATAAACGACAACATACAAGCTGCTTGTATCCAAGGTTGTTTTTCTCTGAAATTGCCTCAATCATGTGCCAAGCATCTGTATCCGGCAACCCTAATCCAGCCTCCACAAGGAAATTGAGAAAAAACAATAATAATCAACTATGCTGTATAGAGCTAAGGACTAAAAGAAACACACTAAACTTTCAGCAATTTCAGCAAGCTGAACTGACCATATGGGTCGCCATTACAATCAACTGGGCAGTCACAAGAATTACATAGTTGGCTACTCTGTTACATCAATAATCATCAGTCAGCACATGAATGAGACATTATATCAAAGACACAGAGCTTCAAAGAAAAGAGTTTCAGGAAGAATTGCAGCTTATTTAGCAAGATGCCCGGTACACCAGTTTTCTTAATAGTTAACATGGAATAAGTATTAAAAAAATAGTGTCAAGAACCACGTGAGAAATTTGGGTGGTCTAAGCTATGCAGCATGGACACTCCTATCATGGAGCCGTGTCGTGTCTGAAACGTGTCGGACACACATGTCATGTATATTTTTAAGAATTCGTCACGTGTCAGCGTGTCGTGTCCATTTCAATGTCGCTGAGTCCGTGCAACATAGGGTCTAATCTCTGGAAGGAAGGTATGAGTCAAAACAGAGGAAAAAGATAAACCGCATATTCAAAAACCATAACATCGAAAAAATTAGAGGTCTTTTCAAGAACCATAGCCCCTCAAAGTTAATTTATAACCATTCACATATTATTCATCTAAACAGTAGACGGAGTTTTCCACATATTATATTAGCCTTGAAGCAAATATCAAAACAAGGCAATATTAAAAATTATGCTTTAAGCAATTATAAAAGAAAGGAAGTTTCAAATACAGAGGAACTTCTTTTAATTATCCACATTAGGTTATCCGTGTACAAGGATTATTCTGCCCAAAGTATAAGGAAATTTTTAATTATTTCACTCCTAATGGTCATATTTGTATTGATCTCCGGAAGATTTAGTTATAAGCACCACAAATCTTCAACAAAATCACAAAAAAGTAGCATGAGTTCACATTGTCAAATTGCTGGGAAAACACTTGAAGATTACTGGCATGTTGAGGACCACGTTGCCTAGAAGTAACTGTGAAGAATCTGAAGCATGCACTTCCAAGAACCATGGCCCCTCAAAGTTAAGTTGATAACCACTAACATATTATTTAATATTCATCTGAACAGTAGATGGATTCTTTTCTCATACTACAGTCTTGAAGCAAATATGAAGCAAGGAAATATTTAAAGTACTTTTTACGAACTTAGGAATGTAAGGAAGTTTCAAATTCAAAGCAACTTAAATTTCAATATTCTACATGAGGTGGACTGAATGAGCGCAAGTCTATTGACAATAGTGTTGCCTAGAAATAATTATGAAGTTATAGACACTTTCAAATAAAACTTGACTATTCATGAATGCCAGAGTCACATATGAGTAATATATAACTAGAATAATTAGCCAATAAAACGTAACTTTATTTTTGCAATACCATGGTCTTTTTGTGCAATCTAATTGATATACATTAGAGTTAGATTTAGGTTAGATGAGAGAGAGAAAGAGAATTGGAAGAGAAGAGAAAAAAGAAGCAAATTGGGACCGAGAAGAAATAGAAGCCTACTTGTTTGTAGATCGCTCCATTAGATATTCAAAGTAGCCATCCCAAAAACTGCAAGAGAGCAAATGCCAAAAATTAGTTAATTTTGGGAATACTAGGAGAGACCACACCATATTTCCATTTAGCAAACTCGCAATCAGCAGTTCTTAGTGTTCACTTTACCAATTACAGAACATATGAATATCAGAGGTACCATGTTAATTATACGGTGAGACTGAAGATCTTAAAAAGTAGGACAAAAATCAACGAGTACAAACTTTTCATGTTTACCTTATGACAGATCCATACTTCTGCCATAGGGAAGACGTTAGAATATAAAACATTTCCCTCATACTTCACCACAAGTCGGCATTGACTATAAAAACATTTCCATCAACATCACCACAACTTCTGAGTGTTTTAGTGGCAGATATTTTAAAATTATACTCTTAACAGATTGAGAAGGCAGAAATTCTTTCAAAGTTCAAACTAGTACAGCATTCTATGAAGCTCAAAAGTTTCATATTAAGAGTGGTCCCAAGTAAGGAATAAAAATGGTTTTTTTTTTATGGAAAGGAATAAAAATGTTTCAAGGCATATAAGTTTATACGATGCAAAGTTCCAACAAGAAAAAAGCTGAAGAATTTGATATTGGAAAAAGTATGAAAAATCAAAGAATATGTAACTAGGCATGGAATTCAAAACTAAAATATGAAGTATGGTACAAGGAGGGAAATCTGAAATAATAGTCACCATGAAAAGAAAAAAATTTATCTAAGCCAGGTAGAAATATGAGTATATAAATAATTAAAGATGAAGGGCTGGTTCTGTATCTGTTTGTGTGCAGACTATGTAAACTAGTATATATGCATTCTTGGGCCTCCTTCACAAATAATCCAGTGTAGGAAGCAGGGGCAGAACTAGGGTTTTTCAGAGAGGGGGGCTGCCATTGCTAAGAAAATAATTTTAAAAAAGCAAGTTATAGGTATATGACCATTTTGTTAGGCCCAAACTTACACTACATTGTAAACATACTGTAGAAGAACTCAAAATAAGAATCGTAACACATGTGAGATAATAGAGGAATGAAAAATTGAAATTGCTTCTATAGATGATGAAATATAAATGATGAGAGAAATATTTATTGCTTCTAAATATAAACCCAATGATTGATATTAGATGACATATAAGAGAAACCTCAAATTTCGAACAATTGAATTGACTGTCTATGGATCTCTGATTTACTCTATCTCCTGATTCGACTTAGTTTTTATATTTTTCTCTTTTGTGCAATTTATATGAAATGAAAATTATTTGAAATCAATGAAAGGGAGTGAGATAAAAATTTCTAAGTCTTTTCTAACTACGCGATCATGAAAAAAGGTAGAAATTTTACCTGAGTTAGAAAATTGCAATTAATTAATCAATTTGAAAGATAGATTAGGCTCTAATCTCTCCCCAATTAATCTTCCTCCTTCAAATCCCTTCGGTTAGATTGTAGAGAGCCAACAGTTTAGTAATTTCGCTCATCCCAACTTCAAATTGTTGTGCTAATTCAAAATTTGCAGAATTTATGATAACTTCAAATTGTTGTGCTAATCTTTAGTTTGTAGAACTTGGGATGACTTCAAACTATTGTTTTAATCTACCATTCATCTAAAAGTCTGAATAAAAAACAGCCATAGAATCATCTCGACAAAAAATAATAGGATAACAGGATTATTTATATTAGTAATACATTAGACTTTCCTTCAAAATAATTTACAATTACGAGTCCACAAGAACACAGGAGAACCACCTTAGATTAATCTAACCATTCCTCTAAAAACCCCTAAAAATAATAACCATAGGATAATAAGACCACATATTGCTAGAGTTGTTCATCCATTTAGATATAGGAATCGCAAAAATTTTTGGGAGATGGCAAAAGTTTCCACATGACATTTTCGGAGATCGCATAAAAATTTGGCTATCATCTGATTCCCCCCCCCCCAAAGGCCCCAAGCCCCCAAATATGACACCTCCGTAAATCCTATCCATCCGCGTGCATTAGGGTTCAAAGACAATTAACCCTATCCGTTCAAACATTAGAGATGCAAATTAGAATTTTAGAGGGAGTGGAAGTAAGCTAAGTATTAAGGAAATTTCAAAAGTTCGGCTGAGGCAACCGCCCCCACCTGCCCCCGCTCGACCTGCCTCTGGTAGGAAGTTTATTCCACTTCCCTTAGAGGTTATGGTGATTGGTGATTCCCTCTCTCTTATCTCGAGACTCCTACCTCAATTTAAGAATTGGGAAAGATTTGACATGTAACAAATAAATATGAGAAAGTATGAATGACTATAATGATGATTACACTTGTTCCTATAGTTGGGTAAAACAAGAGCAATTATCAGTGTTTTAAGTTAGAGTTACTCCCATTGAGGAAAAATAAGGGAGAAGAAATTAAGATGGTCGGGATGAGCAAAGGAGGCCAATAAAAGGCCAATAGTTGTGCCATTTAGAGTGATAGGATCATACAAGAACTAAACGAGCTTGGATACGACAGTTGTTAATTTAACCAAGTAGATGCTTTTAACAGAGGAAGAGAAGTATTTTCACTGTTGAGGTGAGTTAGTCAATCACCTCTGTTAAGGAATAAAGGCCCTTGTTGGTGTACTTCTCATTGTCTTCTTTCCTCTATTGGGATAAGTGATTAGTTGTAATATGCTTTACTTCTTACTTTGCTACTTTATTCGGTGAAACTAGCTGGCCATTAGTCACCTTGACTTCTATGCCTTTTCATACAAAATAAAAGGACAAAAGCAAAAAGATAGTATGCTAGGTATTTCTCTTGAAAAATCTAAAATTCAAAATCAAATCCTAACTTATAAATAAAAAAATGTGATGATTATTTAAAATATATTGAAAAAATAATGAACAAAAGATAAATGAATACTGCACTTAATTTAATCCCCCTACCATTCCCTACTTCCACATCATTATGATAGGTTTGATGAATTAAGAGACAACAATATATCAATAAAGGGACAAGTGACGCAGCCGTAATTGAAAAAGGATTTAACTACTACTACCAGCATCATAGCAAAGCTAGCTTAATCAAAATATTATTGGAATAAGAATCTCATACCGTAATTCATCCCATATGGATAGTGGAAGAAGATGGCGTTGAACATAATCTGGAACATTGTTGGAGTCTTTTCGGTACATCTCAGCAGATACTTCAAGTGCATCTCTGACGGTTGACATGTCATTGCGAGAGGTAGCACGATTAATTGCTGTTTTAAGCTGGACATATAATTATTCAAACAAACAAAAAATATCCAAATAAATCATTTCTTTGAAATGAAAAAAACAAAATACAAATTACTGAAAGCAATTCTACAGAAATTAAGATAAAAGAAAGAAATCAGACTGTAAAAAGTGTGTCTGTGTGCATGTGTGATACCAGAAATCAAGCTATAAAATTGTGTGCGCGCGCATGCAAGTGTTTATACCAGAAATCAATCTATAAAAATTGGAGATGTGTCTGTGTGTATACCAGAGAGGTAGCATATGATACATCTGATCGAGTCGAAATGGGCTTATTCATGCTGCAAGACACATGGTTTTCCACATTCATATTTTCTACGGTTTACGCTATTAGGGGAACACAAGATGTTTTCAGTAGGACAAAGTATAGAAAGTTTGGATCAGATCTTTCTGTAAGGGGAAAAAGTTCTCACGTCTAGTGTGCATTTCTAACTGAATGCACTTCCTAAATTTTCTCATAGATTAACTCATTTTATTTTATTATTATTATTATTATTTAAGAATAGGTCATGGCTTGGTACAAGTGGGATTTGAACCCGACACCTTTTGGCTACAGCAGGGAGGATTTATCACTATTCTATTGTGGCACTTACTTTTTACCTTAATTTTGAGATTAAAAAGACAGCTTCAGGGTAGGAATACTTCGAAGAAAATACTCTAGAGCTTTAATCATTTGCAATGGTGTTTTTGTCTTGCATGAAAAGATTTTGGTTCTGAAAGCAACTGGAGGAGATTTAAGCAAGAATCCCAGTGTAATTACATGTCATTCTTTTCCTTAAACTTCTATCAAGAAATTATAAAATTTTCATTTACTTTCAGGTCCACTTATAGAAATATAAACATGATGGAATAAAATAAGCTGAGTTCCTTATTTATATGCCATATAGCAACAAATTAAGGTAAAGATATATAAATCTGGAGACATGATAAAGTAGTTCAAAATTTTGGTGGATGAAGTTAAACTTCTTCATTTAAATGATGTATGTATCATATCAAATAAGTTGAGAAAATAGTTCAAAATTTCAGTAGATAAAGTGATGGGATAATGAGTGGATCTCTAGCATTTTTATTCCCCCAACCTCCAATGAGTGGCAGAGGCAAAATAGGACAAAGAGGGAGCTTTTCTTTTTGTTGGTTGGAGAATGCACGAGAGGAAAGTTTTTAAATAAGTGGAGGGAGACCATTTTGTTCTCCAAATAAAGGGGACACACTGTACTATGCTCCATTTTAATCTTATCCCCTCAAGCTATATAACTATTACTGGGTTCTGCAATTGCTTCACTGGTATTTGGCAGTTAGGATTATGATTCTTAAATCCATCCATGTTTCTTCAAGGATATTCAAGTTGTTTCAGGGTTGAACTATTATATTGTGTCAGGGTTGAACTATTATAGTCACTTCATATTATTGGCTTGAGAACATTCTTCAACAAGCAATAGAACGTGCTTCCCAGTAGAATGGGGAATTCTACTAGGGAAAGATACCGTTTTTTTATTTTCCTAGGAATCTTAGGATGCAAGTTATCCATAAATATATGGTTAGCACATACGAAAGAATTTGTTCGCTTGGATTAACATTTGGAGAAAATGAGCGGGCGCGCCCATGCAGATAGAAGAAGAGGAGAGTTAAGCCAAAGGTGATGGGTGGGTGTGGGTGTGTGGGTTGGTGGGTGGGTTGGTGGGTGGGTTGGGTGGGGGTGCGGGGGGGAGTGGGGAGTGGGAGGAGAGATGAGGGTGGGCGAGATGGGAAAAGAGAATGAAAAAGGGATTATCTTGTAAAAAAAAGAAAAAAATTCTTCTTTGTCATGCGACAATATGTATGGTGTTGTATTCTACAACGCAGTTTATGCAGCTTACACATGTGCGCTAGCTTGGCACATAGATTTCATTGAATAATCATTTATGCAAGGTAAAAAGTGCAGTGTCAGTATTAAAAATATATGTGGAGGCATATTGGATTAAGTGACGCATATGTGACATTCCAAGATGCGGGGGCAATCAGTCCAAATAGTCTATGTAGCACGGACACTTCTATCATGGAGTCATGTCGTGTCCGAAACGTGTCGGACACACGTGTCACATGTGTCTTGTGTATTTTTAAGAATTTGTCCTGTGTCCACGTGTCGTGTCCATTTCAACGTTGTCGTGTCCGTTCCAACATAAAAATAGTCAACCCAATATCCAAACAGTTTTAAGTAGTGTTCCCAATATAAACATAAAATCCTCATCTCTTCACTTTCCCATTCTCTTTCCCCTGCTTGTGTAGGTCTAGGATTTTCATTCTTATCTTCCCCCCACTTTTCCAGCAATTTCTCCAGTATATCAGTGGCTTTTCCGGCACAAATTGAAAGGCAAAGAGCAGATCCTTCTATTTCATAGAGTACATACCCTTTTGCGTTTCTTCAAATTTTGTTGTATTTCAATTTTACTATGAACTTTGTCTTCATCACATTTCATTATCCCTCGTATCTATTCATCTTTCCCTTTTCATTACATCATACTTTTCCCTCATTTCTCTTTCATTAGGGTTTACTGGTGGGTGGGGGTTTGAGCTTTATTGTTGTGGGAGTAACACCACCAGTTTGTGGTGTTATTGCTGCATTCTCAGCCTTCCTCCAGAGACTGCTGCTGTTGCACCCAAAACCACCGGGTTTGTAGGCTTGATTCAATTGAATTTGTCCTCTTTACTTATTATTAAGAAGTTGTTAGCCCTTAAAACATTGTCATGTAGTCCTACCATGCTATTTGATTCAGTTTCATCAGAAATAATGGTGATATTTCATTTTCAGTGATAATCACCAGTAATTTGCATTTATTTCCAGATTTAACGGTACAATGGTCTTTAAATAGAGCCTTTCTTACATTTGGATCAATACCAGAATTGACTAGTGTTGGTGATTCATGCACCCTCCCCTTCACTAAAACATTGTCATTGTATCAAACAAAGTGTAGTTGGGTTGATGTGGCGGTACTAGAAAGGAGACTGCAGGCAATGAAGTGGCGTGATATCTCACTGACTAATTTGGTTGTCATGCGATAGAGTTGTTGAACAATATAAGATGATTGCCAATATTGGGCAAGGGAGGATAAAAGATGTGTACAACAAAATAATGTGCATACACATGACACATATACAATGCCCACTAAATGAGATAGAAAAGGAAAACAGTCCACATATACCGTCACTGTCGCAACATAAATTATGGTTTATAAAAACTTGTAACTAAGCATCCCTCACTAGCATGGTAATATACTACAAACACACATGTAACAGATTACAAAATGCCCAGAAAAGTACCAGAGCTCATCTACAGCGGACCTAACAACCCATTTGGAACATGCAGGGGGCTAGGCTAACAAGCAATTATCATTGTATACACTTACAATTGTAATGTACAAGCTATGTAGCACGGACATTCTATCATGGAGCCATATCGTGTCCAAAACGTGTCCGACACGCATGTCGGACACACGTGTCATGTATTTTTAAGTATTTGCAACTTGTTCACGTGTCGTGTCCATTTTAATGTTGCCATGCCGTGCAACATAGTGTACACGAGCCTCATGTATGGCATATGTAGATTATACACAATTCAAACACCTAGAAAAGCTACTTATCACAAGAAAGCATGACGAAAACTTAATCAGCAATTTCAACCTCTCAGATACGAAAAGAAATCAAATACTTCACAATAGCCCAAAACAGATTATTCTATTCATCCACTAAATATTGCAAAAATCCAACTAACAAGCATAAGCCTATATCTTATGAGACAGTGATATAGCATATGTCAAATTCAACAAAATCATTTATTTCGAGAGTTATAGGATTGACTCACCAGTTCTTTTACAGCAATAAACTGCTCATCAGTTAAACGGCATTGCCATCCCTAGAATCAAAAACAATTAGGGAGCGGAAAAACTAAATATCACCTTTGATCTTCTAATTCATTAATTAAAAATATACAAGGCCTCTGACAAAGTACCGAATGGATGTGTTCCCCAATACACTCGACAAACCCGCTACCACCAATCCCTTCAGCATCAGACTCAATTAGAGCTGGAAGAAAAAACCATTAAGATCAAAAAGAGAAGAAACCAAGAACAAAAGCACATAAAATTTTGTAAAAACAATGGACTAAAAAATCGCAGTAGAGTAAGACTGTTTTTTCTTCAATACCAAGAATCGTTCCATATTCAAATGATGAAAGAGGATCCTCAGTTGCTCCAAGCCTTAGAAGCCGCAACCATAGTCCCTGGCAACAATAAAAAATCCACGTCAACTTAGAAATATATGGTAATATAAGGTAATAAAATAGACAATAGAAACTACAGTAGAATAAAAATCAAAGCCCCTTCGATATAGCTAATGTGCTTAATGTGTGGATAAGCAATTTATATACACACACTAGTATATATGTCAAGCTCTAAAATACTGATTTTGTTCAGTATACTATCTATATGTTTCATTTTTTTAATAGAGAGACCCAATATAATCGAAAAGGAATAGTTAGCACTTGCTGGCTCAAACCCGTCTCTCTGAACTTTCACATTGGTTGAGCATGCTCCTCATCATCTTTTCAAATAAAATATATCTTTCTGACACAGATGATTATGTTTTAATTCATCAACAAACGTAATATTTAGTGGTAGATATGTAGTTTGTTGCATCACTACACTGTCTTGGACCTATATAGCTTGAAAAGAATCATGAAAGTTTTTGACCTATCTCACACAATATTAAAACAGTGCAGTTACGTAACTCACCTGTAGTTTCACTTTTATATCCAAGACCATTCGTTCCCTCTCCGCCTGCAAATCATACACATAAAGCCATTAAAACTTTCTATGGAGGTTCTAAGACACATCACCAAATATCATGCAAGACACTGAAAGCAGAGAAAACTTACAGCCCTCTCTCTGGGACTCAGACTTTCTGCTTTCAAATCAATCCCAACAACTGAAGGTGAGCTGAAAATAAAGGAAATGAAGAGATCTAGTCATCAAAACAAAAGGAATCTGCTAGCCAAAGGATTGCAAAATTCAATATTTCTACAAATTTCATCCCAAACTGTAAATTGGGGGAAAAGGCACATCCCCTCGTACCTAGGAGTATATCTTCCAGAAAGGCTTCCACTTGCTGATGCCAGGATTGCTCTGCGCTTTTCTTCCTGCTCTTCTGTCCTAATATTTGAAGGAAACCGTTCATACCGGTAGTGGGCACCAGCATCTCCAGCATCAGGTTGTGTTATAGTTATAATCTCAGGCTCTTCTAAAGGAGGAGGAAAAATAGATGAAAGGTTTTGACCCCTCCCAGTTGCATCTTGTAATTTGTCAAGAAGATTATGACCGCTTAATTCTGAATTGAGACATCTCTCCACATAATCCAGGAAACCTTGAGATTCTAAAAATTGTGTAATCTGGTAAAAGAAAATGATAAAAAATATATATAAGTTTGTACAAATTTGAGTTCCGGGCAAAAGTTCTTATCACAACACAAATAAACAAGTGCATAATCTTTGACAGAATAAAAACTCTAACCAATGAAAAAGAAAGAAAGTTGAAAGAAGGATGTAAGATAAAGAAGCCATGAGAAGAAGACGAAGAAATGGACTAGTACTATCCATTAGAATTGTACCAATGGTCCAATAGCATCTTTTAGGGTTTCCTTCAAAAGTATGAGATTTATGTCTTTTCACAGTCCTCCAATAGTTAGCTATTCTATGATTGGATGCTGTAAGGACATTAAAAGAGCTGATGAATATTTTAGATATACCGTATACGATATATCCTCTAAATTTTCATTTTCTACACAGATTTTCTGTGAATCATGTAAAGGGTGTATTCCAGAATTCCAGAGCTGGTTTGAAAATTTGTGTTAGTCCCAAATAATTTGAAACTAGCATTTATAAATTAAAATGATATTGAAGACCAGCATTTACAATGGTTAGACTACAATTCTATAATTCTCCGTCAAAAGTTATAATAACAGAGGAGAGAAGGTCTCAATCTCCAATCTCTTTCGATCCTCCCTCAAATTCAAAAATTTGAGAGCAGCCATTTTTGTCATCTTCGAATTCCTCCTTCCCTTTCCATCATGGTGATCATTGTTTGCTCGTTGTTACCACCAGTAATTGGAGCCTCACTGACGATGGGGATCCGGGCCTCCACCGTAACACCTTTCAATAAAGCTTATACTCTTTACTGTTTCCAAGAAACACAGATTAAACCCTGAAAGTAGTCCATAAAACCTAGGTACAATGAGCCCAAATGGCGTCCTATATTCTATGGATACTGTGATTAAAGGTGACAAATGCCCGTATTTAATATGTATATGATATTCTAATAGTTGATATATACATCATAGATACCTTTATGGACATACCGTAAAATTTGCATGTTCCAGGCATATTTGCAGAGATGTACCTGATGTTGAAAATTTAATGCATGAATAAAGGTTCATGAGTGCATTTGACCTGTGGATGCATTTACTTAAATTCTTCACTTTCTTAAGAAAGAATTGTGATGATCTGGGTAATAATATTATTGATTTATATAACTTTAAGATATCTTATAATATGTGAATTATCACCCTTTTTTAACTGCTCCAGTCTTTATACTCCATGTAGATAAAAAACATTAACACACACACACACACGCATATAATATTATTAGGACATCCATAACATATCTGTATCCTGAATTTTTTTTTGGATTTTTTGGATCCATGTGCCCTTTGACTGTCATATCCATATCCTATATTCGTAAAATTGGTGATACTCTATTTCACATGGGCCAGGCCAGGGCTAACATATGATGCTTGCATGAAGCTTGACAACACGTCATGGATCAACCAACCCCATTCATTCAGAACTCAATTGACAGCTTCTATGGATGCAGAGCATATTTGGTTCAGCGTTAACACTACATGATGCAATCAAGGAAATTTTTTATTATTGAACATACTGTGAACTCAGTGTTTTAGGAGCAGCCCTTTGAGGCTTGACCTTAAGCCTGAATTTCAATACATGTTTTTTGTTCAAGTTTTTTCTATGTATTAATATCATTACCATATTTCATACAATTTTCTCACTTAATAACTTTAATTGAATGCTCTTTCAAATATTCAAGGATCTACTTTTCTTCTTTACAATTCATGAATAGGAAAAAAAATTGTAAGTAAAAGGGTCAGGCAAGAAAGTATATGTGGGATGACACAATAATTTTGTGCCTGCAAATCAAGAGTTGGTCCTAATTTATAGATGCTGGCCAGGTTCTAGCCCTTCCAAATTTTTCTCCTGGCTAACGACAATGTGTGCTTACTGTTAGCAGCTGTTGGAGCTTTATTAAGCATGAGTCTCTGAGGGAACAAAAGACCCATGAAGACTGTTTCTGTCACCTTTACTTCTAGCACTCTATTAAAAAGAAAAGCTCGCATTCCTTTAGTTCAAGAAGTCTACCAAAAAAAGGATCTAGCCAAACACATTTGTACAAGAGGATTAGGAAAATGAAATGGAAATGCAACTTCAAACTGGTATGCTGATCCTTGAAAACACTAAAAAGGAATAGTAAATGTTATGATACTATTGAATGATGAATGAAAGTGGCATCTCAAAAAGGCAGACAGTTGTAAAAAACTATCCAAATTTTCTGTCTTTCCCTTCACAGCTTGTTTTCTATCTCCTTTCCCCTCTAAAACCAACCATGTTTTAGTTATAAACCGTTATGGAAAACTTTGCTATGCATAGCTATGAAAATTGTCACATGCCACCATAAAAGCTTTTTGTACCTAATCATAAGATCTAATGCCCCTACTTTAGGTGGTAAACATATAGGATGATATTTAAAGTGCAGAGACAAGGGTCAACATTCCATGCAATATATGTTGGTATAAAGAATAACAATCAATGTAAACCATAGAACAACTAGATTTCAAATGAATTGTTGAAAAGATATGACATGAAAAATATCTTTTAGGAAAACATGGCTCTAGCTGGACACAAAATATACCAGCTTTTAGCTGATAAAGTTCTCATATATGCACTAGGTAGCCAATGTAAATAGTATGAAAAGGGAACTTTAGCAACCTTGTTAAAATTGTACTGTCTGAGCATGGAAAAGAAAGAGCATAAAACGCACCAATTATCATCTTAGAAAATACTTACAGTAACCATATAGTTTCCCATTGCTTGCCTTTAACGTTCATTATGCCAACAAAATCTTGATTATAGGTTGTTCGGAATAAGATAATTGACTTTCACAACTAAAGAAGAAAAGAGTACTTAATTGACTTTCACAACTAAAGAAGAAAAAAGTACTTGAAAGATCATAATTCTAAGTGTGATCTGACGAGAATCATACCATCGCCATGGACTCAATAGGTTCACCAGTCGCGCGAGAACGTTTTTTCAGAAATGCTTGAGAATTGAAGATGTTAGAGGCAGTATTTTCCTGGAAGAAAAAAAGCTTAAATCTCAAGGAGAAATGAACAAATAAAATGCAAGAAATTGTGTCTACATAACTTACCATGAAATTACGGTAGCCACTGAGAAATAATGCAAAAAATCTCAAGAATATCAACCTGCAAAATTATCATTAGATTGAATTAGAAAGCCATATAACAGGTAGGTAGGGCAAGGAGAAGACAAATGTTCCACAAAATTACTGTACATACGGTAGTCCATAATTTGACTTTCACAGCACATCATCATCATAATCATTGTCATTACAATAATCAAGCAGTTTCCCATCTAAATGGTGTACAATGAAGTATAATTCGTAACCAAGAAGTATACACAAAAGGATGATTAAAGTTTATGACCTGATGTGAACCATGTACAAGATGGTTCGAAGTTCTTAGCCTATTCGAAAGCAGTTGACCTATCATAAAATCAAAAGGCCAGTACGGCAGTTTAGGGAGATTTATCTTATTCAACATGCACGTTACTTCCCAAAACCTCACAGTAACATCCTAAAGTTTTCCGAAATTAAGAAACTTTCTAGAGAAAAGAAAAAAAAGTGACAAGATATACTAGGAGAATGCATTCATGTGGGAAACAAAAAAAAAAAGGCTTAATTTCTTAATAACCCCTTAAACTTTCATGGTTTCCCCAGAAAATCCCCCTCAACTTCCAAAATCCAAAAAAAAAAAAACACATCCCTATAACAATGAACACAAATCGAAAATAAAAAACTTGTTTCAGTAAATATCAAACAAATAATTAAGAGAGATGTTGGTGCTTTTGGGCAGGTTCCTATATGCTAATGAAAAAAATTCACAACTAAATAGGGTGGTGGATTTTACTTAGAAGTTTGTATTGCTAAAGAGATTTGGTATTATTTAGATACAGCAGTTCATCTATACTTTTTGTTGCCAAGAAGACAGTAGCAACTTTTATGATTTTTCCACTCCTCTTTCCAAGATCTAAAGAATCAGCACTTTGACTAAGACTTGAAATATATTCCAAGCAGAGATGACATTGATATGGAATTATGTATCTCTGTTCTGGTAAATATAATTTCCTATTGATCTTTCTATGTCAAATTGCGTATGATGGATGGGGAGTGAGAACACCTAAACAATTGATTTCAGTGTGTGAGTGTAACTAACCCTACACAACTTTAAAGACAAATACAATCTTTAGGCACTAAATTTGTTTTTCTCAGTTAACAATATTAATTGTGCTCACATCAGATCATCACCAGTAAGGTCAACAACAGCAGCTGTGGTTCAAAATTGAAGGAAATATAAATAATTGGGACGATAATGAAGTGAAAATGAGCAGAGTGAGCAAATATCATCAAATAGCTTACTGCCCTCCATTGAATCTCTAGAAGTTGGAGAATCCCTGCTGAAGCTATGTATGAATAAGAGAGGAGTTTGCTATAAAACAAGAGAAATAATGGCAAGGAGGAAGACTTATATTGAGGATCATGCAAATTAAATTGATCTAACCAGAGAACAATCCAAAATTATCTAGACTAGAACACAGATTGGCTGGAGGAAGACAACACAGCTTGCAAGAGGGATTTCCATCCAAAACCTAGGCACAATGTAAAAAGAGCCAAATTGAAACACATCGAATCATGAAATATCATGTTGGACTTTGCCAGACATCCAAATTTGAAACAAGTAGAACCAAGAAATAATGGTCCATATCTGAATCCAGCCAATAACTCCGAGATTAAAAATATCAAAAAGTAAATTTCTAACAAGAAACAAAGCCTGCTCACAAAGTCCAAGCTCTAAGCTATCTAAATGTTGCTTTCTGTAATGGTCAAAATTTGACCCCGCCAGGATCACGGCACGTGTCAAGTGGCGGGAACATGGGGAAGCTCTCAGAATCCCCATTCCGTCCAGAATTAAATTGATCTAACCAGAGAAATAATGGCAAGGAGGAAGACTTATATTGAGGATCATGCAAATTAAATTGATCTAACCAGAGAACAATCCAAAATTATCTAGACTAGAACACAGATTGGCTGGAGGAAGACAACACAGCTTGCAAGAGGGATTTCCATCCAAGAAATAATGGTCCATATCTGAATCCAGCCAATAACTCCGAGATTAAAAAAATCAAAAAGTAAATTTCTAACAAGAAACAAAGCCTGCTCACAAAGTCCAAGCTCTAAGCTATCTAAATGTTGCTTTCTGTAATGGTCAAAATTTGACCCCGCCAGGATCACGGCACGTGTCAAGTGGCGGGAACATGGGGAAGCTCTCAGAATCCCCATTCCGGAACGGCAGCCCTCAGCCACAACTACGAAGCCATACTGCTTTTCAAAGACATCTCTCGCCCCAGAATCCGAAGTCATAGTCACCTAGAGCCGACTCGACTCCGGACCGAATACCCCACCACGTGGCAACTTTATCCATAAACATAGACAAATAGAGGTGAACTTCTTCGAATCACGGAGACTATTACGCGACTATATCCTCTTCCTCGTCCAGAGCCACATTACAACTCAGCAAGCAGTTGAAGATAGCATCAGATCACCCCTCTAGCGCGCCAATCCTAACAACCTAGATACAATTTCAGCGGTTACAAGGATCAGTATATTCAAATCAAATAGTGAAAGATCTGCATCTATCCAAATCCAATACACTGCCTATGGCGGCTAAAAAAATATTTCTTTCTCCAATGAGAAGAGGGTCGCTTCCCTAATCCTCAAAGCACATACCACACTACGCTGGCAGTTTCCTCCGCCAGTCCACATCACTATGCTGGCAGTTTTCCTCTGTCGGTCTCCCCTCCTTACTAAGTACCGATTCTCATGTTGCCCGAGAGTCTTAAGCCGACACCATACTGGTGTTCTTAACCTGAAAGGCGTCTTCCTTCTCTGTGTGCTCTGACAAGTTCGATTGGAGGTGTCCAATTGTTTATGGCGGAGTTTTATCCACCACAAATTGATGCTTTCATTGAGATCTTTGAGTCCACAATCGAGATCTTCCTCTCATCCAACCCGAACCCCGAACCTTCCTCCAAAGCCTTTTCCCTAGCATCGATGGTGCTGAAGAAACAAGTGATCGCCCAACGATGCCCCTCCAAAAGGCAAGACCAACACCACTGTCGGCGACACGATCCCTCCACGCACCATCAATAGCGAGCATGCCGCAGAGGACACTGGCTCTTCCTTATCAAAGAGGACAGCCAATAGTGCCCGATCGTTGCCGTTGTACGAAGGCCAGATCCTTCAAATGCTCGCTGACATGAAGGAACAGATGAAGAAACAAATCCAATCATATCGCGACCAGAAGTAAGCGGCTCTCGACTGCGAAAACTCTGACCGCGAGCAGGAGGCATTGAAGCAACTCAACGACCAACTCCAAGCGCAGATCAGCGCCCTCCAAAGAACCCAGGTGCAAACGCAACCGGAGGACGAACCCTGAATTGGGGAGACTCGAGTCGACGGGACCATCATGAACCTGAGGCGGTCCAAACTGACCTCTCTCCTGCGTGAAGATTGTTCTAACAACAAAGCTGATTCGCCTCGTTTCTGAACGGAAGTTCAGCACAGCCAGACTCGGAGAAGGATTGGGGAATTATCCTACATACGAACCCTCGACGAGTTAGTCCAAAGGCGAATCAAGGAAGCAAAGTTGCAACTCTGTGGCGGACCAAAACAGGTCGCTGCCAAAGTCTCCAGTTCCCCTCTCAGAAGCAATCTTGCAATGTGAGTTCCTGAAAAAAAATCACAACTCTAGCTTTTGACTACTACTTTAGAGCCAGCGACCCAGTCCAGCACATCAGGCATTTTCGAGACAAGATAGTGATCTACTCCCGTAACGATCCGCTCTTATGCCTGACCTTTCCATCCGGTCTGAAAGGTGTAACCTCGGATTGGTTTTATTCTCTGTCGTCACGTTCGCTCTATAATTTAAGGAGATAACCGAACCGTTCCTCACCCAATACGCCTCCTACCAGGAAGCCAAGAAGAATAACCACCACCTCCTCACCGTCAAAATAAGACAGGGTGACAACCTCAAGTCGTACATCGGTTGCTTTCCGAACCAGCTCGCCAAGGTTCTCAATTGCGGTGAAGATGTCTCTAAACTCGTGTTTATCAGCGGATTGCAGATATCTCACCCTCTATACAAGCACCTTCTGAAGCATGACGTCACTCCAATGAGTGAGGTCATGTGTAATACTGTCCCCGGAATACGTATCTGGATACATGTCCCGATTTTTCGCTCGTATTTTTCTATTTTTTCTCATGTTCATTTCTCTTTTATTATTTTTTTATTTTTATTTGGTATTGGTTCGTATTTTGTGGACTCAGAGTCAGCCCGAGTCTGAACCCAGGACATGATCCCAATGAAACTACTTGATTTGACCATCCTAGTAGTTAGACTGGACATGTTTCAGATTTATATATTAGTTTTCAATATTTTAGATTTTCTGAAATTTTTCTGAATTATTTTGTTAAATCTCTTAAAATCGGCATCGACTGGTATAGTCGATTTATTCCAAGATTTTTAATTTACAAACGGGGTTGAATTTCTGAAATCTGATTTCACAGTTGTTCCTCAGAATAATATTTTCTGTTTTAGAGAATTTTTGGAAAATTTTCTGAATTAGTCAAAAATTTGATTGATTAAATTAATATTATTATTTTTCCTTTCTTTTCTTTCTTTCTTTCCCTTCTCCACTCTTCTACATAATTTTTCACTTTTCTTTTTTTCCTTTTTCTTTTCCCTTTTTCTTTCTTTTCCATATTTTTTCCTTCTCTTTTTCCTTTTCTTTCCTTTTTTTCCTTCTTTTTCTTTCTACACTTTTCTTCTCTTCTCTTATTTCTTCTTCTTTCTTTTCTTCTTCCCCAAGTTTCAACTTTCTCTACCCTAAAAATCAGCCGACCTCCTCTCCCTCTCTCTAATCTCTCTAACAACTCTCTCTAACTCACTCTCTCAATTACTCTCTCTCACCTATAGTTCAAAATTGTGGTCTTAGCCGCCGACTCGGCGGGCACCGTTTCACATCGGTCGCGGCGTCGCGGGCCCGACTCGAGCGAGACATGTGAAACATTACATAGAGGGCTCAAAAAATCTGAAAAAATCACAACAAATCTTTAAAAAAATATAGCCATCAAAATTGACGTATAACATATTCAAAACATATCACCTAACACACTAAACATGCAGATAACGCATAAATACATGTGTCGTGATATTAAAGTATCAAAATAAAAGCATAATTTACTAAATTATATGAAATTAATTAAATTTAAATTAAGTACTCTTTTTACAAAAGTAAAGATTAGCTCTATCTTTCTAGTAAAAATTTAATTTATATAAAATTAATCATATGAAATTTTGGCTTGACTCGGGGCTGACTCGGTCTTGACTCGGGGCCGACTCGACGTCGACTCTGGTGACTTGGCCGAATCGGCCCCGAGTCAAGCAATAATGTAATAGGTTGACTCGCGGACCAGTCTCGAAACAGGAAAGGTCGTTTTGATTCCGACTCGGCCGAGTCGGAATCAGAACGGCTGAGTTTTTAATCCTTGCTCTCACCCTCTCTATCTTCCCTCTCCCCCTCTCCCCACCGTCCACCGTCGTCGGCCCCATGCCGTCGGCCAGCACACAGTGGCCCCACCTCTGGCGCCACCCCTCTCCCACTTCCCTATCTCCTCTATCTCTCCATTACTCCATTCTCATCACAACCACCACCAATTCCACCAAAATCAAACCACCCACCACCATTTCCACCACCTCACCACTCAATCCGCCACCACCATCACCCTATCTCCACCACTTCCTCCACCAATCACCAAGCCAACCACCGTCAACTTCCACCATCCTCAACTTCACCATCATCATCTCCATCATCACCTTCAACATCACCATCTTCATCAAAACCACAACCACCACCCTCCTCTTCACCTCCCCGGCGTCTACCGAGGCGCTGCCCTCTGGCCCCCGGCCGACCGCTCCTCTTCCCTTCCCTCTTTTTCTTTCTCTTTCTCCTTCTCTTTTCTTTCTCTTTCTCTTCTCCCTCCTCTGTTCTTCCCCTGGCTCTCTCTCGTCTCTCTTTCTCTCTCTCTTTCATTCTCTTCTCTCCCCTCCCTCACGCATTCTGAGTTTCTCTCTCCTCTCATTTTCTCTCTTTCTAAGTCTCTCTCTCCAATATCATTTTTCTCTCTCTAATTTCTTTCTCTCATACCCTCGCTTTCTCTCTCTTCGGCATTTCCCTGGTGTCTGTAACCTTGTCCGAGTAACTATTTAGGCGAGTACTTTTTCTTACTTTTTCTTGTATTAGTGAATACCACTTCTTGGTTTTGCGAGTACCGTTATTTCATATTGGGCAACGTATTTCTTTTGGGTTTGTGCATGTGCCTGATACTTGTATTGTATCTGTGGACGATGATTGGTTGTGTACTGTTTATATATGTGCAAGCTTGCGATTGTACTGGTGCAGTGCTCGTATTGGTGTATTGGCAATGTATTGTATCTGGGTAATTAAATGATTGTAATAGTGTAAACAACACTTGTATATATGCATGTTTTGGTATTAACAATGGGGCAGGTTGCAGGTACTCCGGCAACAGCCCTCGGGCGAACCTACCTAGTAGAAATTGGTTTTATACCCTCTGGGTTTTGTAGTAGCGTCGTCGCGAGGTAACGGCTCTACAGGCTATTCAAGAGGAACTGGCCTTATATCCTTTTGGGTTTCGTGGTAGCTTTGCAAAGTGGTTCGCCTATTCAGCCCTCGGCCTGGGCTATCCAATAGGCTTCCGTCTTGTACCCTCTGGGTTTCGTGGTAGCTCCGCCGCGAGGTTGACTGCTCTACGGATCTTCTATTGGTTATTTATATTTTATATATATGTGCATGTTTTGTACTAACATCTGTGCAGGTACCTACTCTCAGTCTCCGGGCTATGCTCAGTCTCCGGGCTATCCAATAGGAATTGGCCTTGTACCCTCCAGGTTTCGTGGTAGCTTTGAGAGGCGAGCTTAACCGCTCCGCGGTTTCACTATTCAGCCTCCGGGCTTAACCTCTCTGAGGTTCATACAAGTCCTTTGGACTGTTCATATGCTCCGCCTAGTAGGCGAGCCTAGCGTTCGGCGCTTTACAGTTGGCTCTGTCTGAGCGTAGTTACACCGTGAGCGTGGCTTCGCCGCGTTTGTTAGCTAAACATTTCATGCGTCGCTTCACCGTGTGTGTCTAGTTGCCCCGCGAGTAGTAACCACGCCGAGTGTGATGACGTCTAGTGCTGTACATTAGCTTCACTCCAGCCTTGCTCAGCTCCGCTTGGTTTTGCACTTAGTTGTTTAATATTTGCTACTACTATTATTTAATGGTTATAAAGAGCTTGAAATATGTTATTATATTGTTCTCCTATATCATGTGGCACGATCTGCAAATTGTCTGATATACGATATTATGATCTTATATACAATTATATCCTGTGTGGGGTGTACTATATACTTCACTCGGTATCATGTGTGTGGTTGTACTATATACTTCACCCAGTACTATATCACCTGATCAGTTACTTGCCTGATTCCTATATTATAATAATTAACACTCGAGTACTTATATTCTCCTGCTACTGATATACAAAGTGAGTGCCACACATAAGAATCAAAGTGCCCCGTGTACCTAAGTGCTCTGGAACTTACGATCCGGTGAAATCACCTCTAGAACTCCATGGAGAAGCCACCTCTTGAACTCCTGAGTGTGAGCCACCTCTATACTCCAGTTCAGTACCTGATATATATATATATATATATATATATATATATATATATATATATATATATATATATAACTTAGCAATAATAATATCAGGAGCGAATGTTATTTGATCTCTCTCATTTATATAATGATACATGCATGTCAATATCCAGATGAGTTCAGCTGGAGTAGGAATTCCAGTATGAACAGCCAGTGGTGTGAGACACTGGAGGGAAATGATTACAATAACAGGCGATAATGATTATTATTGTATAATTAAGTTATCCTACTCACCTCTGGTGTATTGCTTTTGTGTTACAGTAATTATTTCTGATACACTTGTTACTGGACTACACTTGCCCCATTCCGTATATAATAATAATATCAGTAACGTGTGTTATTTAATCACTCCCTCGTTCGGGTAAGGATACCAAGTATCGTGATTCGGATGAGTGATGTTGGAGTAGGAACTCTAATATGGTTAGCCAGTGGTATGAGTCATTGGCAGGGAATGACTAAAATAACAAACAATACTAGTTATTATTGATTGTATATTATACACAATGCCCGCCTCTTGCTAGACATTATGTTCGTATTACTGTAATAGTCAGCTAAGGGCAACTCAGGTTGTATAAACTCTGTCGATTGTGACATGAGATATAAGATATATCTATGAGTGTTTCCTTATTTGGATTATCCCCTCAACATACTAATCTCATGAATCCGTCAATTAAGCTTGTATAACTAGTTTTGCTCATATCTGTCTATAATGCATTAATTGTTACCTCACTGCATGTGTGTATGCTCACGACACGGTTTTCAATACATGCTTTCTGATTCGGATTTTTCAGTGCACGTATGATTGCTTGTGCACGCCACTTGGCATCATTTTATGTACTCATTAGGTTACTTTTCTGATAACCCTTGGACCTTCATGTCCAGATTCCAGAGCGTGAAGTGCTGTGGATTCTCCCGTCGTTGATCAGAGTGCGCAGTGGAAGCATGACAGATCAGTGATAGACCGCCTGTAGCTCTTTCATCCAGCCCCTTGACCGACTCGCGGGATTTCCTTTTGTAGCTCATGAGCTTCTACCAGTTTTGTACTCTGTATATCACTTTGTAAATCATACTTTTGTACTCTCTGGTGATATAATATTCTTGTAATACTGAATCACGCTCAGTGATAACAGTATACTTGTATTATTTATGTTAGAATGTATATCATTGTGCTTCTGTACTCTGATTTCTACCTGTACTGATGCTTAGCGTACGTATGTAAGGGCATTTTCGCCCTACGTAGATACGTCGCAACATCTTTGTATCCATGAGATTGGGGCGTTCCATCATGTCCCGAGCCCAGCCTTACATACAGTTGGAGGAAGTGATGAAAAGCTCCGCCAACCAGTCTCTCAAATGCGACAACGGAGAGAAGTTGAAACGCAGTACGAAGCTCCAACCAATGCCAGTAACTCCAATCGGGGACAACCTGCCTACAAAAGATAGGCGTTCTCGATCCTCTCACCAAATCCACTCCAAGCTTTCAAGATGGAGGAGCACTTCACTCCGCTAAAGCTTCCCATCAACGAAGTCTTCAATGCCATCAAAGACCAGTCGTGGGTAAAGCACCCGAAGCCACTTCAATACAACCATACACTCTCCGGAGCGGAAGAATACTGTTCGTACCACGACAGCAAGAGACACCAGACCGTCTACTGTAGAAGCCTCAGGAAATATCTCAAAGAACTTGTCGCCAAGGCTTCCTCAGATCATTACCCCCAGAGGCAGCCTCTGGTACATGACAGTCAAGCACTCTGCCTCCTACCCAACAACAACACATGATTACCCAATACAAGGCGATTGAGTGATCCGATCCCTCCGAAGATGACAGGGGAGTACCTCCACCAATAAGACCCCCTGTATTTCAGTTAAATTCTATGTTTTTCATTTTAATCATCAAATAAATTACATTTTGCTCCTAACTGCTTCAGCTAACTTTGTTGTTAGGATTACCCCCATTCAGAGTCTCGCCAAATTCGCCGCTTCGCTGATGGGATTACCCCCCCACTCGGAGACGATTATGAACCCAACTTCGCTGCTGGAATTTCCCCCACTCGAAGTTCAATGCTTGCACGCACCGCTGATGAAATGACCCCCCACTCGGAGACGACAACGCGAGCACCCGTCTACGGGCTCCCTCTCAATTAGCCTATGGACAGTTGAAACTCTCCTTGTGGGATTGTCTCCCACTTGGAGTCCCAACTCTGCTGTTGGAATTTTTCCCACCCAAAGCTTCTAATGTTTGCACGTTCCACTGATGGGATTACCCCCACTCGGAGACGATAACGCAAACATCAACCTACGAGCTCCCCTCGTCTGACACACGGGCAGATGAACTAGTGGCAGTTTCCCTCTGACAGTGCCACTTCACTGCTAGAATTGTCCCCACTCGGAGTCAAGGTTCGCCGCTCCATTAATGGGATTACCCCCACTCGAAGACGACTACAGACACACCCTGCTAATGGGATTGTTCCCCTACTCAGAGTCCTGCCCAGGTTCATCGCTCTACTGATGGGATTACCCCCTCTCAGGGAGGAATGCGAACTCACTCTGCTCCCCCACCGGAGTCCAAAGTTCGCCACTCCGCTGATGGGATTACCCCTACTTGGAGACTCCACTCAAAGTCATGTTAAGTTTGTCGCTCCGCTGATGGGATTACCCCCACTCGAAGACAACTGTGGACCCACTCTGCTGATAAGATTGTCCCCACTCAGAGTCCTGCCAAGTTCGGCGCTCCGTTGATGGGATTACCCCCTCTCGGAGCGACTGCGGACCCTCTCTGCTGCTTAAATCTCCCCCCACTCGGAGTTCAAAATTTGCAGGCACCGCTGATGGATCACCCCCA
This sequence comes from Agave tequilana, assembly GCA_038442645.1. Classification (NCBI taxonomy): domain Eukaryota; kingdom Viridiplantae; phylum Streptophyta; class Magnoliopsida; order Asparagales; family Asparagaceae; genus Agave; species Agave tequilana. Next base: position 716,157 of record JAVJIF010029907.1, read on the forward strand.
CTCAGAAGTAACGCAAACTCACCAAGACACTTCGTTCCCAACCAACCACACCAGAGATAGAGATCGGCACTCTGAAGAGGCATGATCATCTCATATCCAAAAGCCTTATGGTAAATGTAACCCAGGCAAAATCCAAAGATAACTATTTTTCATTCCAAAAAAATATTTCATTATATTTATAGTGTTACATCTAACAATGTAATACAAAATATTCCTTTACATCTCTGTGTTTATATTTTTGAAAAAAATCAAAAGATCTGAATCCAGACGATCTAATCCTTCCACCTCCATCGACCCATCGCTCTGAACTCTGAAGAAACACTCATCGGGGAACATCTACGAAAGAAGTCTTCACCCACGCCATCATTCTCCTCACACTTGCAAGAAGAATAAGATGGACTTTCAGGAAGCCCTCCGAGAGCGAGATAACAGCGTCCGACCAGAATGAAGCCTGCAAGACGCGCAAGAAAGTGATGGTATGACATCCCCTCTGAGGTATTCTGCACGAGAGCTCCGAACTCTAGGAAGAGGAGTGATTCATCGGTGCATCCAGCCGATGAGCTTCTTCTCCTTCCTCGTGCACGCCATAAGAAAAGAGGCTCCAAGCCTAAAGGACAAAGCTTGCCCGCCCAAGACTGAGCGAACTGAAAATCTGATCGCCCGATCAAGTTGAAGCAAGACTCCTACATGTCATCCTCAATGGCGGCACCCTGTCATGATAACTAATGCGTCGTAACAGGTCCTTCACTGCTACTAATGCAACGCACCGACCAGACTCCTGGAGAGCAAGAGTCTGTCCATCATTCTTTTCATGTCCCCTCTCCATTTCTTTCCTCCATCTAATGAAAAAGGAAGGAAGAAAGCACGGTGAACCGCCCATGGAAGTTAGTATTTTTGGTGAATTTTAAAAAAGCTTAGAGAAGTTGAAAATGATCTCCTTCCCCCAGATCTCCTCAGTCCTCTATATAGACGGGTGAATAAGTTCACCACCATTAATGCGACTATGTGAGTCTTGGACGCGAGCCTTGGACGCGAGCCCCCAAAAAGTCGTCCCACAACCCGAAAAGACGCCCGATCGAGAAGACAGAAAGCTAATCATCGCCACTAAGCCATTATGACATTGGGAATCAAATCAGGCTCATAATGATACCAGAATTTGCACCGATGTCTGATATGACTAGGTGACACTTTCTATTAAATGCTAAGGATCCGCCATGATGTAGAAAGATACTCCGAACGATCTCCTGACTTCCCAGCACCAAGATAGACAAAAAAACCCACCTAGCAAACTTCGCTCCCTCAATTTCCCTCTACGAGCTCCGACAAGTGCGAAAGCGGAGGAGGCAACTGTACTGATCAAAATTTGACTCATGCCAGAATCACGACACGTGTCCAGTGGCGGGAATATGGGAAAGCTCTAAGGATCCTCATTCTGAAATCCTAACCACACCTAAATCTAAAGGCATCCCTCAACCACAGCTCTGAAGCCATACTGTCTTCCGAAGACATCTCTCGCCCCGGAGTCTGAAGTCATACAGCCACCCAGAGCTGACTCGACTGCGGACCGAATACCCCACCACGTGGCGACTTTATCCATCACCACGGACAGATCAATGCGAACTTCGAATCGCGAAAACTGTTACGCAACTCTATCCTCTTCCTCGTCGAGAATCACCTTACAACTCAGCAAGAAGTTAAAGATAGCAACAGAACACCCCTCCAGCACGCCAATCCTAACAACATGGATGTGATTTTAGTGGTTACTAGGATCAGCAGATTTATAAACCGAACCGAACAGTGGAAGATTTGCATCTATCCAAATCCAATCCACCGACAAATACGCTTCATTTTCCAACAAAAAGTGGGTCACTTCCCTAATCCTCAGAGCACATATCACACCACGTTGGCAGTTTTCCTCTGTGAGTCCACCACCACTACGCCAACAGTTCCATCTGCCGGTCCCCCCTCTTTACCAACTACTGAGTCTTAGGCCGGCACCACACCGATGCTTCTAATCTGAAAAGTGTCTTCCTTCTCTATGTGCTCTGACAGATTCAATCGGGGGCGTCCAGTTGTTTGTGTCAGAGTTTTATCCACCACACTCCCAAAAAACAAATAAATAACACATTTAAAAACATAAGAAGAAGAAGAGTTAACTTCGAGTAGAATGCTAACTAGACCACTTCCTCAAGTACATCTTATTTCTTTAGGAAACTAACTCCAAATATTATAATCGAGCAATTGCCTATGCAATTTGAGCAAGCTTGCATTGCCAAAGGGGTAGTCTAGAAGCAGGTCCCAAAGAAAATTTTGGTTTCTGAACATGAAGCTTCTCATTAGTCTGAGAGATCCAAAAACAGAATGAAGCAATCAAACCACTTTAGGAGTAAGAGTTATGTTTTATGACCGTTTAAAGTAACATTGGTATACTACATGAATAGGTATAGGTTTTACCAAATAGATCATTTGATGAGTGGACCAAAAGAGATGGGAAAAGCGCCCTCCACCACAACTAAGTTATAGTAATCAGGCTAGAAATTCATTCCAACCTAACAAATTACCAGCAATAGAAATGAAATCATGTACTAAGAAAGTTTAAGAAAAGTGAAGAACCATACTTGTAACCAGAATTTATTGTGTAAAGGAAAAAACAAATTCGCATCATGAAAAGAAGGTATCCCACTTGAAAGTGCAAACTTATGCCAAGGTAACCACCACTTGGCAAACAAGGTATCATGGACCCCAGTAAACTGGAATTTTCTAATCATTAATCAGTATATCCTTACGCTAATTCTTTATAATCACTGCAACCTAAAATGACATGAAATTATTTCCTACTCTGTGCAGGCAAAATATTGTGAATGGTTTTTGCAATAATCCATTATAATCATTTCAATGAATCAATTTGCATCCATGCAATTAAACTCAAACAAGCTATTATATGAGATATCTAAGACGTACCCTCAAGACATAAACAATCAATTATTAAATAGTATTCTGTCATACTTCACTTAAGAAATTCCATAGGTAATGACAGCTTTCTATACAATATCTTAAAAGGAAATATGCATAAAGAGTGAAATAAAGTTGCTCCATTTTAACCTAATTTCATTAGATTCATGTGACAAAAACAAATCTCAGAAACATGTTTTTGACAATAAAGTGAGATCACCTAAGTTGAAAGTCATGATCCTCTCCCCAAGGTCTGGAACCACCATTAGCATATTGTTCAGACAGACCACCAGCATTAACCTTCATGTAATCAATTCCAATAACATTTGGGTACAGCAACTTCAGTATCTCACTGCGCAAGAAACTTAATTCAGGCTCTGGTATTGGAGGTATATCTTCCGTTGTCAAGATGGAATTGCTCTCAAGATCAACTACGACAACCTACAAACTTTAAAATGAGGTCAGTGAAACCTATGAAATCCCCATGACTTCCAAATTTTTATAATTCCAATTCAAATATTGTATACATTAACATCAGAAAATTGCATACATTAACGTATGAAATAACTATAAAAGTATTAACCAGAAAACCTGTGTTAAAAGGCAAATTGTCAAGAACATATTGTAGAAACTATAAGAAAAGTGAGGCATGAAAGAATATTGCATGACGGTCTAAATATATTAATTCAAAATAATTGCAGTAATGTGGAAAGCAAGACTGATGCAAATCAGTGGGCAAAGGTTATGATAAGAACATAGATTAAAATGCAAGTCAAGCAGCGCATGCAATGCTCAGAACCTACAGTTACTCAGGTGTGCATGTTAAACAACCACCACAGGTTAATTTGTCTGCAGTCAAATACTATAATACAGAATGGCTTAAAGATTTGCAGTAATGCAATCTGAATTGCTTCCTATGTGTGCTCCTATCTATTGGCAGCTTCTTTTAGTCAGTTTATTTTCTGTGGCATTTATGCTGGAAGCGAGGAAGCATTATTCATATGGTTTACGAGGTACTTTAGTTTTAGAACGCTAAATATGTTTTTTTAAGCATAGATGTAAGATGTATTACTTTATATCCATGTTAAACTAATTAGGAAAAAGAGAGCACAGTTGCTGTAGAGCAAGTTGTGTTGTTGACATTTAATATGAATTAGCATGCACATTCTACAACACAACCTATTGTAATCAAGTCATAGTTGGTATGTATGTTCGAACCTACTCAGCTATGACTGTTTGATCTTTTGGAGCATCATGTTACCTAACAAAGATCGAGGCCTCCTAGCATTAAAGATCATTTTGAACTAAACATGTCACTGCTGTTGTTTATATCAGTAAAGAAATTTGGATGATTATATCAAGAAAAGAAAAAGGACACATTTTCCAAAAGGGGAACAGCAGCAAAAAGAAGACAACTATGAAGCAAAGAAATTTAACAAATAATGCTATGAAGAAAAACAATATGAAGGCAATACATCAAAGCATAGGAAAACTCATCTACAGGTCCAGGATACTATTCAACATTATCAAGTTGATAAGCTTAAGGATTATGAAAAGGGTATGGGAAGATCTTGTACCCACCTACATAATGCCAAATTAGTGAACTAATCCTGATAAGATAGCAATTATTGGTTGACACTCTAATTTAATCGTCCTTTTTATTTCTTTCAAGTCTTTGTTTCGTTTATTCTCACACACGGCAGCAGCGAAAATGAATTAGATGATAGACGAATACAAGAATAGTTGGAACTCGGAAGAGGCACTGTAGTACCCTAATGACAGATGAATGAACTGGTAGGTAATAAAGAAATCTAATGAACTTTCTTAGCAATTGTTCATAGAGGATGATTTTATTAGCCCTTCTGTGGCATGTGTGATGATGACCAGTGCACAAATAAGCTCTAGATACTATAAGACAGATTTTGGTTCAAGCGACAGAATTGCTAGGTTAACTGCTTATGATTTGATTTTCAAACTTGTCGACAAGGGTGCTTCCAACCGTCAGGTCCTACCACCTAAACACTTGTAAATTGTCATGCTCTGCAATAGACAAGCGGTCAGACTAGCAGTTGGATCCGAACTCTTTGTTATAGAAAAAGTCACAAATTTGAATCTCTCTGTCTACAGTTGTCACTGTACAAACGGTTAAAAAGTACAATGGCTGTTGGTTGACCAAAAATTGACTGCATCAACTGTGATCGGACCAGCCAGTGATTAACTGTAAGCTGGTACCACTGTTCTAACTGTTGTACCGGCTGAAAGCAGCAGTCAACCCCACTATGTATGGTAACAGGGGTGGAAACATCTGCCTAGTTCGACTGCCAAAATTGCCTGGGAGAATCTGCTCTGTCAACATACTGCATCTCGATTGGTTTGGCCAGCTAAGTGCATTAAAAAAAAACACAGGTATGTGTATAATGATTTGAAAATTGTTGTGACGAACACAACTTTAGTCCAACAGCCCTTATATTCTATAAATGAGTTTCACTCCTCACTTTCTATAACTTTGTCAAGTATCTTGCTACAACAACAATTTTCAAACTCAATTCAACAAAATTCCAAGAACTTCTACTTTCAATTCTTGAGAGATTCACTGAGGTTTAACTTTCAAGTCATGAGAGCTAAACTGACAAGATCACGTTCCTTCTCTTGAATCCTCCGAGTGAATCCAAGTTCACTTCCGTGCCTGTGAGGTAAAGCTCACTGGTAAAACGATGGGAGCGGGTTGTGGAGAGTCCTAGGCTCAAGTCCCATCTAAATCCTATGTTCCAAATAAAAACTTCACTTTTGCGCATTTATGTTCATAAATCTAAAGTGCCAAGCTTGCTAGTATTCTTGATTCCCTCAATATTATAGCCTCATTTGCAAATCAATTCTTTGTGAGAATTTCTTTTTGAAATCAACTTGTGCTTTCCAGAGAGAGATTTTCCTCTATGCTAAGAGGCATTTTATCAAATGTGGGATCTCTCGGTGAAGAAAAACTCTTGATTCTTAGAGTTGTGAGGTCCCTCAGACAAATTCCTAAAAGCAATAAATTATGATTGACTTATCTTTGTTTTGATGCTCTATCAATTAAAATGAAGCTCTTTAATTAAGTATAATGCTTATTGATAATTGACGATCAATCAATTAGGTCAGCAAATAAGCCTCTCTCTCAGACGATTTAGACTTTAGAGAGGGGTTGAGGACTCTCCTTTTCTTGCTCGACCAACTGTAGAAGTGTTTGAGGCTCATGAAGCGAACAGATCAAAGACCAATGGGTTGTGTCCATCATGCAATATTAGAAGAAATTAAGACAGAACAAACTACAAAGAACAAAAATACAAAGACATCTGTGAAGTTATTAATGACAAATGTGAAAAGTAAGCATCCATCTACTGTTATCGACAATTATTTTCTGAATTTCTCAGTCATACATCAACAAATCGGTGAGAAAATTAAAATAAATGTTGTAAAATCAAAATGCTTTAAACAAATGGCTCTGGACTGCAGCATGAGACTCTATCACAGATTAATTGCACCCATAGGTGCTATATTGGATTTGAATCAGATTTCGGATAAATGTATATTGATTGACTGCCTCCATGATGTTGTTGCTAGCAAATATTGTTGTTTTTAGTTTTGGCCTCTATTTGGGGCTAAAGAGTCACTTGGAAAGGCAAAGACAATTTGAACGAAGCATACATGTAATGCAAATGGTACAATTCTAAAGTAACAAATTACATGAGTAAGGTAATACTTACTGAGTTTAGTTGGTCAAGTTATCAAGTTAAATAACATTCAATTTACTGGTTGTAATTAATTATGATATACTTTATCAATTTCTATGATGTAGTGAATTGGTAGATGTTGTGTAGTAATGCCCAATAAGGGCTGTTTGGTTTCAAGGAAGTGGGCGGAAGTGAGGAAGTGGGAAGTGTCATTTCCCACTTCTGCTGTCCATCCAAACACCGGAAAAGGAAAATGAAAAAAACCCATTTTCCTTTCCTCTTTTCCCTTTTACACAATCATTTCTTCACTTCCAGAGTGCTACAGTTAATTTTGTGGTCATGTAAATCTACAACAACAACAACTAGCCATTTGTCCCAAGTATTTGGGGTAGGCTACATGAACAAAAAGGGAATTACGCCAGATTGGACACATGGATCAGCTTTCTTCACTCATTCCTATCGAGCAATATGCCTTCACTAAGACCTTTAGCCTCTATATCTTGTCATATTACCTCCATTCATGTTTTCTTGGTCTCCCCTGCGCTCTTTTAAGTTGCCCTAATTTGATAAGCTCTACTCGCCGGACTGGCGCATCTGTAAGTCTACGTCGCACATGACCAAACTATCGTAGGCGATTTTCTCTCATCTTCTCTTCTATAGAGGCTACGCCTATCTTAGTACGAATATCCTCATTTCTCACCTTATCTCTCCTCGTGTTACCACACATCCAACGAAGCATGCGCATCTCTGCTACACTCATCTTCTAAGAATGATCTTTTTATAGCCCAACATTCTATGCCATATAACAAAGCTGGCCCAATAGCAGTCCGATAAAACTTTTCCTTCAGTCATAACAGAATATTACGATCACATAAAATTCCTGTTGCGCTCTTCCATTTCAGCCAGCCGACTTGGATCCTATGGTTGAATCACTATTGATCTTCCCAGCCTTTTGGATAATAGAACCCAAGTACTTAAAATGACTGATCATCGGTATTTCTTGACCATCTAGTGTCACAATACTATAACCTCAGATTTCATGTTTACTGAATTTACACTCCATATACTCTGTTTTGGTTCTACTTAATCTAAAACCTCGAGATTCTAGAGTTTATCTCCATAACTCCAATTTTGCATTTACCCCAGCTCTTATTTCATCAACTAGGACAATATCATCAGCAAATAGCATACACCACGGTATCTTATCCTGAATAGCTCTAGTAAGCTCATCCATCACTATGGCAAATAAGAAAGGACTCAATGCAAATCCTTGATGCAATCCAATTGTGATAGAAAAATCACTTGTTATGCCTCCACAAGTTCTAACATTTGCCACACTCCATCGTACATGTCCTTGATTATGTCAATATATTTGATGGGGACTCCCTTTTTCATCAATGTCCATCATAATACCTCTCTTGGCACCTTATCAGAAGCTTTTTCTAAATCAATAAAGACCATATGCAAATTTCTCTTCCTTTCTTGACATCGCTCTATAAGTTGACGAAGCAAATGAATAGCCTCTGCCGTCGATCTCCCCGGCATGAACCCAAACAGGTTCTCTGATATTTTAACATTCTGCCTTAACATTTGTTCAATTACCCTTTCCCAAAGCTTCATGGTGTGACACATGAGCTTCATGGTGTGGTCATGTAAATCTCATTTGTAAATAAGTTGTAACTCAAAACAGTTAATTTTGTGGTCATGTAAATCTTACTTGTATTCTAATTACAGTCTAATTTTTTTCATAATTAATTTTTATTTTAATATTATTTTACGGTCAACTTTGTGGGCAACCTTTCCACTTTCACTTCCACGTTATTAACCAAACACCAGAAAACACAATATACTTTTCCACTTTCACTTCCCAACTGCCAACCAAACACCGGAAAAGATACATACAAATTCTCATTTTCCAAAGGAAAAAACCTTCTTCCCACTTCCTCACTTCCGCCCACCTCCTTGAATCCAAACAGCCCTAGTTGCATCATCCGGGAATCTGTATCCTTGCATTTGGCGCATCCGCTTCCAAGTTTAAGAGTGTCTGGAAAACTTTCTGAATGTTACTTTCCAGATGCATGGAAAGAAGAATACTATCAAGAGAAGCTTCATTTGCCTGTGCACATCCAATACAATCAGACACTGAGGGAGGTAACTGTGGGAAGAAAAACGAGTGTTCATGCGCCAGAAAAGATTTCCACTAACAACATCGACTCTGACTATTAATGGACCATTGATCAGTTCAACTTGGATTACGACAAAGCCTTCGAGTGAGATATTACATAGGCTGAAGTTGATGGAGCCAATGAAGCTACTGAAGAAAATAGGTCCAGGATTGTGATCAGGAAGGGATCAACTGTTGAAATTTTCAATTCAAGGGACCAAAGAGGAACATGTGCTGTTATGCCTTTGACGAGGAGCCAAGTGAAAGTGTATGATACTTTATAGACTCATAATTTTCATTTATTGAGTTGCCCAAGTGAAGGTGTATGACCTTATAACTAGCATTAGAAAAGTTCTAAGTTATAATAAATTGACAAAATTGTTTGTTGGTTAATCATAGTGTATTTGGCATTTTAATGATTTCTTGATTTTATTCCTTTAGCATATGTCTTTATACACTGCTATGTAAAGACCTCTACTACTTTTAGCTGGATAAGGGAGGGTTGTGTGGGACGTCTATGTGCCGCGTGCTCCCTCCAACACCCTTCCAATGGACACAAGAATTAATATTGATAAATATAGGAAGATGGGTCCCGAAAAGGCTAGGCAACGGCTATTGGATCCGGTGATTCGACTGCCACTGGATAGCCAAGCACAATTGTTTGAAATTTTGGATGCATCCCTGGCTTTAGACATTCTGTGATGTGGGATCAAAGGCTAAAAATTTAGATTGGGAATATAAACACGGATCGCAACCCGATTTTAAGCTTCACCGCCTGTTGATTCAATTAGTGAGATCAAACCAATGTTTTAACAGAGTTTTTTTTACTAAATCTTTATTGCTTTATTTATTGAGTTAGGCCCTTTAAATAGGCTTCACCTGAATACAAGTTTCAACCCACTTCCAATGTGGGACTAAACGAAAAGCAATAAAAACAAATACAACGCTAAAAATAAACATGACCAACTAGACTCAATCTCAACTCTAAATACCGACTAAAACGAAGTCCAAATGGACTCAAACGAAAACCAAACACAATTACGAGACAAGGACTAACCAGTTGTTCAGAAAAATCAAAACAAATAATGTCAAGAATGAAATCGGTTAGTCAGGCTAGGCAATATTAAGCTAATATAGAGAAGTTGCTGACTCTTAGGAGACAGGAGCCCGTTCAGACTTGGGATGAGATGAATTTGAAACTCTATGAGAAATATTTGCATGTGTTGTACAAACAACGGTTACTTGATCAACGGCAATGTTTGACGCAAGGCAATCAACCAGTGACAGAGTACATCACCAAGTTTGATGAATTTCTGATTAGATGTGGCGAGAATGAGTCTGACATGTTTAGATTTCGCTCAGGACTTAGGAAAGATCTTAGCATGAGCTCTTTGTGCGAGATATCTCCACTCTAGAACAGGCTTATCAGCTTGTTCAGGATCTAGATCGTTTCCAAGGTTCTCTTTCACTAGATGCACATACTATAGGGTTAACACCAACAAGTCCCCCACTGTTAAATTCCAGCCTAGTCAGTCCCAGTCTCAGTCCCGTTTTGGATCTAGTAAGTCCACTCAGAAGCATGATGATAAAGGCAAAGGAGTTTACAGTGAGTCATCTAGATCGGTTCAACAAAATCAATGCTTTAAGTGTCAAGATTTGGTCAAATTGCTGCACAATGCCCGAGCGAGACAAGAATTTTGATTATTGAGACTCAGCTGGACAGTGACCAGGATGACTTAAAGGAGATTGTACATGACCCTGAAGGAGATGTTTGGTATGATGAGCATGTTGATCAAGCTACCACTTTTAGATGTCTTTCGAGCGTGCACCCAACTTCGATTGATGATGGTGATGGGATTACCCACTGGTTTAGTGTAACGAGGTGCACTTTAGCTCAACCCAAAGAGAGTGATGACTACCGTCGATCCACAATATTTCAAACTCTCACTAAAATAAGTGACAAATTTTGTCAGGTCATAATTAATAGTGGGAGTTATGTCAACGTCATCGCCTCAAACATGGTAACTAAATTTGGACTGAAGGTTGTTCCACATCCTCAACTCAATAAAGTGTCTTGAGTGAACTTTGTGTCCGTTGACGTTAAAAAAAAGATGTCTTGTCCGGATTCAAGTTACCACTTATTCAAACAAAATTTGGTGTGATGTAGTCACCATGAATGTTGGTCGTATCTTCTTGGGCAGACCATGGCTATATGACCTAGATATCACTATGTATGGGTGTTCAAACATCTGTTCATTTGTCCATGATGGAAAGAAGGTCAAACTAGCCCCAATGTGACATGTCCCTCCGCCTGACACTAAACGGCCCGATGCATCATGCAGTAAGAAAATATTAAATTTGATCGGTTTGAAGTCTCTCGATAAGGAGAGTCTAGAAAACCTTTTACGATGCTTAGTTGGTGCAAAATTGAAAACTTATTTTACCCACTGCAGAGTTTGCATATCATAATTTGGTGAATAGGTTAATAGGTATGAGTCCATTTGAAGTTATGCATAATTACAAACCTAAGAAGCCTATAGATCTTATCCCTATTACGCATCATCCTAGGGTATTGAGTTTGCATCTGCATTCGCATGCTCATGTTCTTGATTCGCATAAAGAACTCAACAAGAAAATTAAAGAAAGTAATGCACACTATGGGGCCGTTTGTTTCGCGTAAAACTCCGTAATTCGTAAATGACTTACTACCCAGTTACAACTACGGCGTTTGTTTGGACCGTAATTCGTAAAAGACTTACGTAACTCAACTAACACTCACTTGCAACCCAGTTACTACTCACTTACAGCCCAGTTACAGTTAATTTTGTGGTCATACAAATTTGTAATATTTTTTATATTAATATTAAAATTTTTTAATATTTAACTTTTTTAATATTTATTTGCAGTATTAAAACTTTTAAAATCACCAAATAGTTAATTTTGTGGTCAACTTTTTCACTTACGACTTATACATTGCGATAACCAAACACCGTAAAGTACAATACACTTTCCCACTTTATAATTTTATGTTACCAACCAAACACCGTAAAATTTACATACATGTAACTCATTTATAATTGTAAAAGACTTTACCAATTACAACTACGAATTACGGCCAGTTACGACAACCAAACAGACCCTATAAATCTCATGTTGATTTACACAATTACACTGCATGCATCTTGAATTTAATGAGGGTAATTACGTAATGATCCGGATTCGACCTAAGCGGTTTCCACCAGGAACTATTAAAAAATTGCATGCATGTAGCGTGGGTCCTTATAAAATTCTCAAGAAAATTAATTCAAATATCTATGCAATTGATTTACCTTCGGATTTTGGGATTAGTTCGACATTTAATATTTCAGACTTAGTAGCTTATAAAGATCCTTCTTTTAACCCTGATAATCCACTTGTGGATCTTGATGAGCCTACCCACGAGCTTTTCTTTGAGCGACCCCACTTGCCACCACTACCTACTACACATGTCCTATTTGCAGCAGAACACATTGATAGCATTCAAAATGACTAAATTATCTCCACCCGAGATGGTGGTTGCAGACGATATCTAGTGTGTTGAAACAGACGTCCTGAATCTGATGATGCATGGATTACTCGAGAGGACCTACAGTGATTGGTTTCAATCTACTGGAGTACTACGAGAGCTATCGGGAACCTTATTCGACGGGTTGAGTACTACCTACTCCGAGAGAGTTGATGGGAGCATCATACAGCCTTCTCTTCGCACCTATTAGCGTTGTCGCCATCGTGTTGCATCGATCCTCTTTTAGTTTTAGTTTTGAGATGTGCTTAGCATTATTTGTTTTGATTTTTCTGGATAACTGTTTAGTTTGCACGTCGTAATTGTGTTTAGTTTTCGTTTGAGCCCATTTGGACTTCGTTTGAGTCGGTATCTAGTGTTGAGATTGAATCTAGTTGGTCATATTTATTTTAAGCATTGTATTTATTTTTGTTGCTTTTCGTTTAGTCCCACATCAGAAGTGAGTTCAAACTTGAAATCAAGTAAAGCCTATTTAAAGGGCCCAACTCAATGAATAAATCAATGAAGATTTAGTAAAAAAAAATCTGGTTTGATATTGATTTGATCTGACTGATTGAATCAACACGTGGTGAAGCCTATAACCAGGTTGCGATCCGTGTTCATATCCCCGATCTAAATTTTAGCATTCGAACCCACATCAAGGTTCCCTACCTATTGGGACTGCCTGACCACCTTGGAAACACTGACTATAAAACTATATAATTGCAAGTGGTAGAAAGCTATATACCTTACTGTAATCCACATAATTAACTATAAATTGAGAACAGTCCAAGCTCTCAGTTGGAGCAGACAGACAATATAAACATAAGCAATATATTCAACAAATAACTTGATTTAAGATAATGACTGGTACCATAAAGAAATTAACAGGTTTATAGCTCAATATATTGATTAACTTGAAGACTTCAGAGATGTTGACTTCATTTATCAACACATAAGAGTTATGCCAATACATGGCAATTCTTGATGAAAAATATCAAAATGTCGCACGGTTTATTGGAAGATCTAGAGAATATAACAAAAGTAGAAAGATTTTGAAGTTCACAAATCACAGTGCCATCATCTAGAAAATATTAAGAAGAAATTTTGGTGTGAAGAAAACAAAATATGTCCTTTAATAATAACAACAATTTAGCATTGGAGTCAGGTACATTAATCTGTTTTCTCCAGCGGCTCTATTATGAGTCTCTCATTTGAATTAATGACAGTCCTTTTTTATATACTTTACAACAAAAACTTTAAGAAAATTGCTGGTTAACTTACCCCATCCATTGTCAGACCCAAAGTATCAACACCTGAATGAAGTCCCATCATGTATGGTGTAGGGGCATCAATATAGTCTACCCCGCTAAAAAATAGAAGTGGAATGTAGACATGCTGCATGAGGGAAAACAAGATAGTTCAGGGATAAAAACTAAGTAGTAAGACCCATTTTAACTTCAAGGGCAATGAAAACCAGATGCGGCATTTTCCCCCTTGGGCCTTAGGGATGGTACACCTCATAGCTTATGCACTTGGAACTATTTTTTTCCCTTTTAACTACCTTGTTTTCTTGCAAAGCATGGGAACTAACAATAACATCTCAAAAGATCAGCAATCTGATTTCTTTAATCAGAGACTTTAGCTATTTTAAAGAAAAGGTAACTGATTAAAGTGCATAAACATAAAAAAGTAAAAGGAAAGGGGGAAAAGGGGGTCCGCGGTGCATAAGCACAATAAAGAAACAAAATAGACAAGGGGGAAAGGTCTCCCTGGATATACAACTAACCATTTTGAGTATGCAGCAACCCTACTAAAGTGCATGAAAACATAAATCTCTACAGGTTCCAGAATGATAAGAGAGCTTACTTGCCACCGGAAAGGATATATTAGATGGCAGATGGCCTCAGAAACAAGAGTTAATAATGTGTACCTGCAAAATTGGGGAGAAAATCAGCATTGCATAAACCTTATATTTGAAATATTAACAGATTACATGGGCTTTATTGACAAATAGCAACTGGAAACTCAATATAATAGGAAGTCAAGCTGGAATTGACAAAATGGTCTTATCCGCATCAAGAGAATGGAGTGGTTTATATCATTCATAAAAACAAAACTTATGTTAAATATAGCCACCATGCTTGACATTCATATAAAACAAAAATTTAGGTTAAATATAGTCATCATGCTTGAATCTTCCAATAGATCTTCAATTTATTCTGAATTATGAGACAAAATACAGTCTCAATTTATCCTATTTCATCAAATACAGGATGAGATATGGCTCCAAAGGATGAACCAGATGAGAAGGTAAAATCAAAGCCTACTCTCCAAGATTTCGTTTTCACAATCCTCTAGTAAAAATAGCCAAATCCGTAAGGGCCAAAATTTTATTTCAGCAGTATAATAGCCAGAGGTCTGCAAATTGCCCTCCAAACATAAATGTGTTATTCGCTGAATCTCTGCACTTCCGACCCAAAAAGACTTGAAGAGAAGAAACCAACTATTTCTACAAAGGTAACCAATTCAGATTAGATCCAAGTAGCCTGAAGGGTTGGAGGACCTATAACTCCAAGAATATCTCAGGGACTCACTTTACAGAACTGTTATATTCATGGGGCGACAAAGCTCTCTTTTCGCCTTCTTCGAGCTATCTTTTAACTCTGTCCCGACTCCAAATGTGTAGAGAGATACGAAACTACACTATATCAAACTATTTAGTACATTTTCCAACAATCTGAAAAGAATATAATACTAGCTTCAGAAACTACTAGCCTCCTTGGGACAATTTTCTCTCTTTTTCTGGAACAGCCAACAAAGTTTAACCTATCTCCACACCATTACATAAAGTCCATCATTATCTTCTTAACTGGACTCGAGATAACAGGCTAAAGCTTTGCTAAATGGGCGGCAATATTCACCGCAGACCGGTAAAAGCTCACCTCCAACTTCATATCCCTAGAATAAATGTTATAAGATCAAACCTGCGAGGTTCCATAAGCTTCTTTCTTGGTAAATGGAAATTAATTGTGAAGTAAATGGTAATTAATTGTGAAGACCAAAAAAAACTTGTGTTGACAATGTTTCAAAATCTTTTTGAACCAATTCTTTTATCATGTAAACAAATCCTCCTCTCAATGTGGATTAACATTTGTTGACGTGAATATTCACCTCATACCGTTAAGAGCTCACCTCCAACTTCCTATCGCTAGAATAAATGAAATAAGATCAAGAAACCGGCAAGATACCATAAGCTTCCTTCTTGGTAAATGGTAAGTAATTGTGAAGACAAAAAATTTTAAAAAAATGTGTTGACAATTTTTCAAAACCTTTTGAACCAAATTTTTTTACCATATAAACAAATCCTCCTCTCAATGTGGATTAACATTTGTTGACATAATATGCCTTGTCAATGACAACAAAATTGAAAAGTTCTGCAGTTTAAAATTTCTGGAAGATTGTTCACTTCAAAACAAACATATTTTTTTAACAAAAAACAAATATCTTAATTAACACAAATAATTAGAACTCTGCATTACGTACCACTTCCAACATTTCTTTTTTTGAGAATATGGTATGAAGCGAAAGCTCCAGCATAGAATATATTTATATTATAATAGAAGGATGAAGTATATTACACTTTACAGACCAACCCCACTTCCAACATTTATCTAGTCAAAAGTTTCTCCTTTGACAACCATATCAAACTAAATATTGTTAATCCACCATCCAACACGTTAATAAATTCATATTCAAATACTCATCATGGGTAGGTCATGGAAATAAGAAAGCTTGATGGTAGCCGAGTCTTGTTCTTTTGAAACTAAAGATGTTGAAAAAAGCATTGGAATTCAATGGATCACTTAAAGAAGTAGGATTAGACATCTTCCATCCCTTTCTCAAGAATAACATGCATTAGATGCAACCCCTTTTCAACAGTCTCAAGAGTGCGGCTTGATGACCAGGGACGAAGCCAGGATTCTAAGTTTTTTTTTTTTTTTTTTTTATTTTGGGTTGGGGGGGTGGGGGGTCTATGAGAATGCGCATCATTATTTTTCTACTTCTTTACTTTCTAAGAGGACGGCTCACAAAAATGAGCAAGACTTGTACTTGCTCCAAAACGTATACACTGTTAAATTTTAGTTGCTTTTTTTTTTCTAATAAAATCTTAAGATGTAATGATGTACATAATGTTTCCAGGCTCAAAATAATAATATGTAATTCAGACAAGATAGAAGGTTAATTTTTGAATGGTAATAGTAGATTGAAATAATTAGACAAATTAAAGAGAAATAAACTATATATCCCACTGTTACTCTTCTTCTTTTGCCTCTTACTTTAACAAAAGAATAACCAATTCTCTTCTCTTTAATAGTTCAAAGAGCTTTTTGACATCAAATAAAGTTTGAGAAGTGCTTATATCTTCAAAAAAGTGATGGGAACATCCAAGAAATATATAAGGGATAAAAGCAAGAGAATTTAATTGAATATTATATTTGGGGTACTTATTTATTTTTTATAACTGTATATCCATATTTAATTGGACTAGAACCTTTAATATAAAAATAGAGTTTAAGTTTGAAAGTAAAGAGGATACTATAGATAATTTCTTTATTTGGAAGTGTGTCTTCTTGTTATTTTCAGAATTTGAGTAGATAGAGCCAATTAAATAAGTTATTTATCTTAAATTCCTAAATTTTAAAAGGGTAGTTATTATTATCTATTTTAAATCCCTAAATTTTAGGTGTGTTGTTATTATGAAGATTTCTTCTTTTATCTTATTTTATGCAGAGAAGTGGAACTTGAATTGCGCCACAAGTCTTGCATTTTCAAATAGTGCAAGCAGCTTAAGTACCCTTCATTAAATGGAGTTGCATTACTCACTGTTTGCTGGACTACTCCAATTAAATGAAGTTAGCTTACTTTTGTGTAAGTTCCAATGACTATAAAATTTGATGTTGATAATAACAAGACCTTCAAAATACAACTCAAATTCTCAAACAGATCCCAAATTTCTGGAGTCACAGCCCTAACAATTCAGAAGCAGCATCCAGCAAAAACAAATTGAAGCCTAATTTGAAGCCCAATTTGATATCAAACTCAATGGTGGCAAGATAAAAAGTGAAAATAAAGTGATTAAATGGTCGATTGGATGACAAGATTCTGTAAAAGATATGAAAAAAATTTATAAATAATTTATGACTGGCAATCAACCTGATGTCAACCCTCTAATTCGGTACCAAAATTACTGGCTGAATAAGGACAAGAGAACTGAAAGGCTAGTCAGTAGGTAGAAAAGTCTACAGCATTTGCCATACTTTTTTAGCTCATACAACCAAGAAGCACCCCACCAAAGTTCTCCTAAACTAAGAAATATTCTGGAAGAAGGGAAAAAAAGATAAATTTTCTACGGGGAATTACATTCAACTCTAAAGCCATAAAACCAAAGAGCCAGATAAAACACATTCCCAACTCAGACAAGATATATCAACCAGTTGACAATGGTAGGAAATGAAGTAAACTGTTAGGATGCATAGAACTGTACATGACACCTTTTACAGTCTAAAGTTAATTATGGGTGCTTCCATATATATAACATTCTTCAATTTCTTATTTGGAGTTTGATGGTGAAGATTAAGAAATAAGATTGCAAAAAGATCAAGTTTTGGGGTTGTCTGTTGCTTTCAGATTTGTAGGAGGAGAGAAATCTGATAGAATATACAAAGCAGAACGGCAACTCCTATTCACTTTCAAGTTGCAAACTACATATAAGGGCTGTTTGGATTCAAGGAAGTGGGCGGAAGTGAGGAAGTGGGAAGTGTCATTTCCCACTTCTGTTGTCCATCAAACACCGGAAAAGGAAAATGGAAAAACCACTTTTCCTTTTGTCTTTTCCCTTTTACACAACCATTTCCTCACTTCCAAGGTGCTACAGTTAATTTTGTAGTCATGTAAATCTCATTTGTAATAAGTTGTAGCTCAAAACAGTTAATTTTGTGGTCATGTAAATCTTACTTGCATTCTAATTACAGTCCAAATTTTTTTCATAATTAATTTTTATTTTAATATTATTTTATGGTCAACCTTTCCACTTTCACTTCCACATTACCAACCAAACACTGGAAAGACATTACACTTTTCCAATTACACTTCCCAATTACCATCCAAACACCCGAAAAGAAACACAAATTCTCATTTTCCAAAAGGAAAAGAATCATACTTCCCATTCCTCACTTCTACCCACTTCCAGGCATCCAAACAGCCACATAAAGTAGCATAATTAGATTTCTATAATGTGAAGCATTAGACATTAGCAAGCATTCAACTTGAAATCATTAGAAAAAGAAACTTCAAAGAATAAACACATCAATTATAAAAGAGGAAACATGTTATCTAGTTAAAAGTTGGCCACAAATTGTGCAGCAAGTTGTCACTTAACGCAGCGTTGGTAACAAATTGACTGAGTCACTAGTACCTCCAGGCAAAGTTGTACCGTTCGATAAACTAGTCTTTGAATGCAACCAAATCAAAAATGAAGAAACATTTACTGTACAAATTTGACATATTGGATAATTATGATCCGAAGAAAGAGCTCACATTCAGAGTTCTATAAAGTATGTACGTGATGATATGCTCGCTTTTCTATAGTAAGGGCCTCATACCATTATTACCAAACAATGCTTCAGACAGATAAATAAAAGGAATTTATATGGAAAAGAAATAGCATGTATCTAAACAAAGAGTAACCAACCATCTTCCCCAACCATCCCCTTCCCCAGAAAGGCATATGCTTTACTATTATATGCCTCTAACATCTCTCAATCATTGAGCAGAGCACTTCTTCAAAGGTAGCTGACGCCAATAATGCAATAAACAAATAAGAAACATTTTGAATATTGTGAACCGGCATTCCAGTGAACTCTTTCAAGGGAGATTGTAATTCTTTTAATTAATTGAGTATTACATGCAAAAGTTTTAAAAAAAAAAAACAAGATGACCAATAAAAAAGTAAAGAGTTTGAAAATAACTTATTTGATCGCAGTAAAATCCTTCTTTCAAGCAAGACAGCAGTGAAAAGCCTGATCAAGTTATCCAAATCCAGGCACTGCACGAGCGGCTGAAAAGAAATCTGCGCATGATGAAATAAAGAAAAGCTTGCTTACCGTATATTATTTAAAGCAGCAAAAGGAATTTAAAATAAGAACGTGAAGAATGTGAAGAGGAAAATATCATACATCTGCATGAGGAAGTCCGTCCTTTGGTGGGGCCTCCACAGAAAGAAGGCATTTCTCAATAGCAAATAAAACTCGATCTTTTCCCGGTGTAGGTACAGGAACATTAGAAACCATATAGGAAATAACTTCCCACAATGGCTTGCTGAAATCAGGAGCTATATTTAGCAACAGGGCAAAATGAAATCTAAAAGATCTTATCAATAATGCAAGGTTCTCATAAGATGTGAACATCTGATGGAAAACATTTGACAATAACAGCCACTACTAAAGTGTAAGAAGAGCAGATTTATCAAAGAATGTCTCGAAAGATATAAAGTTTTTTTGAAATCCTTTATCTAGTCATTACAACCATCTTGCGTCATACAGGTCCAATCTATAATATGTAATATACATCTCCCTACCAATTTTGGCATGTCTATCCACATCAGACACATCTCTTCTATCCATGTCATACACTTGTTTGGACAAAAACAAATGTGTCCACCTTTATTCACATGAAAATATGCATAAGGTGAAGTATTTTAAATCCTTTTGGGGAAGGGGAGGGGGGAGGGGCAAAAGAGAAGCATAAATCAATTTGTAGGTTCACAATTTCTCTTCTCAAGGCTTTCCTTAGAACATAGGTATTGTGTATGTATACACATACTATAGTAACTGATTTTTCTTTAAAACTAAAATATATAAAGACTTCACAATATACGCTATATATAATATTTTGTACAATCCGTTAAATTTGATTTCTAGCATAAACACTCTTAAACAAAACATTGATACCAGCCACACGCATCCGCGTGCACAACACTTAAGATTGAAATTTGCTCGTGCAACAAAGTCACGCAGCAGATCCGAGGGCAGACCTAGAGACGCTCAGAGGCTCCTACTAGGGTACATGCACCAGGTTGACCCAGACACATCCGTCACTAAGGGAAGCGATTCAAAGGACAGTGGCTAGGGATGAGGCCTATAGGCGGGTCCTACAGTTTGGTCGGGTCGTCTATGACTTTTGTTGCTTCTTGTAGTTAGTTACTTTCAGCGAACAGGAGGAATTAGTCACCGGTTTGGTTAGGGATCTTTGGAAAGAAAGGATCAGTTGCACCACCTACAAGATCCGGTGCATCAGTAAATAAGCGTCTAAAGAATTGCCGTATAATTCGTTTATTGAAGGAATTGGGGATTCTAGCCTATTTTTATTCTATAGTCTACGCACTTGCTTGGGATCGAGTTGAAGGAATCTCCAGCATTGAGACCTTATCAAACGTTTAGGGAAAGCAAGGTTGAAAACCTAAATCATCAAGTTCAACCCATCCGACCAACTATTTAACAAGTATGCCCTGAATAAGGGTATTTTCGTATGACTTATCGTGGACTTCTCCCGACAAGCTTGAATACTTTCAGCGATCCACTTCTTGGTATGCAGTTAAGATGAGGCATAAACCATAAGCAGTAGAGGCGAGGAGAGCACAGTGAATCTATTAGCATATGTCATTATTCTAGATTCCCACTTGGCTTTGGTGGCAAGTCGTTACTATGGGCTGTTAATGTAAAAAAATTTGCAACTTGCACAAATTCCTTTGTTTGGCTTGATGCAAATTACAAGGTCAATTTGCAAAATCATGTGGGCCTCACATCTCACTTGCAAGTGGGTTGCAAAATTCACTTGCATTTGCAAAATTTTTATTATTTAATTTGTTAAATTGGTTAATTAATTTAATAATTTTTAAAAATTAGGAAAAATCACAAAATAATTATTACTTAATATTATATTAATATTTTATTTACTAATGTTTAATATTGGTAAATTTTCAAAAAAATAATTTTATGGTCAATTTTTCACTTATATTAATATTAATATTTTATTTTTTAATATTTTATTATATTAATATTGTAATAATATTATATTTTAGGAATATTTCGCTACAGCCACCTGCTTTGTTTCATAATTAAAAAAAAACCTCAACGTCATAATTTGATTCACTACAACCTCATCCACGTGAACATAAACTGATTCCTCCCAGCCACCACTTGTTTATATATTTTCATTTTCTATTTTACCCTTCCACATTGCCCCTGACATTACTCTCCCCTCAACCTTGACCCCAACGCAGAGTAATTCGCGAGTCGACCTGCGCAGATCGACCTTCTTGCAGATCTCATTTTGTTCGTGCTCGGATGAGTTTTGTTTGTGTTTAGATCTGGAAAGCATTAGAAATCATTTGATGTCAGTGGACGGGTGGTCTAATGATGATGGTGATGCCAATATGAGGAATGTGACTCATGATCGTAGTCATCTGTGAGAACTGACTGAGAAATAGGCCATTTTGTGAGGATTGCGATCATAGTCGCAGTCCTTACAAAAACTCAAAAATAGGGCGTTTTGTGAGGAGTGTGACCTTAGGACTACGATCATGTTCGCAGTCCTCATAAATACTCAAATATAAGACACTTCTGTGAATACTGCGATCATGATCGCAGTCCTAATAAAGAAGACTACGATCATGATCGGAATCCTATAGAGACTCAGAAACATGACATTTTTGTGAGGACTGCGATCATGAAGAGTGCATTTTATAAGAACTGCAATCATGATCGCAATTCTCAGAAATAAGGTATTTTTGGTGAGAACTATGATCATAGTTGTAGTACTCTATACTGTGATCATTTTATGAGCATTGCGATTACAGTCGTAGTCCTAAAAAATAGAGCATTTTCGAAGCAGTCCGCTTTTTTTAAGCGATTACTTAGGGGCATTTTCGTCTTTTGCTGTTGATGAGCGTTTCAGCGCTTGACACGTGGGCCCAAATCCTTGCTTTAGAAAAGAGGTAGCTGAAGCGAGCAAAATTATGAAGCAGAGTTTTTTCCAAATTACGATTTGACATAGGGGGTGTAGCGAATGCCCCAATATATTATTAATTTATATATTTTTTATTATTATTCATAATATTTTATTATTACTAATATTTTATACAAATTTTATTAATTTAACTAATATTTTATTAATACTTTAATGTTTTCTTAATATTTTATTAGTTTTATTATATTTTATTAATATTTTATTTTAATAAGTTGAATAATATTTTATTATTATTTTAATAATTTTATTTAACTTCTATTACTGTTCTTGATATTTTATATATTTTATACCAAACTTACTAATATTTTAATTTTCTAATATTTTATATTTTATTGATATTCTTAATATTTTAATTTATTTATTAATTTTATTAATAAATTATTAATACTTTATATTTTTATTTTATTAAATTTATTACTATTTTATTAATTTCAAAAAACTTCTATTAGTATTCATAATATTTTATTAATATTATTATAAATATTTTATTAATAATAATATTTTATACCAAATTATATTATAATTAAAATATAATATTGTAGTATTCTTTAATTTTTTTAATATACTATATTTAATATTTTATTATGCTTTAGTTTTTAGTTTTTTATTGTAATATTTATTATCTTTAATATTTAATGTTTTAAATGTTTAATATATTTAATATTTATTTTATTAATAAATTTTTAATAATTTATCTATGAATAACATATATATTATACATTATAATTTTTAATAGTAGATTTAATTTAATAAAAACAAAACAATTTTTAAATCACTGCTATAGTTAATTTTGTGATGAACTTTCCCACTTACACTTTAATATTACCAATCAAACACCGTAAAACACAATAACATTTCCCACTTACACTTTCACATTACCAACCAAACACCGTAAAACACAATATACTTTCCTACTACTACAGTCGCTTTTTCCATTTTCATTTTGGATCTGTTTGGTTAAGGGTGAAAGTGAGGAAGTGAGGAATTGAGGAAGTAGTAATAATTCCCTTTGGAACTTGGGAATTGGTTAGTAAGTTTTCCGGTGTTTGGATGTTGTTGGAAAGTGTGGTTTGTAAAATATTTTGTCTTTTCGGGTAGTTGGATGGTAATGTGAAAGTGGAAGTGGAAAAGTTGACCACAAAGTTGACTGTAAAATAATATTAAAATAAAAATTAATTAAGAAAAATAAAAAATAGACTGTAATTAGAATGCAAGTGAGATTTACATGGTCAAAAAATTAACTGTTTTGTGCTACAATTTATTACAAATGTGATTTACATGACCACAAAATTAACTGTAGCACTCTGGAAGTGAGGAAATGGTTGTGTAAAAGAGAAAAGATAAAAGGAAAAGAGGTTTTCTTATGTTCCTTTTCCGGTGTTTGGATAGATAGGGAAGTGAGCAATTGTACTTCTCTATTTCCTTACTTCCGCCCACTTCCTTGCAACCAAACAGCCCCTTTATGACTTACGACTTGTTGTTACTTGCAGCCAACCAAACAGGCCCTAGCAAGGTGCCAAACACTTCCTCTTTTATTACTTCATCCTTTCCATATCCATATCCTTTGTTTGGTCTTACTCATCAAATCAGACTAAGTTCATATATGTAAGTCTGATCATTGATAAGGCTCAAAAATAGGGTGGGTGTTTAAAAAGTCCAAAGAGCGTAGGCTAGCCAGAGAGCTTGGATGTATTTTTATGATTGGAGATCCCTGGATTACAAACGCTGTCTCTCCCCCATGGCCTTTCGCCTTTGAAAGCAAGTGTCCTTCCTTCTCAATGAACAGGCATCTATCTTCGATGAAGGGAACGAATCCGAAGGATACAGTTCCGCGCAGGACTGTTTGGCTCTATTGGAAGGAAAGGGATGAAGGACAAGAAAGTTGGGAGCTTGCACATGCTTGGGTTTATGTGTGATGGTGGTGGGGGGAGGGGCACTTCCCACCATTTACTCACACCCAAAAAAAAAAAAACAAAGTTACACTCACACGCGTGCTTTTCAAGACAGATTGAAATTTGTTTGTGCAAAAAAAGTCTAGCGCGTGTACATAGATTGATATATCTTTATCATTGAAATTCATTGCACCTGCAGCAAAGTTAGTGTAAACCGATAGACGAGTATCATAGATACAAATATAGATATAGATATTTATGCACTTGTACAAGTATATTTATGTAGGAGTAAATGTAGATGTAGATGTGCGCGTACGTGTGTGTCTGTCTAATAGATATAGATATAGATGGAGATATAGACAAAGATATAGGTACAGGTATATGTATTAGGTGCAAGTAATACCTGCATGCACGCATCAAATACATGTGTGTGTACCTACCTGTCTACCTGCCTACATTTATACATATACATGAGCTGGGTTATTTGTACAAGTACCCAAGACATGAATACTGTCTTCAAACTGCATGACTGATATTCCAAATTGAGTTCCACTAGTACCCAAGACATGAATACTGTCTTCAAACTGCATGACTGATATTCCAAATTGAAAAACCCACACCACTGGATATGATCTACTAGCCATAAACTATCTATTTACAAAGTACAGACAAAGAATCAAATGTTTTCTATGTGTTTTACCCATACATCAAGTATCCACAAAATCCATCTTTTAAATTTTCAAAAAATTGATTAGATTGTAGCTAAAAGATGAAAACATTCAACTTCCTTTTAGGTAGTTTTTATGAGTAATAATCACATTAGACAATGTGGATTTTCAATTTGGAAGATCAAAAATTGTAATTTGGAATGAGTATCCACATCTTGGATATTGCTAAAAGTAAAGCAGCTCAATTCTCTACGTATTTGTTCGCTCACATGCATTTGAGCATGTACATATCAGCTATAAAGAACTGTTATGACCAATAAAGGAATACAGAATGTGATGATACCACGTGAACAGACTTGAGTATATAGACTTGAATCATTAGATGCTACCATGTGAATGGCTTGATGATACCATGTGAATGGCCCATCTTTATTACTAATAAACTAAGTATACAAAGGTCATATACTTCATAGAATGTGCTCACCTCTTTATCTGTTTGTTAAATTCAATTTCTTAAACCCTCTCTAAACCTTCAATAATCAGGTTTGAAGGATTGCATAGCATGTAGTACATTCCATATCTATTGTCGGTACCACAAGACCCGCTGCCTTCCAAATCTTCTCCTGACACTCACTGGCAGGCTTGAGTTCCACTAGGCCCAATCAGCATCAAACTGTTGCCATTGGAGTTACCAACAGGCCCACTAGATATCTCAATGTTGCAATTGAAAGTACCAACAGACTTACTCATATGTATTTGATTTCCTAAACGACCAATTCCTAATTCGATTAAACCCGAACCATTATGTTTCTATCCAGACGTCCTTCATCTTAAGTACTGACACATCATTTCTTGAGCACTGACACTCGACCAAAAAAATGGCAACTGTACAAGTGGGAGGAACCCACTCAGTCCACGGGGGTTGAAAAATACCCAATGTTCAACTTCAAGAGTTGCACATCTCAAAAGGGCTTTATTAGCAAAGAGATCTTAATAAAACTCAAGCACAAGCAAGCATTTCCTGCGAAGTAGTTGTCTTATAGCCTTATCCACAGATTTAAGTACTCCAACAATACTTACAATCTTTGATAGGTATATGGCAATAGCATATTTCAAGATGTAGCAAAGGTAACTTCAAAAAGGCTGGAATGGTTGGGAACACATGTTATCCCTTTCGAAAGCAATGTCCTCAATCTATTCATTTAGAATAAATAAAATGCCCATCAAACTACCATGGATGCTCATAAAGAATACAAATCACACTCTTCCCTTCCAAATTTTTAAAACAAGCAATCCAAGACTATATCTTTAAAGATAAACCATGTTTCTAGAATCCTTACAACACAAGCTTCTAGAAGAAATAAAAGGGTTTTGATGGCTTCTTTGAGCAATCTAGATGTCCCAACAGTTCTGGCTTAATATCGAGAAGCATCAAGTATAGCAATAAGGTTTCATGCATAAGGTGTGCAATAGTAAATTTGCTCCGACTTCAAGGTCGACGCAATTCAAAATAGTTGCCAAACTTAATTTAAAAATGTTTTTCCTCACGACAATCCCTCTTAATGGAGTGACTTGTAATTAGTCTTTATCTCCATATGATTTAAAAAGATTACCCTTTCCATGATGTTTATATGCTCAGTATGTGATTGGTTTCCACATTTCAGTTGCCACACATCATATTGACTATATGCCACCTTAATATATACCTCTTCAATTAATATGCATCATTTGGTATAGAAATTATGCTTTTTAGATGCTCTACTAATTGATATGGAATTGTAGACCTTTACCATCTCAAATATGTCATGCCGCAATTGTTGCCTTTTTAACTTTTCTTTCATGAACCGATGTTTGTGGGACATGGGCAAGGATTGTATTTACTCATTATGCCTAGAACCACCTCATGCAATTCCATCCAAAGCCTTCTATGTGACGACTTTGACCACTAGGCTTTAAGTAACATGATATTAGCAAGCAAAAGTTACATAGAAATTCAAGAAGAAAAAATAGGTGGCATTTTCTCCCACATTTAGGACGACAATTATGATTACAGTAGAAAGTGGTTGTTAGACTTTTGTAACTTCTTGTTTTGGCTAGTGCATATTTACCGGCAGTGGCGAACGTAAGATGTTTTTCCAGTGTGAGTATAAATGTAATAAGAATTTCAGTGTGGGCGTAAATGTAATAATGACAAGAGAGAAAAAAGAAAACATAATGTTGCACCTACCAACAACACTTGAACTTGTGACTTCCAATAACTTAGATTTATAAATTACACTTGAGCTAGAGCTCAAAAGTGTCTTTATGCTAGTAAAAATAATATAAAAAGAAGAGATTATATATGAAAAGGTTACATTCTGTATGTACTATTCAATTATTTTATAAAATCCAGGAGTGTGTGTGGGTACCCCCTGTTTACTGCTCACTTCTTTATCATGATAAGACCGCACTCTAATCACCTTGAAACAGATTCCATGACAAGCAAGGCACCTCAAAATCAATTTCCTCCTACTCTCCCTCTAGTAAGCAAAAATTACTTAGAAATTCAAGACAAAAACAAATGGCATTTGCTTCCACATCTAGGACGATAATTGTGAATATCATAGAGAAGGTTGTTAGGATTGGTTAGCTTCTTGTTTTTGGCTAATGCACACTTTACTTGATCACTTCCTTACCCGTAAGGGCTTGCTCTAATTACCTTCAGACTGTATTTCATGACAAATGAAGTGCACCTCAAAAGACCTCCTTCCCTCCCCCCCAGTCCCCCCCCCCTCACCCACAAAAGATATCTTTCTATTGAAACATCGTGGATGGCCTCGATTGTAATTATGTGTCAATTTATGAAAGAGAGATTATTGGGTGTTATAGGCTATGTAGCACGGACACTTCTACCATGGAGCTGATTCATGCCCGAATGTGTCCGACACACACGTGTCATGTGGATTTTTAAGTATTTTCCGTGTGTACATGTGTCGTGTCCATTTGAATGTTGTCGTGTCCATGCAACATAGGTTATAAGTCGTATTCATTTCCAATAGTATAGGTTTAATTTATTACCTAAAGACAATAGTGAACCATATTTTAAGATGTAGCAAAGGGAACTTCAAAAAGGTCAGAATGTTGAGAACAAATCCTTTCCCAAAGCAATATCCTCACTATTTTGATTTAGATAAAATAAGATGTCCATCAAACAAACACGAACGTCCATAAAGAATACAATCACACTCTTCCCTTCCAAAATTTTAATACAAGCAATCATTCTCCCAAGAGTATATATCTAAAGATAAACAATGTTTCTAGAATCATTCCAACACAAGCTTTTAGAAGTAAATAAAAGGGGTTTTGATGGCTTTGTTTAGCAATCTAGAGGTCTCCAACAGTCATGGCTTGATACGTGAAACATCAAGTATAACAATAAGGTTTCATGTATAAGGTGTGGAATGGTAAATCCAACTACTTCAAGGTTAATGCAATTCAAAATACTTACAATAGTACCATCCTTACCGATACGCATAATATTCATACTTCGGGGCATCGAGGTGTGGGTTGATCAAGTAGCTTGATAAAACAGACCGAGCAGACAAACAAACCATTATGAAGTTGTGCAAATGAGGGACTTGCAACTTTACTTGACTAAACTCTTAAAAATACACATGATACGCGTATCGGACACGTTTCGGACACGACATAGCTCCATGATAGGAGTGTTCGTGCTACATAGTCGACATATCAACTATATGTCACATTAATAGATATCTCCCTAGTTAATATGCATTATTTGGTGCAAACAATATGCTTTGTAGATGATAATATGATATACTAATTAATGTGGAATTGTGTATGCTTAGACCATCTCATATATGCTATGTTGTAATTGTTGGGTTCTTTTACCTTTCCTTTTGTAGACCGATGTTTGCGCGACCTAGGCAAGGATTGTCCTTATACTCTAGTGCTTGAAACCACCTCATCCATTTCAACCAACCTTGAACCTTCTGTTTGAGGACGCTGACCACTACGCTTTAAAAACTACATAGATTTTCAGAAAGAAACATATTATTTGCTCCCGCACCTAAGATGACAATTGTGGTTGCCATAGAAAAAGGTTGTCTTTTGTTGCTTCTTGTTTGGCTAATGCATATTTTACTGACTCACTTCTTTACCATGATAAGGCTGCAAATCACCTTGAGACCGGTTTCCCTCACAGAAGAAGTGCCTCAAAATCATCTCCTCACTAGTAAGCAAGAGTTATACAGAAATTCAATAAGTTAAAAAAAAATGTAACACCTAGGATAAGAATAGTGATTATCATAGAAAAGGTTGTTAGGCTTGGGTAGCTTCTAGTTTTTGCCTAAGGCATAGTTTATTAGGTCACTTCTGTACCATGATAAGGTTGTGGTCCAATTACCTTGAGACAAGATTTCATGACAGATGAAGTTGCCTCAGAATGACCTCCCTCCCTCCGCTCCATCCCATCCACAAAAGATGTATTTCTATCAAAACATCATGTATTATAGTCTCAGTTGTATTTAAGTGGGATAATCTGTCACAATTGTATGCAAACGAGATTTTAGGTATTATAACTTGTATTCATCCATTGCCAATAGCGAGGCCAATAGTGTAGATTTAAGTTATTACATAAAGAGCACAGTGAAGAAACCAAATAATTAATTATGAACTGAGAGCCAATAAATCTGATTCCTGCCTAAAAGGATGTCATGTCATGTCACAACTGCATCACAGTTGTTACAGTCAATGGACGAACCCAACAGTACTCCGCGAAATAGTAAACCATACATGCACCAACATTACCTGCTGCCAACAGGGGAAAAGCAGAGGACAAACAGTTCTTCAAGCACATCCCTCAGCACCCCAAAGCTCGGTGAACGCGAAACTAGACAGATACACTTGTCAGCAAACGAGTTCACCGGTATCCGGTATGCCTCGGCAACATCTTCGCAAACCGGATCCCTAAACGCAATGCAGCTAACATAAATCTTGGACCCATCTCCCTCTGCAGTTAAATTCACATAAATAGTCGAGATTTCACATAAATGGAGCAAGGAACGCGCAGAAAACTGCAACAATACCTGTCAGAACTATCGGGTAGCAGCGTGGGTAGGTAGAGGAATCGTTGGGATCGACTCCTGACGGATAGAGTTCAACCCCTGCCGGCAGAACACACTGAAATACAAAAGGAACGCATTTTTTTCAAATAAGATGTAACTTTTTGATGATTCGAGATGTTTTGAGATCGAGAAAAAGAGAGGGGTTGTTACTGTGGAGAGCTGAGGCGGGGGCGGGGGGTAGAGAGAGTGATTGGAAGGGGGGAACTGATCGAGGAGAGTGGGCATGTAGAGGACTCCTGATCCTTGGTAACCCTTGGTGCCATCGAGGGATCGAATCTCGGGGCCGAGGCCGCAGACGACGAAGTACTCGAAGATGCCAGGAGACTGAGGAGAGGAAGGCGGTGATGATGACATCGGATCGGGTCGGATCACCGATCTCGTGAAGGTCAATCTCTCTCGCCCTTGGTTTCTTCTTTTTCCCCTTCTTGCTCGTCTGCTTTCGAGAATGAAGATCTGAGAGTTTTTCTCTTGGGTGTTAATTTACTGGTCGCACTGGGGCCCAACCAGACGGAAAGAAAAAGAAATGCTTTGGGTTCCTCTCAAAAGGAAAACTAAGGGGCATCTTTGTTTCGTTACAAAATGTCGCAAGTCGTAAGTCGTAAAATGAGAATGGAAAAAGTAAACTATAGCAGAGAAAATATATTGTGTTTTATGATGTTTAGTTGATAAAGTGAAGTGTAAATGAAAAAGTATATTGTGTTTTACGGTGTTTAGTTGATAAAGTGAAAGTGTAAATGGTAAAGTATATTGTGTTTTACGGTGTTTGATTGGTAATGTAAAAGTGTAAGTGGAAAAGTTGACCACAAAATTAACTGTAGCAGTGATTTAAATATTATAAATACTATTAAATTAAATCTACTATTGCAAATTAAATTGTATTAATAAATTTGAGATAAAAAATTAATAATCTTAATATTTTATTTATAACAATAATATTAATAAAATATTAGTATAAATAGTAAAATATTACTAAAATATTAACTAAATAAATAATATAAAATTTTAAGAAAATCTAAAGAACATTAATAAAATTTTAAGAATACTAATAAAATATAAATATTAAAAAATCTTACAACAATAATAAAATACAGTTATAATATTATAATATTAAAAGTACTTGAAAATTATTATAATATAAATTTTATTATAATATTATTGTAATATTATAGAAATATAAAATTAACAAAGTAAAATATAATTATAATTTAATAATAAATTATCATTATAGTATTATTATACTGAATTATTATTACAATATTAACATAATAAAATATTAATATAATAATAAAATATATTATGAAATTAATAAAGTAATTTTTATATTAAAAATAAATAATTAAATATATAGTAATTTTAATATTGTTATATTAATAAAATATTAACTCTAAATAAAATAATAAAAAATGGAATAATTATTAATAAAATAATAAAGTATTAAATAAAATATTAAATTAAAATAGTAAAATATTAAATATTAAAACAATATTAAAAACAATAAAAAAGTTAAAGATAAAAATAAAAAATAATTAAATAATTAAATAAGAAATTGAACACTATTTAAAATATTAAATATTTAATAATATTAAATTATATATTGATTATCAAGTAACTGTTTTGAACTGTAAGTGTACTACGAGTGAGAGTTACATGACCACAAAATTAACTGTAGCAACTGCAAGTGGGAAAATATGAGTGTAAAAGTGAGATTTACATTACCACAAATTTAACTGTAGCAACTACAAGTGGGAAAAGAAGAGTTGCATTTTGCAACTTGTTTTTCACCGAAACAAACAACGGAAAATGGAAAAGAAGTTTTACGACTTGCGTTTTGCGGCGTTTTGCGGCGAAACAAACACGCCCTAACAACGCCTATACCTTGCGGAAACTGAGCGACTGCAGCGAGAGAGTCAGCGACTATGATGAGAGAGCAAGCGGAGGAGGCGTCTGGAGAGAGATGGGGGGCGCGTGCTCTCTTCCGAACTCTCTATCCTCTCTCATGTCCATCTAGGCGGACTACATATACAGAATTTGTGAAGAAGCGACGAGAAAAAATCTTGCTTTGTTTGATTATGACTAGCATACTATCATTGTTGGGACATCATTCGATGACAACGATGATGGTGAGAGAGATAGAAGAGGCCGGAGAGGGGGGAGACGGGAGAGAGGGAGAAGATGGAAAAGCAGAAGTGGAGAGGTGAACGGGAAGAGGGAGAGAGGGGAGAGGCGAAGCGGGAGGGGAAGGGGGGAGTGGGAGGGAGAGTCAGAGATCGAGAGAGAGGGGAGACGGACAAAATTTGTGAAGAAATTACAGGAGAAAACCTCCCTTCGGTGTACCGTTGTCGGCGATGGGAAACCAACCAACAGCAGTAAGAGAAAAAGACGGGTGAATTTGGAGGGAGGGAGTGGAGGGAGGGGGTTGCGGCGAGTGAGGAAGAACTGGAGGAATTTGGAAGTAGGGGAGGAGAGAGGGGTGGGGTCTGATCAGCTTTACCGAAAGAAGATGTTGGCTCAGAGGCCTGGCACTCTAGTTTTGATGATGATTAATTCATTTAATTATAATGCTAATGATCTTATATTTATTCAGATTTAGATATTCAATCAAGATCTTAATTAGTGTTAAGCTTCTTCAAGCTAACACATGTCGATTCAATAGCTCGAACATAAAGATGATATCAAGTACTCAAGAAAGAGTTTTAACTCGAAGGAATCAAGTTTGGATCAAGTCAAGATGGAGAAGAAGATCTATTCAAGAAGAAAACTTAAGTTTAGAGTGTGTAAGAATGTTGATAATTTGTTTAAACTATAAATTAGTTTTGATTGCTCATGCTCTCACACACACACACAAAAGTTTAATATTGGTTTTCAAGATTAAAAGTTTCGATGTTTCAGTTTAACCCGTTTCGATTTGACTAGAGTATGCTTTTGATTTTATGAATGAATTTTCTAAAAAAACAAGTTTGTATTGTTTTGTATGTATATTGGATTTTATTCATGCACATTGGTGGTTCAAAGAGGTAGAGAAACTTACTTTTGTATTTATAGAGTTTTGGAAACTTGATTTTACATTTAAGTTTAGTTTTTAGAAAAATAATTTTTAATATAGTTTATATTTCAATATTGTATTTCTATCTCAAAAACAAGTTCACGTGTTTGTAATGTGTATGTATTTTTTATCATACATATTTGTACTTTAGTGTATTTACATGAACTTATTTTTATAAATTTTATAGTGATTTATCTGGATTTAAAATGAATTTTAAAAGATAGAAAAATCAAGATTTTGGGTTGAGCCGGTCGACCGCTAGCCAGAGCTAATTGCTCTGTCAATCGACCGGATTTGCACATCTGTGCAAGTCGGTCGACCGACCACAAAAACTTGCAGTGTTGTATGTTTATGAGTTTCGATTGACCGCTCGGTCGACTATCAGAGAATTGAGCTCTCTGTTTGAGCTCGGACAACCGCTCAGCCGACCACTGGCTCCAACGGCAATTTTTATAGTCATTGGTTGTCGATCGGTCGGTAGACCGACCTCTGAAATAATTGCCAGATACGGTTAGTTTTTGTGAAAGAGTGACGAGAAAAAATCATGCTTTGTTTGATTTTGACTAGTATACTATCATCGTTGGGACATCATTCGATGACAACGACGATGCTGAGAGAGATAGAAGAGGCCGAAGGGGGAGGAGAGAGGGAGAAGATGGAAAAGCAGAAGTGGAGAGGTGAACGGGAAGAGGGAGAGAGGGGAGAGGCGAAGCGGGAAGAGGGAAGGGGTCGTGGGAGGGAGAGGAGAAATCGAGAGAGAGGGGAGACGGAAAAAAATTGTGAAGAAGTTATAGGAGAAAACCTCCCTTCGGTATATCGCTGACGGGGATGGGAAACCAACCAACAGTAGTAAGAGAAAAATAGGGGTGAATTTGGAGGGAGTGGAGGGGGGAGAGAGAGCGAGTTGCGGCGAGTGAGGAAGAACTGGAGGAATTTGGAGGTAGGGGAGGAGAGAAGGGTGGGGTCTGATCGGCTTTCCCGAAAGAAGATGCTGGCCCAAAAGCCTGGCACTCTAGTTTTGATGATGATTAATTCATTTAGTTATAATACTAATGATCTTGTATTTATTCAGATTTAGATATTCAATCAAGATCTTAATTGGTGTTAACCTTCTTCAAGCTAACACATGTCGATTAAGTAGCTCGAACATAAAGATGATATCAAGTACTCAAGAAAGAGTCTAACTCGAAGGAATCAAGTTTGGATCAAGTCAAGATGGAGAAGAAGATCTATTCAAGAAGAAAACTTGAGTTTAAAGTATAAATTAGTTTTGATTGCTCAAGCTCTCACACACACAAAAGTTATTGGTTTTCAAGATTAAAAGTTTCGATGTTTCAGTTTAACCCGTTTCGATTTGACTAGAGTATGCTTTTGATTTTATGAATGAATTTTCTAAAAAACAAGTTCGCATTGTTTTGTATGTATATTGGATTTTATTCATGCACATTGGTGGTTCAAAGAGGTAGAGAAACTTACTTTTGTATTTATAGAGTTTTGGAAACTTGATTTTACATTTAAGTTTAGTTTTTGGAAAAATAATTTTTAATATAGTTTATATTTCAATACTGTATTTCTATCTCAAAAACAAGTTCACGTGTTTGTAATGTGTATTTAAATTTTATCATACGTATTTGTATACATGAACTTATTTTTATAAATTTTATAGTGATTTATCTGGATTTAAAATGAATTTCAAAAGATAGAAAAATCAAGATTTTGGGTTGAGCCGGTCGGCCGCTAGCCAGAGCTAATTAATCTGTCATTCGACCGGATTTGCACATATGTGCAAGTTGGTCGACCGACCACAAAAACTTGCAGTGCTGTATGTTTATGAGTTTCGATTGACCACTCGGTCGACTATTAGAGAATTGAGCTCTCTGTTTGAGCTCGGACAACCGCTCGGCCGACCATTGGCTCCAACGACAATTTTTATAGTCATTGGCTGTCGATCGGCCGGTAGACCGACCTCTGACATAATTGCTAGATACAGTTAGTTCCATTTTTTGACTAATTTTGTCATATTTTCCAAACGGATATATTTTACTTTATTTGGGTCTCAATGTTTTAACACCTGGGTTTACTATCTAATCATCTCTATCTGATTCCTATAAATAGGAGTCATAGTTGAGAGTATTAAACAAGATTTTTTACAAGATTTTACAAGGGAAAATTTTGTGTTTAAAGTTTTGGAAAAGTTTTGAAAAAAAAAAAACAAGTTCCGAGGAATTCAAGCTTCAAGTTTCAATATCTTCATATATATTTTTCAACCGTTTTCTTAAGGGCTTCATTTCAAAATTCCTAATTTTCTCACAAGTTTGAGCTATATCATCTCTATATCTATCCTTATAGGATTTATTGTTTTGTGAGATTTTTATTTTTTATCTTTGTGATCACCAAGTATTGTTACCTTCATTTGCTTTGTGTTTCCCTCTTGTGTAGAGGCGTATTTGCTTTACGCGTTGGCTAAGTGTCTTCGTCTTATGTAGAAGACCATTGACTTTGTGCCCTCCTTTTATGTAGAGGATTGTTTTCTTTATGGAGATAGTGAAAATCCTTTAGGTGAAGACGGGGGCGCAGAGAAAGTGGCTCGAATCTCGAAACATACCCTCGTATTTGCGTTTAGTTATCTCTTAACTCAACTCTTGTTTATGTCTTGCATTGATATTGTTGCTTATTTATATATTTTTGATATTGTGTCTACGCTTGCTTTGATTTAAGAGAGCTACTAAAGCTACTCCTCTTATAAAAGAGGAATCTTGAGTAGAAGTTCTAAAGTCGTTCACCGAGAATTTGACTTCGCTCTTTAAAATCTATTTTGTGTGTTTTGTTTTTGTTAGCTTGAGTTTTAAATTCGCTATTCAATTAGAACTTCACTTATTCACCCCCTCTGGGTGACTATACATAAGAGGAGGAGGAGGAATGAAGGAGCTGCAGTAACGCCCTAATCTAGAAGGTTCGGGGATGCTACGGCGACGTACATACACAGGGTGGAAATACCCTCGCGTGCATACGCTAATCCTCAGTGCAAGAAAATAATACAATATACACAATAATTTCAGCTTTAAAGAAGTATAAGAATTTCTGCAAAAGGGGTCAGTGATCATGATATATATAAAAATATGGATAAATAAGGAAATAAAGACTAATCAATAACGATACCTATGAATGGTATCGATGACGAGTCTCCTATGTGAATCCAATGAAATATCTGACAGCATGATATCTCGGATCTCCAACATAGGCACGTAAATCTAGGGTTGTCAGAAAGCGACCTAGTGAGTGGTAAAATGAAGGAAGTGTTGGCCCAGAGGCCTTCCACTCTAGTTTTGATGATGATTAACTCATGTAATTATAGTTTACTAATAATCTTGTGATATTTAGTTTCAGATATTTAACTAAGATATTAGTAGGTGATTAGCTTCAACAAAGGTGTTCTGGAGCTTTCACATGGTGATTCAAGAGGTCGAGCGTCAAGTTCATATCTAGCACTCGTTTGGAGTCAAGCTCGGAGGATCACGTTTGGATCGAGTCGACTTGGAGACAGCACTCTACAAGAAGACCTCGGTTTGTTTTAGAATAGTTAGTTTAGATCCATTGTTAAAGATTAGATAGTGTGATATGCTCAAATTCACAACACACACACTAGTTTAAAATTTCATGTTTGTTGATTTTGGTTTTCGGTTTAACCAATCTTGGTTTTCATGAATAGATAGAATCAAAACAAGTTTACATGGTTTAATGTATATTAGAGTTGATCTATATACTGTTGGCCCAAAGGCCTTCCACTCTAGTTTTGATGATGATTAACTCATATAGTTATGGGTACTAATTATCTTGTGATTTTAGTTTCAGATCATTAATCAAGATGTTAGTAGGTGTTTAGCTTCAACAAGATGGTTTGGAAGCTTTCACATAGTGATTCAAGAGCCCGAGCGTCAAAGATCATATATAGCACTTGCTCGGTGGATCACGAAGTTTTGGATCGAGTCGGCTTGGAGATTGCGCTCTACAAGAAGACATCGGTACCTAGTTTAGTTTTGTGTTTAGATCCAAATTGTAAAGATTAGAATAGTATGATATGCTCAAGTTCACAAAACACACACGTTTCATGTTTTGTATATTGGTTTTCGGTTTTTCCGTTTTTGGTTTAACCGATCTTGGTTTCATGAATAGATAGATCAAAACAAGTTTACATGGTTTAATGTATATTAGATTTGTTCTATATACATGCATGCTAAACTTTCTAGACAAACTTAGTTTTGACTTACATATTCATGTGTTTTATGTTTTGGTATTTTTGTCAAAACATATTTTGGAATTAATGACAAAAACATGGATATATATATGTTTCATGTATATAGGATTATATCCATATACATCATGCCTAAATGTTGTTTAATATCATGTTTTTATATTTGGATAAGTTTTGGACAAAATGTATTTTCTATTCAAAAATCCAAGTTTTAGAAAATACAAGTTTTGGATTTTGGTAAAAATGATAAGACACAAAAATGTTTTCAAAATGTTTGTTACTTGTGATGAAATTTTTATCACAAGTTTATATTTCAATATAAAATGATAAAACTATTTTTGTGTATTTTTACAAGTCTTTATAAATTTATTAAAATATTTTCTATCCTGTTCTTCTGACCCAGGACACTGGCTGACAGGCCAGGTCGGTCGACCGTGCGGTCGGCCGAACCAATGGCCGGTCGACCCAGCGGTCGACCGACGTGCACAGAGCTGTGCACGTCTGGCAGCACAGTGGGACGGTCGGCCGGCCGGCCGACCGGACCAGAGAGCAGTGCTCTCTGTTCTTTTCGGTCGACCGGGCGGTCGACCGTCAGTTGCCAACGGTCAAAATGTGACTGTTGGACGGTCGACCGAGCGGTCGACCGGTAGGTCATTTCTGGCAGTTTCTACTGCCAACGGCTATATTTTTCTGGGGGCTATAAATACCCCATTGGAAAGAGTTTTTCTCTAAGAATTTTTGTGCGAATTTTTCCTTACTCTCTGGTGTTTTCACAGCAATCAAAAGAAGTTTTTGGGCTTTAAATTGAACAATCTATTTGGTGTTTTTGCTAGGGTTTGGAAAATCAAAGAAAAGGGTTTTTGGGAAAAGTGTTTGATTAAACTTCTTCACTTTGGTTTCTAGTTTTTCCCAAGGATTTTTCTTTGTGATTTTGATTTCCATTCCTTTGGTTTTCTCCACACTTGAGCTGCA
Organism: Agave tequilana; assembly: GCA_038442645.1. Taxonomy (NCBI): domain Eukaryota; kingdom Viridiplantae; phylum Streptophyta; class Magnoliopsida; order Asparagales; family Asparagaceae; genus Agave; species Agave tequilana. The sequence goes on from JAVJIF010029907.1 coordinate 754,566, forward strand.
TCTACTATCTTATTCTATAGGATCCTTGTGTGGGAAAGAAATTGTTTGTGGTTGTTGTTTAGACCACCAGTTGAAAACCCTTCATTTGCTTGGCTTTGTGCCTTTCCCTCATTGTGTTGAGGAGGTTGTGCATTTGGGTTGTATCCCTCAAGTTGTGAGGTGATCATTGTGTTGCTTTGTGTTAATCCCTCAAGTTGTGAGGTGATTGTTTGTTGGCTTGGAGTTGTGCCTCAAGGAGGAGGTTGTGATTGTAAGGAGAGGAGTTGGGTACTCCTTGTAATTGTTATTGCCCCAAATCCTCGGTGGAGGTTCCCTTTGTGGGAGTCCTTTGTGGACAAGCTAGTGAACTTAAAATCCTTCTGGGTGAAGGCGGGGATGTAGAGCTGGGTGCTCGAACCTCGAAACATATCTTGTTGTTTGCGCTTGTTCCCTTGACTCTTACTCTATCTCTCTCTCTCTTTACTTTGTGTCTTGCATCAATTCATATTGTTCATTCATAAATATTTGCTTGGCTTGTTTGAGTGTGCATCTCTTGTTAATTGCAATTAGTTTTTAATTCCGCATTAGTTCATTAGATTAGCATTATCACCTATTCACCCCCCCTCTAGGTGATTTCATATACATCTATGCTTCATCTATTTAGAAAAACTTATTTTGATAGTCTACTTCATGAGTTTGGGTTTTGTATTTAAACAAAACTTATTTTCGAATTTAATGTCAAAAACATTGATATATATCTCTTTCGTGTATATTGGATTCTATCCATATACTATATGCTTCAAAGTTGTTTAAATATCATATTTTTGTATTTACATGAGTTTGAAAAAATCGGATTTCCATTTCAAAAATCTAAGTTTTGGAAAATACAGTTTTTGTTTTAAGGCAAATTTTCTATCACACAAAAATGGTTCAAATAGTTTGAAATATGTGTTGAATTTTTATAACACATGTTTGTATTTCAAAGATATAACATGAACTGATTTTTGTGGAATTTGCGTGATTTTATGGGATTTAATTGAAGTTAAAAAGATCAGTTTTTAGATCCTGAAAATATATCTGCTAGGCTCTGGCGGTCGACCGGGACGGTCAACCGGACCAGTAGTCGGTCGACCGACCCGGTCGACCGATGTGCACGAGACGTGCACAAAGGCCAAGTTGGCTTGGCCGGTCGACCGTGCGGTCGACCGACTGAAGTCACCCCACTCTCGGGTGGGGGCGGTCGACCGGGGGGTCGACCGTGAACTTTGGTCCGGTCGACCGCTGGGCTCAACGGTCAAAAATTTGACCGTTGGCCGGTCGACCGGAAGGGCATTCTGGCCCTTTTCAGCTGCCAACGGGCAGATTTTCAAAGGGGCTATAAACACCCCATTTGAGTTGGTTTTCAACAAGAATTTCAAGAGCCAACATTTCTCATATTCTCAAGTGTTTAATACAAGTTTTCAAAAGAGTTTTTAAGCCAAAAGATTTTATCTTTATTTGTTTTAAAGGATTGGAAAAATCAAGAAAAGGATAAGTCTTTGGGATTGGTTTTTTATCTTCATTTCATATCTATTCTAGAAGTTTTTCCAAGAGTTTTTCTTTGAGTTTTTGATTTTCAAACTCTTTATTTCTCACACTTGAGCTTATCTACTATCCTATCTATTAGGATCTTTGTTTTGTGGGAAAAGAAATTAGTTTGTGGTCTTTGAGATCACCAAGTTGTAAACCCTCCTTTATTTGTGTTGATATCCCTCTTAGTGAAGAGGTGATCATTGGAGTGGTGGCTTTGTGCCTATCCCTCTATTGTGAGGTTGATATTGTGGTGGCTTTGTGCCTAGCCTCTAAGTGTAGAGGTTGTGTTGTATTTGAGAGAGGAGTTGTGTACTCCCGGTTATTGTATTGCCCAAAATCCTCATTGGAGGTTTCCCTGTGTGGAAGTCCTGTGCGGACAAGTTAATGGAAATCCTTCTGTGTGAAGGCGGGGACGTAGAGCTGGGTTCTCGAACCTCGAAACATATCTTGGTGTTTGCGATTGATCCACTTTCTCTAACTCTCTCTCTCTTACATTGTGCCTTGCATCATTCGTATTGCTCATTCATACTTATATGCTTTGTTGTGTTTGTTTGTGGGCCTCACTTGTGTTTAACCACGAGAGCTTCATATAGCACTTCAACTCTTATTCAAAGGAATCATAGGAGTTAGTCCAGAGCCCTTCACCGGGAATTCGGCTACACTCGTTGGTTACACTAAGTGTATTGCAATTAAGTTTTAATTGCAATATTGTTCATAGATTAGTCGTACACCTATTCACCCCCCCTCTAAGTGTACTTTCAGGAAGCAGTAATATATACTACAGTAGTACAATCACGCTAATATATAATATCCATCAATATCTAGTATGTTATAAAATCATTATTACCCAGCATGTTGTGACAATGTGCCTATCAGTATTATAACATCATCACTGCTTGGCATCTTATAACAGTATTACCTCTATAATAAATGATTATAACTATAACAATATCAGTTGGGATGAGTTATATATTTAAAAATAATAAGATACATTATATTATGTACCCACTACTGATATAAAGTGTTTAATTATAAAAATATTAAGTCTCAGTTGTTTAACATATTATGTTTACACTAATACTAATAGTAACCTGACGGTGTCCGCGGGAAAATTAATAGTCTTACTATAGTGTCACGAGTGTACAAGAATAGTGTGAGCACGAAGAATATATATGGAACAGAAAATACATGAAATGCAGAGTATATGTGTACACGAGTAGTATGCTACCACAGAAAGTGTAACATGTATTAGGAAGCGTACTAAAGGATACAGATAACATGAGTAACATGATGGCGGATAAATTATTAGGGATAGTAACAAGTACAACGAAACAACAGTATACACGTCTCAGGCAAATCATATTATGTATATAATAATAACAATCAGTGCCACCTAGTATTTTAATCAATCTCTTCTAGTGTCCCAAACCACTGGCAGTTCATACTGGAGCCTGCACTCTAGTCGAACCCATCCGGACATGACATACGGGTACCATTGTCCAAACGAGAGAGTGATCAAATAACAAGTATTCCCGACGTCACTATTGTTTATACCGTTTTATTATGTTAATTGGAAACCCAATGGTCGAGAAGCTCTAGTCGGGTGAGTGTATCCCGCGCATACCCGGAACAACAGTCTTAAACAAACCCCTGATTACTGAGACCAGCGCTACCCAGTAGGGCAGGAGTAAGAAACAAGAAACTTAATGAGGTATATACAATACAAACGGTAGCCAGTGTTACCACCTCTCCTACAGTGGGACTAACAATAGATCCAGACATCCACCCGACAAGACCTAGTCAACCGTCAAGTCTCCCCCATCCCCAAGTTATATTCGTTATATCTGGACCACACAGAATATCAAGAACTAGAACAGTGCATGATACAAGTAATACGATAATAGGATATGAGCTTTGTTGATATCATGAAACAAGATAACGGAAAATGATATACAAGAGATGTGGGATTCTATAGGTGGCCCCCGTGGCTGAGATCCACGTGACACTTAGTTCTACACATCGTGTGTCAACAACACTCATGTTCGGTAAGGAGAATATCAATATAAGTAACGGGAAACAATCGTGTAACGGGATTACAGGAAGGATTATACATGTAGCAAGAATATAAATAATCAATGCATGTATACCAGTGAATATCCATGTATCATATCTGTGTATCTGTGTAGCATATTCGTGTAGCAATAACCTGTGTAACATATCCGTGTATCACTAGTACGTGTAATAACGATGGTCAGTGTAACATGTAATACTATGTCCAGTGAACAACAGTGTCCATGTAATGATGATACAAAGTACATGTCATACCAGTGGCTTACTGTAATAGTGATGCCAGTGTAGCAGTGGGACATGAGTAAGAAATAATAGTGTTACGTGTAATAGTATCTGTGTAACGGTGATACATGTATACGAGATAACAGTGTCCCGTGTGACAGGATATCCAAGTCACAGTATTCCGAGTGTATGAACAATAATGTTTAGTCTAACAAAGTCTATGTACAACAGGTGTACATGAATATGCAATTAACTATAATTTCTTGTAAAGTGATTCCACGTATGTAAACAACAGTGTCCGGTGTAATCCAGGTAAGGGTGGCCATATCATCTACTCGAGTGTTAAATATCCCTAATTATAATAACGATTGCTATATTATTCACATGGTAGGTACCACAAATTTATTATACATGATTATCTATTTTAATTACCAATTTATTTCCTAATTTACTTATTAAAATTATTAACTTCTGAATCTTGATAAGTAGACAATCATCCATTTATATCTATATATTTCATAATAAATCAGGAAATAAAATAAAGTAGGATTATGGTATCAATTATGTTTAAAGAACAATCATGTATATTTTAATTACAGGGATTTATCGACAGTTACATTTTATTAAACAAGAAAGATTTATCGATAATCAAGATTTATTAAATAAAGAACTCAACCAATTTTATTAAATATAAGTTATAAAATAAAAGTACTCACATAAGTAGTACAAGGATGTAGCTCATCTTCCTACGATCGCAACGGCTTCAGAATCGTCCAATTCGGAGTCCGGATACTCCAGATATCGCCCGAACGCTAGAAACTATATAAAGAGGTTAAATTTGTAGTCAAGAAGGATTAAAATGCAATAAGTATTATTTAACAAGGGGTTTTCTGTAAGTTTACCTTATATGTTTTTGGATGCGGGTTTGGATTGCTTATTGGGTCGGGCTTAGATCCACCACCCATTAGGGTGAGCATCGGTCGGTTCGGTTCAGTTTTTGCTAATTTCAGCAAAACCGAACCGAACCGATTAAAATTAGTAACCGAACCGAATCGACTCAGTTCGGTTCGGTTTTTCGGTTTTTCGGTTAGGCCAATATATTGCCATCATTTCTTGTATTTTTTTAATCACCATTATAATATCATCTTTTAATTTTCTAATCTCAAATATCTATTACCCAAATTAGAAATTAGAAATAAGAAAAAGACCCTAACCTTATTGTGAATTGAAAATTTCATATTCTAAAACTTTTACACTATATTTGAACTCTTATATCAAAGCTCATATAATTAATACTAACTTTTAATGATAAGAATGAAAAAAAGAACTACATTAATACAAATATTATTCTCAATTGTGATGGTGTACTTAACATAGCTTTCGCATATTCAACATAAAAAAGATGGTATTACTAAAAGTAATGAGACAAGCTTCCACTAGTTTTTATTATGAACTATATGATTCACTAAATTGAATTTGTAAGGTGATATATAGGGTGAGAGATTCGGTTCGATCAGGTTCGGGTTTTAGAACATAATACCGAAACCCGTCCGAATTAAAGCGGTTCGGTTCGGGTTCGGGTTTTGATTTTTGGTCGGTTATTTCGGTTATAACCAACTCTACTCACCCCTACCACCCATATCCAATTAACTTAATTGTAAATGGGTTGTGGGTTAACGAGTTTAATAGGTTTTGGGTTTTAAACTAACCCAACAGGGTTAATGGGTTCGGGTTCATACCTGAACCCTACAATAGACAACAGCAGCGGCAACAGCTCTCTGCTGTGTCGCCTGCTAGCCGGCCGACCAACTGGGCTGGCCGGCGGCGCCCTCCGCATCCATGGCCGGTCGCGGTCGGCGGCAAGGGAAGGGAGAAGAGGAGTGAGAGAGAGAGAGCCAGAAAGATAGAGGATTTTACAGAAAAAGGAGGAAGAGAAAAAGAAGAAGAGGAGGAGGAGGAACGGGGGCGGCGCCCGGCTTGGGGGAGACGCCACCACCGGCGAGTTTGTCTCCTTGGATGGAGAAAACAGAGAGAGAGAGAGAGTAAGAGGTGAAGAGAGAAAGAAAGAGACGATTAGAGAGAGGTTAATCAAAAAAAGTAATTAGAGAGAGAAGTTAGAGTTAGACGGAGGTGGGGGGGAGAGAGAGAGAGAACAGATAAATAGAGAGAGGAGAAGAGAAAGGCGGTGGGAAAACTTAGGGGAGAAAAAAAAGAGAAGAGAGAATGAAATGAAAATGAATTTTATATTATTTTAATAAGGGAAAATTTTGACTAGTTCGGAACAGTTCTCAAAAAATATATAAAATGGAAAATATTACGTTGAGGAGTAATGTGAAATAGGATTCTAGAAATCTTGTTCGGTTTACAAGTGAAAAATCCTGGAAGGTTTCGCCGGCATTGGTCGACACCGGTTTGGCCCGATTTTTGATAAATTCAGAAAAATCTCCAAAAATACCCTAACGTAGATAATATAATTTTAAGTCAAGAGGTGAAAACAAATTTTCAAAATTTAACTCTATTTGTGAATTAAAAGTAAGAGCCAATTATTGGTATCGGTCGATACCGACTACGGAGATTTTCCAAAATAATCTAGAAAAAATTAGAAAATTCTAAAAAAATCTAAAATATTGAAAAAATAATATCTGAAACTGAAATCGGTTCAATCTGACAACCAAGAAGGTCAAATTAACTTTATACGTCGTATCGAGTACTGATACTGTGATACGTACATCAAGGATCGGGGGGTTACAGCTCTCCCTCCCTCTCGCTCTCTCCGCGCAGAATGAAGACGGACAAGCAAAATGGATAAAGTTTATGAAGGAGTCACCGGAGAAAACCTTACTTCGCTCGATTTTGATAAAATAAATTTTGTCTCCGGTAAATTTTTAAATTTTATAATTAGAGTAATTTATTTTTGTTTTGAATTTAATACATGTGTCCAAAAGCCAAATTTAGTGTAAGGATTTGCTTTTATAGTTAATATTAATCTATCAGTATAAAATTCAAATTATTCTCCTTAAAAATAAAGAATACAAATTTTCTTGTATGTGTAGTGAAAACAATAAGAACAAATACACATTAAAAAGGGGCGATTTTTTTTTAAATCCTCAATTTAATTAAAAAAGCCTCTGAAAATTTTAATTATAAAAATCAACCTCTGACATGCCATGTCGACGCTATGTAGGCGTTCAATGGTTTTTGCCTCATCTATCTGATGCTGGGCCATCGCGTGGTGGCAGTTTTTTCTCTAATTTTGGTTCGAGCTTGTGGAACCTGGACCCGAGGCATTGTTCTTTTTTTCTTTATTTCAGATTCTGGCTTGCAGAGCCTGCACCAAAGAGTATAGATTGATATATTTCTCTATGTTTTAGGTCTAGATTTCACAAAGTCGGATCAGAGAATATCACAATATATAACAAATTTTAAACTCTTTCAATATATTTCAATATCATAAAAATTACAAGAATATCAAAGAAAATCACCGAGTAGATAAAAATATACACATTACAACTTTATAAATATCGCAATATCACTCGCAACGTAATATCACAACTCTATAAATATTACAACACCCCAGTACATATCGCATGTCCTCAAGCATCAAAGCGTTCATCGTATCACTTGTGTCACAAACTTCAGTATCATAATATCATATATTCATAATATAACTAATATGATATTAATAATACCATAATATCTTATTTGAACAAAAATGACAACACACGTCTTCCTCGAGCACGTCAGTTGCTTCTTCCTCGACCACGTGAAGGAAAAGTCTGAGAATATGGCTGCATATGCTGCTGAGATGGCTCAGCCTCATTTATAGATCCTCACGCCGTGGATATCCCCTAACAGGCGCCTATGATATTCCATGCTTATCATCATCATCGTCATCATGATGCTGACATCGTGTGCGTCGTGTAAGAGCTAGTTTATAAGGTCATACCTCATTCTCTATATCCTTATGCTCTGTATCAGGCGGATATCGTTGGCATCGTGCATAATCTATGGTGGGGTTTGGCGCATCTGACAGACGTGCAAATCGGCGCCCTAAAAGATTCCTGATGAATGTAGTCATCCCTTGCAATATCAAAATCATCTGATAATCATCAATCAATGTCTGATACACCATGTTGTCTACACGGATCAATCCATCAACCTATAATGAAAAATGCACACAATTAGAATAACATATCACATGTTTAATATCTAATCTGAATTTTCTTAATACAGTACTAACTGTCGCTCATAGAGAGCACTGACGTATAAGTGGTAGGTGCATCAACATGCTAAATAATCCAAAGATGAGTGATCCCCCAATACCAATGCATATATACTCAAATAGGACAATCGAGCAAATCAAATTCTAGAACATGCATCTTGATGGCGAACCAATCTACAATCAATGAAGACATGCGCCCACATAGACGTTTTTTTATTGCGATATATATGAGCCAATTTTGAGACTGGATCGGGGATATGTTGAGTAAACCCAAACTGTAGAAGGGCACGATCTAAAACATGCATCTCGACAGCCTCAAAGCCAAGTAATTGGCATTCTGGCCCATCATATATGAGATCCTGTTTGCATATTGGAGGTAAACTATATAGGATCATGTCTGTATATTGCTCCCAAGTTATCGCAGACTCACGCAACACACCCAACTCATTTATATAAAACTGTAAGTCTCTCCGTGGCATTATATCATAAGTCGGCATTCCACCTGTAGCACACCATTTCGTTAAAACCAAAACGAATCATTTAAATACTTATATTGCATATGATAATGCCATCACCTGCATCTGGTTAAAAGTGAGACAACGATGGGAGCAGTGTCTGGTTAGGGACGAGAGAGTAAAAAAGACAAGTAAAAAAAGAGGGGGTGAGCTTGATACTTATCATGTATGGTGGAACACGTGAGTAAGAGATTCACTTAATTTTAAGTCAGGGTTTGGTGAACTCGGACCTAAAATTGTTACAATTTTACGTCCGAGTTTGTCAAACCCGGACAAAAAAACTGTCACCCCGCGGCACTCCAGCGCCGCGTAGACGAGGCGAAACCGCTCAACTCTTGTGTGACTTGTCAGAGATCGATTTTTGTAATTAAATTATGGAGATGTATTTTCTTAAAATTAAATTCTAAAAGAGGATTTTTTTTAAAAAAAATTCCCCATTAAAAAAGTTTAAGATTCATATAGAAATTTTGAATTTTATTCTTTAATGAGAAAGATAGAAATACAAACAAAATATATAAATATAAAATTAGAAATATTCATATATAAATATGAATCTCCATAAATTTACATTAATTGTTAGTAGGTCTGAAGTTCTTGTCGACCCAAAAAGACTAACTTTGCATGACTCATGAGTCTAGATTTACTTGTCTAATTTTCTTTTTTTTCTTTTGATGGAAGTAAATTTCAACTAATCATGTTTTTGCTTTTATTAGATCAGAGACACTTGACACTAAGTTGATGGAAGACACTATAATAAATAGATTGATATTTTAGTTTGATCAAAAAATAAGTACTTCGGCTATTAAGAGCATTGGGGGCTGTTTGTTTCGTCGTAAAAGTCCGTAATTCGTAAATGACTTTCAACCCAATTACAACTATGGCGTATGTTTGGATCGTAATTCGTAAAAGACTTACGCAACTCAACTACCACTCACTTGGAACCCAATTACCACTCACTTACAGCCCACTTACAGTTAATTTTGTCGTCATGTAAATTTGTATTATTTTTTTATGTTAATATTTTTTTTTAATATTTAGCGTTTTTAGTATTTATTTACAATATTAAAACTTTTTAAATCACCAAATAGTTAATTTTGTTGTCAACTTTTCCACTTACACATCACGACAACCAAACACCGTAAAACACAATACATTTTCCCACTTACAACTTTACATTTTCCCACTTACAACTTTATGTTACCAACCAAACACCGTAAAACTTACATGCATGCAACTCATTTACAGCTGCAAAAGACTTTACCAATTACGACTTACGAATTACGGCCAATTACGACAACCAAACAGATCCTTGGTATTGTGAAATACTTAACTTCAACAATAATCTTTAGCAGTATCATTACACAGTGTGCTATGCATGGTCTCTAAAAACACTTCATATGAGAAGTGAAGAGAGAGCATTGCTTCTGCTTTTGCACTTGGTTCCTTATTTTCTGGAAGCAAAACCTTAAAAAATACAAGGGGTCCATTATTTTCAAGTGTTTGGTTGCAGGCCGTAAGTGCAGAGTCCACTTGCAGCTAATTTTGTGGCTTTACTTGCAGCCCAAACAATTATTTTTGTGGCACACTTGTAAACCCTACTTGCAGACCATTTGCAATATTTTTTTATTAATAGATTAGTTTTTTATAATTATTAGACTAATATTTTTAATTATTAATTTAGTGTTTTAAATTAGATTATAATTTTTTATTATTAATATTTTTAAGTATCAGATCAATCTTTTTATTATTAGTTTAATATATTTTTTACTATTAGATTAATTTTTATTTGTAGACCAATCTTCTTAGGTGTAGATTTTTTTCTAATTAGTAGATTATTTTTTAATTATTTGATTAATCTTAACTATTAGTTTAATTTCCTTTATTATTAGATTGATTTTTTAATTATTAAATTTAATAATAGATTGCAATGTTTAATATTTTAAATATTTAGCTACAACCACCTGCTTTTCTTTATAATTAGGAAAAAAATAACCCCTCTATTTTTATTCGCTACATTCTCATTCACGTCAGCATAAATTGATTCCTCCCAGTCATCACTTTTTTATATATTTTCATTTCCTCTTTTACCCTCCCCATCGCTTCCGACATTGCTCTTCCCTCAACGGTGACCCCGACAAAGAGTAATTCGAGGATTGACTTGGCGTTCAGGTTGTCGTGGGGTTTAGAAGGGGGTGAGGAGCCCCATCCCGAGGGTCTCGGGGGTGGGGAGCCCCTAGACCAAATTTTTTAGAATCGACCTTTTACAAATCTTGTTTGTTCGTGCTCGCGGTGAGTTTCGTTTGTATTTATGATTAATGTGGTTTTTAGATCTGTAAAGTATTGGGCATCATTCAATGTCGGTGAAAGAGAGTCTGCCGATGATGACGAAGCTGATATGAGGATTGTGACTCGTGATCGCAGTCATTTGTGAGGACTGCGATTATGGTCATAATTTTTTATTAGAAGGCTGCATCTGTGATCACACTCTTTTTATTAATTGAAAAATAGGTCATTTTGCAAGGATTGCGATCATTGTCGCAGTCCCAATATAGGCTAAATATTTGTGTTTTTTTTGAGAACTACGATCATGATCGCAGTCCTAATAAAGACTAAAAAATAAGACACTTTTGTGAAGACAACGATCATGATCGCAATCCTAATAAAGAGAACTGCGTCATGGTCGCAGTCCTACAAAAACTCAAAAATATTGCATTTTTTTAGGATTACAATCATGGTCGCAGTCCTATAAAGGCTAAAAAATATGACATTTTTTTGAGGATTACGATTATGATCGCAGTTCTAATAAAGACTCAGAAATACGACATTTTCTGTGAGGACCGCGATCCTGATCGCAGTACTCTATATACCAGCAATCTGCATTTTCGAAGCTGTCCACTTTTTTCTAGGTGATTACTGCCAGTCATTTGCGTCTTTCGCTGCTGAGGAGCGCTTATGCGCTTGACACGTTGGCGCACCTGATTGGTTTAAAAAAAGAGGTGTCTGTAGCGAATTAAATTATGAAGTTAAGTTTTTTTTTTCCTATTTACAGTTTGATACAGGGGGTGTAGCGAAATCCCCCTATTTAATATTAGATTAATTTTTTATTATTATTATCACATTTAATAATATTTAATTATTAGATCAATATTTTTAATTTTTAGAGTAATGTTTTTTAATTATTAAATTAAGTTTTTTATTACATTAATATTCCTTAGATATTAAATTAGAGTTTTTTATTATTGGATTAAATATTTTTTTATTAAATTTAGTTATCTGAATAAATTTCACTTGCAAACTCGTAACCAAACACCGTATGTGAAAATATACTTACCCACTTACACTTTCATATTGCCAACTAAATACCATAAGTAACAATATACTTCCCACTTATAATTTCACGCTACCAACTAAACACTTGATAACTTGTTTGTGCAAAACCTACTTGCAACTACAAATGAGTTTTACAATTACCACTTACAACTTGTGGCCACTTGCAACAACTAAATAAACCCTAAGAATAATCTTCTTACTCTTTCAAGAGTTGGAGTTGAGACTTAAACCCAACTCACTTACTCTTTCAGCTAAACACAATCTAAGGAGGGATAAAGATTTGAGAAGAATTGACTTGATTTTTTGTAAAAATAAACAAGAAAAATGAAAAACCATGTAGGTAGGATGGTTGCACCCAAAATCCACGTGTCTGGGGTGTCAATTTTTATCAAAACCGACTGAAAGAAGGTTTTGTTTCGTGGCTCATATAGAAACTTATTTTGTTCTTCCGTCTATCTGTCCGTCTTCATCTGCGAGTGAGAGCAACAATGGTGACACACGAGAGAGGGAGAGAGAGCAGCCTCCCATTCTTCTCTCTCTTCTCTCTCGCACCTCCCGTTTTGTTTTCCTTCCTCCTTTCTTCTCTCCCCACACCTCCCCCCCTCTTCACCGTTCGATGGTGGCTGATTGGTCAGTGTTTCATCACCGATAGCGTTGTAATTAATAAAAAAACATAAAATAAAATCTAACCGCATCTAATTTTCTAAATAAATTAAAAGATGTGATTTTTTCCTGTCGAAAAATAACCTGAATTTTTGCTGGAGAAAGTGTGCGCAAAAGAACAACAAAGGATTCGGCGTATCACTCCGTTGCTTCGAGATCCTCAACAGGCTGTCACTCTGCTGCCGCGTGCTTCCTATTGAGCCGTTTCATCAAGGCGTGGGTTGGCTGCCCAAAATTCATACCGGAGGCGATCTCTCTTCTCTGTCCCTCTGCGCGATTTTAATGGCGACACCATCGAAGTTGACGCTGATCCGGCCCTTCTTCTTGATCCTCATCCTCCACTCCCTCGCCATATACCTCTTCACCCGCGACTTCCTCCTCACTCGCACCGAGCTCTCCTCCTACAGCCATTGCTCCGATCTCTCCCAGTCCAACCCTGATCCATGCTCCTCCTCTCAACCCGAACCCGACTACCAGTGCTGGACCCGGCCCGCCGTCGACCGCCTCGTCATCATCGTCCTCGACGCCCTCAGGTGATCCTATCGTTCCCCCCAAGATTAGGGTTTAGCTTCCTTCTATGAATTTAATTGTTGTGCTGTGCTGCTCAGGTTCGATTTCGTGGCACCTAGTACATTCTTTGGAGGTTAAAATCATATCTTTATTCGTTCAAGGTTGAGTTTTGATTCTTAGATTGATTAGGGGAAGGTAATTATTTAAGCATTTTTGTTCCAGGGACGAAGCCGTGGATGGACAAGTTGCGGGTGCTGCAGAAGCTGGCATCGGAAGAAAATGCGACCGCTAGAATTTTTAAGGCCATTGCACATCCGCCCACAACTAGCCTGCAGAGGATCAAGGTATAGATTTTTGTCATATCATTGACAATATAATTCTGGAAGGGGTTCTCTATGACTGACATTTTATGCATCGTGTTATATATTTATGGACCCAGCAAAGTAGGTTCATGCGGTGGCTTGCTGTATTTAGGGAATCACCTTAAACTCGACCTTTATCCAGTAGATGGGTTAGATATCGGGAACTAAACTGGGCTATGAACATATTTGCTGAAAATGCTTTACTATCTGACATTTTCAAATTGTTTGGTCTGCGTTAATAGTCTGGTCTTTTCAATTATGTACAGGAGCTGACCAACCAGTTCAGTTAGATATAAATAGGGGAGTCTGTATCAACTTCGATTGCTATGGTTTATCTTAAAAATGGTATGGGGAGTATTTCAAAGAAATGCAATTTTCTTCAACATGTACAAGTCAACTAATGATTGGAACTGCCACGGTTTGAACCCAGGGTGGTGACTCCTGATAAGTATTTGACCAGTATAGGAAGATTCAAAAGTATAATGCAAGCTTTCACAACATATCGAAAGGCTCCTATAATCACCAATTGTCATGCAAGCACATCCTATATCTAAATAACTGCAAGTACCTAAACTACACCTATTCCTGTGTATATGATTCCTGACTTGAAATCAGCATCATATATCTGGGAGAGAAAAAAACTTTTATTTGCATGATTGAAGTTTAAGCTTCCTTGATCAGCATCACAAGTCATCATAATGTGAATCTCTATATTAGAAACCCGCGGACTTGGCTTGAAGTATGATAGGATCATGCACATAATTTCAAATTAGATTGTCATTAAACAGTCATTTTTGATTCCCAAACGGATTGGATGTTATTATTATTATTTTTGGAACGTTTGGATGCTAGTCATGGTTAATGAATTTAGTGGATCACTGATTAACATTCAGCAGATGACATGCTTATCTTGTAACTTATCGTGTGATTCGCTGAATTCGCTGATATTTTAATCATTTTCCTTCAGTTTATTGATTTGAGGAAAAAAATTGTGTGCTAAAACGTTTTGGTGATATATATATATATATATATATATATATATATATATATATATATATATAGGAATATTTTCAAATGAGAAACTTTCTCATAATAAGCTTCGTGAGAAAACCATATAAGAGAGATTTTATGGATGATCCGAACCATTCATTTTGATCTACATACTCTAATTAGACTACCAATAAAAAATCACGCGATTCTAACTTTTTTTACCGATGCATCAAGTGACATCTTTATTCTACGGTGATATAACATATGTTTTGTAATCACTTGTTGTATGGGTAAAAAGGCTCGGACTCGCGTGATTTTTAATTGATAGTCTAAATAAAGTATATAGATCAAGATGAACGGTTCGGATCATCCACATAAAAGCTCCTATATAGTTTTCTCACGGTCTTCGTGTGTTCGTGTGAGAAAGTTTCTCACACGAAGACTACTATATATATATATATATATATATATATGTATATATATATGGTAGAGTTACAATACACATAGGTGTAACTAAGTTAAGTTACACAAACCTCTTTCCACCACAAAAAAATATTTTTAAACACTTTGTGGGGACCACTCACCCTAATTTTTGTTTGTATCTCACCAAGCAAAATTTTGTGTGGTGGAAATAGGTGTGTGTCAACTTAACTTAGTTACACCTATGTGTATTGTAACTCTACCCCCTGCCCTCCCCCCCACACACACATAGAGAGACTTGTGTCCTTCCAAAAGGATTTGAGGCCGAGTCCTTCTCACTCAAATACCAACATCCGACATTCGAATACAAGATCCACCCCGTTGAAGTTGATCTGTATTATTTTAAGTATCTATAAACCAAAAATCAAAAGTTTTGAATACTTTTTGCCCATGCATCAAGTAGGGAAAAACGGACGGCCTAAATAGTGAGTTGGTTAGTTTAACGGTGCAGAACATTTGAAACCTACTAAAAATTGGTTTGTAGAGGTTTTTAAATGTTTAGATCATAATCAAATGGCTGGATCGAGAATTTGTTTGTCTAAAGACATAGATCTAACCAACTCACTACTTTTGGCCGTCCATTTTGTGCCGCTTGATGGGTGGGCAAAAAGTAATCAAAATACTTGATTTTAGGTTTATAGATACTTGAAATAATATAGATCAACTTCTACAGAGAGGATCTTGTATTCGAATGTCGGAGGGTTGTATTTGAGTTGGAAGGATTCATGCTCAAATCTTTTTGGAAGGACAGAAGTCTATCTCTCTCTCTATACACACACATGAGGTATCTGTATCTCAGCCGCCAGCTGTGAGACTCTCTCAACTGGCAGTGCGACCCTGGTCGCAATTCTAAACAAATTCAGATATTCTCAGTATAATTAGCATTACGGTCATTGTAGCAGTCCTCACAAAACACTGCGACTATAGTAGCTGTCCTAAAAAAAAAAAAAAATACTGCGACCATGGTAGTGGCCCTTAAAAAACATTGCGACTAGGATCTGTGGCTACTCTCTCAGCTGGCGGTTGAGGTACATCTCTCTCTCTCTCTCTAATTTGTGAAGTCTGTGGATTTATTATTCGTCTTTAAACTTTTCATGCTATTTTTCAAAAAATGTTCTTCATTTTTTTTATTTTTTGTCTTATATGTCTCTGATTAGTGTCTCTAAGGGCCCTTAATTTGTAAAATGCTTATTGGGATTAACTACTGGTGGGCTTCCTACATTTATAGACATTGGTAACAGTTTTGGAGCTCCAGCAATTGTTGAAGATAACTTATTATATCAGGTTTGTCCTTTGTCATATTTTTCTTTAGCCATGTGCTAGAACTGGAAATTAAGAAATATAATTAAACCTGTTCATATATGGTTTATTCCTTGTGCTAATTGATCATTATTTTTTGATATTCTGGGATTTTTCTATTCTAGAACAGTTGTCTAGAAATGGAAAGAGAGCGCTGATGATGGGGGATGATACATGGATGCAGTTGTTTCCTGATCACTTTGACAAATCATATCCTTATTCTTCATTTAATGTCCGTGCTTATGAGATCTATATTGCTGTTTCTTTGCATCTGTATGTACCTTTTGTTATCTGTCAAGGTAGGTAGTGAGGCAAGCTACATTTTTCTCTTTAACAACAAATTAAGGATATCTATTTTTAGAAGTATATTAACCACTATAATTCAGGAATGTATTTCCTTACTAAATTTTATATTTGGGGTTGTTGGGGAGAATATGATGCTGCATACAGTATTTGGCCATAAATCCTATCGGTGAAAATGCTTGTTCTCATCCATGCCATCACAGTGATCCATCTGTTTTAAGATCCTGACAAACCAAAATTCAAAATGACCAGTGTTTTCTTACTAATAAAAAAAGTAGGGCACACAATGTTTTTTTAATTTAATTTTTTAAATAAAGAACTTGATAGTACATTTCAGACTTACTTAAAGCCAATAAAACAAGTTGTTATTTAGGTTTTTCAGAGGTTTTTTTTTTGATAAGAATGAAATTTGAACTTGTAAATTCTTGATTATATGCCCTCATGCATCTAATCATTTAGGTATCCTAAAGTATTAATTTTGTGAGGTGGTAATGAATGGACCTTTGGTTTTTGTGCAATATTGTTCATAATTAGTAGTGTGATATTGATATAGAAACTCCAGCATGTGCTTTCTTATTGATCGGGTTTTGCTCAAGTTGCTTGCAGCAGAGTCCATCTCTGTGTGCATGCATGCGGGCATGATCACTTTGTATTTAGCTTTTCTTGCATTTATCACTCATGCACTTTTTGTGGCAGGTGGATAATGGTTGCATTGAACACTTGCTGCCATCATTGCTTAAAGAAGACTGGGATGTACTTATTGCACATTTTCTTGGCGTGGTAAGTTGGATTTCTTTTCATTCCTGTGGACGTCATTGAGTAAGCACATGGATATCTATTGTTTTTGTACAACACAGACAATTGTCTATAATATCCCCCCACTTAGCTTATGTTAGTCTTTTTCATAGTGTAGGAGATTTTAGGAGGGCGCGTGACAATAAAGTAGGTTTTTCTACTTGCTAGTTGGCCTTTATTTAGGTTCTACGAGAAGCCCCTCTTTCGCTGTTAGATGTTTTGGCCAGGAATTTTGTATCAATTTAAGGGGGTTGATGTTTGTTTGACGACCTTTGTGAAATGTTATCAACAAAAATTTTATCAAATCTTTCATAGAGTTTTTTCTCCGTTTCATAGCATCTCATTTCAATGGGAGAAACCGTTAGATTATGATGATTATTTATTTTATTCATGCTTCTGCCTTTAAGATTATGCTTAAATGAAATTGCTTGAGTTTTTGAATGAATTTCTTTACGACCTTTGTGAAATTGATGTTGATGAAATGTTATCAAATCTTTCATCGAGTTTTCAGACTTTTATTACTCTAATTTGTAATAGGCTACCTGAAAGACTTGGAACTTGGAACAAAGGGTGTTCTTGTCACTGTGTTGTTCACTGTCCATACAGCAATTTGATTAATCCTCATCAGTTTCTTTTATATTAATTGCAAATTTGAGGTTATTCTGATAATTTAGCAACTCTCATGACCCCATACGAGCTGTAGGATCATGCAAGGCATATCTTTGGTGTTGATTCCACTCAAATGATACAAAAGCTGGAGCAATACAACAACATCTTGGAGGTAAATCTTTGTAGTAATCTGTTCTGTCCAGATTATGGTACTTGTATCTTTGATTTTACATCACCTTTTTGTTGATTCGAAATACTTCTTTCATTGACATTGGACACCACTGGAAATATCTTTCTTGATGCTTTAATTACAGTTTGCCCTGTCATTTGTATATAATTATATATCATTTAATTTTGTTTACCATTTTGTGTAACAACTGTAATTATCCCTGCCGAGCTTTCAGGAAGTTGTTGGGTTCCTGAGGAATCAGTCTGGACCTGGTGGTCTTCATGAAAACACTTTGCTCCTTGTTAGGGGGGATCATGGCCAAACTTTGAATGGGGATCATGGTGGAGGCACTGCTGAAGAGGTTCATTTTTCTTTTTGGGTGTTATCTGTTCGCAAAGATCTATTCTTTAAGCTAATTGTTGTATCTTGCAGGTTGAGACATCACTCTTTGCAATGAGTATGAGGGCTCCTCCTGCTTCCGTGTCATCTGTTCTTGATACAGACTTTTGCAAACTAGATTTGGTATGTTATGTCTTCAATTGTGTTTTTTATTTTGTTATGAACCTCTTAAAAGTTTAACTTACAGTACACAATCTTGCTGTCTTTAGACCAAATCCTTAAGTAGCCTCATTCATCTATCAAATATAAACTATCAAATATAAATGATTGATTTCAAGTCAATATTTAGTTACTGATGAGGACATCACGCCAGTTGTCAGTTACCTTTTCATGCCTTAGTTTATTTTGAGATGTGTTTTGTTTCTTTCTTTTAGTACCACATCGGTTATATCCGAGAAGTTCACTTTGTAAGAGCCTATATAAAGAGGCTCAACTCAATGAATAAGTAGACAATGAATAATTAAAATTTTTTCCAATTAAATTCTCTTGAGAGTGCTCTTGAGTTTTGGATGCGAAGCCCGTGGTGTAAGGAGTGTGAAGCCTGCGTAAGGGGTGCGAAGCCCAAAGTTATCTGGTTCTTTTTCCAACCCTAATCTCTCTTTTTTATTTTATTTCTTATAAAATCTTAGTTTTTTCTTTTTTTATTTGTATTCGAAGGTGATTGCGATCCTGTATTACATCAATTTGGTATCAGAGCTTTGGTCCCAATCCCCTTGGAATTTCTTCTCTTCCCCAAATTCTAAATCTAGATCTGGATCTCTAGATCTAGATCTACTTTGCAAAAAAAAAATCGATTATTGTTAGATCTAGATCTAAATCTAGATTTAGATCTATTTAGATCTACTTTGCAAAAAAAAAAAAAAAGAGAGGAAGAAAACAGAAAAAAACAGAAAAATAGAAAAAAACAGAAAAAAGAAAACAGAAAACAGGGGGGAAAACAGAAAACAGAGAAAGAAAAAAGAAGGAAAAAACAGAGAAAAAAAATCTGATTACTGTTCACGTGAACAGTAATCACTCCGATTACTGTTCACAGTGAACAGTAATCCCCGATTACTGTTCCTGTGAACAGTAACCATTCTACCTCCCCCCAAACTCCAAAACTTGTCCATTCTGAGCTCGTTTCAAGCCCGATTCGAGCCGTTTTCGAAGCAGCGGATTCGTGGAGAGCAACACTATACATCTACAGCCTTCATATTCTAGTTCAAGCTTCGGTAGTCTGCCAGATTTAGGTCAGCAGATCAGCGCATCACAGTCCAGAGCTTGTTTCTGCCCGGATTAGCGTCCGATTTGCTCCATTCTCGAGGTGATATCCTAACTTGACCTGAATCGTTAACTGCTAGATTACTTGCAACTACTATATGGATTACTATAATTTGTTAGTTGAAATGTTATTTGCTTCGATCTAGTGGTTGCATCAGTATTTATCACTTTTCATCATTTTAGGAATGCATTTTTCTTTGCATTTAGAGCTTGAACTTTAAGGTGTTTTGTTCGTTTAGTGCATACATTTAGTTTACCTGACTCTAGGGTTCTTCACTGCATCTGCTTGTTTGCTTGAGCCATCATGACTAGTCAGCATTATAGGAACTCTCACTTAGACCAGCTACACAATCTCCATCAGGGTCATATGTCCGTTCATGATTACATTGCCATATTTAAGGACTTAACCCATCGTAGTGAAGTGAAAGAGCACCCTTCTGAGACTCTAACTAGGTTTGTTTGGGGTTTACGATCTAAAATAAAACGTGCTATGATTATTGGCCCCTATGACTTAGACAATGTTGAAGAGGCCTTTGATGTTGCATTAAGGTTGGACTTGGCTTTCAAAACCCTGGTCAATGCTAAGGCCAGGTGTTCTAAATGTGAGGGATATGGACATTATGATTATCAGTGTCCTTCAGAGAGTCAACATGTTAGAATTGTGTCTAGTGATGAAGTTGACGTTTCGAAGGTTATTGAGGAAGTCCATGTTCCTCACAAGACTGTTAGTATAGACACAACAGTTGTTGCCGACACACTGGTTATTGATGAAATTCACATGTCTAATAGTGCCAGTGATGACGTGAATGAGATAGTTGAGCCTACTACATTGCATTTTCTTGTTACATATATTGATGATATCACTAGACCGATAGCAATTTACAATGATACTCACAAATTTGCTGCGTACCCATATAGTACTTTGCAGGAATTTACTGTTGATAATAAGGTGATGGTTACGAGTCGCTGTGAGACTGTGAGGAAGTTGCACGCTTGGTGTAAAGACTTCAATAGGGCTCTGAAGATGATTGCTTCCTTTGCTTGCGAGTTGGATAGCTCATGGGATCCTGGTATTAGTTCCGTCTTCAGCAGGGATGATGTGCCTTGGTCTTCTCTCTATGTCTTGATCGAGCTGCCATTTTTCACAGCCGACCCGTCACGGAGACCAGCTCCACCTCCGCCACCATGGTATCAGCACGGCGTACCAGTGATGCTGCCACGACCACCATCTTGGCCCGATTGATATGCTTCGTGAGGAAAGTCCTCACTCGGCAGGGTCGGGTTTCTCCCACCCCGGGGGAATTGATGAGGACATCACGCCAGTTGTCAGTTACCTTTTCATGCCTTAGTTTATTTTGAGATGTGTTTTGTTTCTTTCTTTTAGTACCACATCGGTTATATCCGAGAAGTTCACTTTGTAAGAGTCTATATAAAGAGGCTCAACTCAATGAATAAGTAGACAATGAATAATTAAAATTTTTTCCAATTAAATTCTCTTGAGAGTGCTCTTGAGTTTTGGGTGCGAAGCCCGTGGTGTAAGGAGTGTGAAGCCTGCGTAAGAGGTGCGAAGCCCAAAGTTATCTGGTTCTTTTTCCAACCCTAATCTCTCTTTTTATTTTATTTCTTATAAAATCCTAGTTTTTTCTTTTTTTTATTTGTATTCGAAGGTGATTGCGATCCTGTATTACATAAGTTACGTTAGGTAATGTAACGCCCCGATCTGGCGGGTACGGGGACGCTACTGCGACGTATATATGCAGGTCAGAAATACCCTCACGTATATACGCTAAGCATCAGTACAAACAAGAATCAGAGTACGGAAGTGCGTGGCATATGACTATATACATTCCAACACAAGGATTAGGGGTGAGCAGAGTTCGGTTATAACCGAAATAACCGACCAAAAACGAAACCCGAACCCGAACCGAACCGAACCGCTCTAATTCGGTCGGTTTCGGTTTTGTGTTCCAAAACCCGAATAGACCGAACCGAACCGAATTTCTCACTCTATATATTAACCTACTCAAATTCAATTTAGTGAATCATATAGTTCATAATAAAAACTGGTGGAAGCTTATCTCATTAGTTTTAGTAATACCATCTTTTTTATGTTGAATATGTGAAAGCAATATTAAGTACACCATCACAATTGAGAATAATATTTATATTAATATAGTTTTTTTTTCATTCTTATCATTAAAAGTTAGTAATAATTATATGAGTTTTGATATAAGAGCTCAAATGCGGTGTAAAAGTTTTAGAATATGAAATTTTCAATTCACATTAAGCTTAGAATCTTTTTCTTATTTCTAATTTGGGTAATGGATATTTGAGATTATAATATTAAAGGATGATAATATAATGGTGATTAAAAAATGTAAGAAATGATGGCAATATATTGACCTAACTGAAAAAACTGAAAAACCGAACCGAACTGAGTTGATTCGGTTCGGTTCGGTTACTAAGTCTAATCGGTTCGATTCGGTTTTGTAAAAATTAGCAAAAACCGAACCGAACCGACTGATGCTCACCCCTAACAAGGATTACAAAGTTATCACAGAGCGTGATATACTGGTACATGTACATTATATCACAGCCAGGTACAAAAGTGAAATTTACAATTTGTACAGCAAAAGGTGCTCACGGGCTGAGAAGAAGATCCCCGAGCTAGCAGGAAGGTTCAGGAACAGAAGGAGCTAGGACAAGTCAGCCTGCTCCGAGAGATAAGCTTGATCTTCAGTGGAGGGCTCCGCTTCAATCCAAGCTTCAGAACCTGAACATGCAAGTCCAGGGGAGTCAGAAACTCCCTAACAAATAGACAGGTGAATGCCAAGTGTCGTGTAGAGATAGGTATATGTGTGTTGATATGATCAAAACAATATTAAGCATCAAGAACTGTGTCGAGTGTACATGTACAATAAGCAAGAAATGGAGGCATAAAATGAAAGTGATAAGGCCTGAATAAATCTATTGCTACCATTTTCAATATTTATACTTATTACTCGTTCTACCCATATGTCTAGGTATGTGTAATAGCGTCCCAGCACACATATATCCACATATGAGTAAATCGAGGCTGTTATTGGAAACCAACGGGGTATCAACGAACAATGTTTACAGTGGGTCCCGTACATGCCCGGGACCACGGTCCAGGACGTTCCATTGCTGGTGTATGGAACCGGCCGCAAGGCCTACATGAGGGTCTTATAGAATGTCCTTATCAAGATGGTACCAAGAAGGAGGGAGCCAGCACTCCCCTCGGTCGCCTGGAGGCCCACAGGTCAGACCGGGAATTTTAGTTGCACAACATACCTAGTGCCACTGTAAACACGAACATATATTGATAGCCTCAAGTTTCCCCCGACCCAATGCAAGTTGATCATTTTTATGATTTATTATGTAATTATCAATTCACGGGAAAGCAAGTTCATGACAAGATCAGGAGTTCAAGAGTACATGAGCATTATAATTTCAAGTCACAGGATTCCTGTAAATATGATAATCGTAAGCCAAGTATCAATATGTCATAACGAGGCGAGTATCAAGTAGTAGCATAACAGGTGCCATGAGACATATGCCTGAGAGGTGATATTAGGCAGGCGATAAGTGATAGCATGATACATGCAAGTGTGCCAGGAAAATAATATAATATTAGTCAACATGACGAAGCAGGAAAATTCGAAGGAAAGCGAGAACACTCGCCTAAAACTTCAGGAAACACCAAGAAATCCCAAGCTCTGGAGTCTAGATAACCAACGCACTCAATAACCAATATTATATATAAAAAAGGAGGAGGAGAAGGATGAATCAGAAAAAGGGAGAATGAAGACGCAGGGGTCGCAGACGCGGGAGGTTGCGCCGCGTTGATGTCACAAACGCGGGGTCTGAGACCCGCGTTTTATAACACAGGAGGAACGCAAACGCGAGCACGTGCTCCGCGTCGCGTTAATACATGAACGCGAGGATCGCGTTAAAGAGGTGCTTGGACGCGGGGTGAGCTCCGCGTTTTAAAACAGGAGAGAAAGAGAGAGACAGGGAAATGAGAGAGACGCAGGAAAAGAGGGGGGAATAGAGATGCAGTGATGGGAGAGGGAGAGACGCAGGTTTAGGGGAAATTTAGAAAAGAAAGGAAAAGAAAAAGGAAGGAAAGGAAAGAAGGAAAGAAAGAAAGAAAAGCAAAGGAAAGAAAGAAAGAAGAGAAGGGGGAG
This sequence comes from Agave tequilana, assembly GCA_038442645.1. Taxonomy (NCBI): domain Eukaryota; kingdom Viridiplantae; phylum Streptophyta; class Magnoliopsida; order Asparagales; family Asparagaceae; genus Agave; species Agave tequilana. The sequence continues at coordinate 778,523 of JAVJIF010029907.1, forward strand.
GTAGGCCGACCGTGGCTTAGCCGGTGGTCGCCTGCGGCGACCGGAGTTGGCCGGAGATGGGCGGCCAAAGCCCCAAAAGAGAAGATGGTTGATGGTGCAAGTGTAGTACAAAAGGATTTTTTTGGAGTTTTGTAAATGGTGTTTCGGAGGACGATCCTATAGCTCGTTGGAAGGAGTATGACGAGGAGAAGAAGATGGTATGGTTGGTGGTGGTTAAGGTGGTGTAGGTGGTGGTGGAAATGGTGGTGAAGTTAGTGGAGAAGATGGGTTGTTTTGGTTAGAAATGGAGGAAGAAGATGGTGATGAAGATGGTGTTGTGGTTGTTGTTGTTGTTGGAATGGTGGAGTAGATGGAGGGGAGAATGGTGGAGGAAATGGTGGTGGAGAAAGGTGGAGATGGTGGGTGGTGATGGCCGGCCAAGAAGGGAGGCGCGTTGGCTGCTGGAAGTGAAAGAAGGAAATAAACGAAAGAGAGAAGGAAAAAAAGGAGTGTATATATAAGGGGGAGTTGATTATTACAACAATGCCCTTGCCAATCCTTCCAAAAGAGACTTGCGTCTCTTCATAAAATGGGCTGCGTCTCCTTCAAGAAATCCGCGTCTGGCAACTAAAGCTGGACGCGGGGATTAATGCTACGTCCAAAAAGGAAAACGCAAGATCGCGTTAAAGAAGTGACAAAAAGGCATGGGTGATTTGATCTGGGTTGATTTTCTTTGAAGAACAAAACATTAAATGCGGAATGGAGAGAGTCTCCGCATTAACTGTTGAACCCAGATTTGGTGGGTCTCATGTCAGGTAAGGAGAGAGAAAAGGTAAAATATCCGGATAGAATTCCGGTATCTGGGAAAACACTGAAAACTCAGGAAAATTCCGAAAAATGAAGTATCTCAAAAAGTTTCCCAAAAATTCTCAAAAATAATAAATATTATTTTAAGATTTTTGGTGAAATCGGTTTTCAGAAATTCAATTCCATTTTTAAAATAAAAATCCTGGAATCCACTGTGGACGGTGTCTACACCGGGTAGGCCGGATTTTTGATAAATTCTAAAAATTCTCCAAAAATTCATTTAGATAGAAAATATGATTTTAAGAAATAATGTGAAAGCCGTTTCTAGAATTTCAACCCCGTTTGTAAATTAAAAATCCGAAAGTCGGTCAGCGACACTGGTCGACGCCGGTTTTGGAGATTTACAATTTAATTTCGAAAAATTCCAGAAAATCATGAAAAATCTAGAATATTAAAAAATAATATTTGAAACTGAAATCGGTCCAATCTGAATACCAAAAAGGTCAAATCATGCAGTACTGCTATATGAGTAAAAATTTAAATAACAGAAAATAAAATAAAAAATACGCTCAAAAAATCAGGACACATAGCTGTGTACGCATTTTGAGGATGGGGTGTTACAATCCATCCACCTTATCAAAAATTTCGTCCTCGAAATTTCGATAATGGGAATGTGAAGGCAGGAAAGAATAGGGGTAAGGAATTTTACCAACTAAGATGGAAAGAGTTTGGGGTAACGTTCACGAATAATATCCTCTCGTTCCCACGTAGCTTCTCCTGGGGCATGCCTATTCCAAGAAACCAGTACCAATGGTATTGCCCGATTTTTCAATGTTTTGACACTTCTGTCCAGAATGGCCATCGACTGCTCCTTGTAGGATAAATCTGGTTGTAGTTCCAATTCTGAGTGATCTAGAATGTGACTCTCATCCTTGACATACTTTCTCAACTGTGATATATGGAATACATTATGTACTCCTAAAGATGGTGGCAATGCCAATCGGTAAGCCACATCCCCACACGATCCAAAATTTCAAATGGGCCGATGTATCTCGGACTAAGTTTTCCGCGAGTACCGAATCGGATCACCCTTTTGGTTGGTGATATCCTTAAAAATACATGATCACCTGTTCTAAATTCTAACGGTCTTCTATTAGTGTCTGCCCAACTCTTCTGCCGGCTCTGTGCTACCCGGAGATGATCTCTGATAATTCTGACTTTATCTGTTGTCTGAACTAGAATATCTGGTCCCATAAGTCTTCTTTCGCCGACTTCATCCCAACATATTGGCGACCTACATTTTCTGCCATATAATGCTTCAAATGGAGCCATCTTGATACTGGCCTGATAGCTGTTATTATAAGAGAATTCTACCAGATGAATATAGTCTTCCCATGACCCTTTAAATTCTACCATGCAGGCTCGTAACATGTCTTCAAGGATTTGGATAGTTCGTTCAGATTGTCCATCTGTCTGGGGATGATATGAGGTACTAAATTTCAGACGAGTTCCTAAATTTTCTTGGAGACTTTCCCAGAAATGTGATCGGAATCTCGTGTCTCTATCTGACACGATGCTAACTGGAATTCCATGGAGACGAACGATTTCTTTCATATATTTATCTGCAAGAACTTCTGTTGACTGACCTACTCTGAAAGGTAGGAAGTGAGCTGCTTTTGTGAGGCGATCAACGATTACCCATACTGCATTGTTACCCTTAGGACTGCGGGGTAGAGCTGTAACAAAATTCATGGTGATATGTTCCCACTTCCATTCGGGTATCGGTAATGGTTGTAGAAGTCCAGCTGTTCTCTGATGTTCTACTTTTATTTGCTGACAAACCAAGCACTTTGCCACATACTGGGCTATCTCCTTCTTCATGGCGTTCCACCAAAACTTCTGCTTCAAGTCTTGATACATTTTATTTCCTCCTGGGTGTATGGAATAAGCCGAACTGTGTGCCTCTGCCAAAACTTTCTGCCGAACCTCCCTTGTGATACACAGATTTTGTTACCAAAATAAAGTGCACCATTCGAATGAATACAAATATCTGTCCTTAATCCAGCTTCTACTTGAGCCCTGAATTTCTGTAATCTGGTGTCTCCCTTTTGGGCTTCCTTAATTTCACTTATCAGGGTCGGTTGAATCTGGAAGGTCATTAGTTGACCTGACTCATCAGCTCCTTATATTAGCATCAAGTCCAACTTTATGATTTCCCGAAGCAATTCCTTCTGTTGAGTAAGTTGTAATAATACTTTATTCTCTGGTCTCCTGCTTAATGCATCTGGGACTGTATTGTCCATACCAGGATGGTACTGTAAGTCTATGTCATAGTCGGCCATCAATTCAAGCCACCGCCTTTGCCTCATGTTTAATTCTTTCTGTGTGAAGATTTACTTAAGACTCTTATGATCAGTATAGATCAATACTTTGTCCCCCAGAAGGTAGTGTCTCCAGATCTTCAATGCAAATATTACCGCCGCCAGTTCTAAGTCATGGGTTGGGTAATTTCTCTCATGTGGTTTCAATTGCCTAGATGCATAAGCTATGACATGACCATGCTGCATTAATACACATCCTAGGCCTTTCCGGATGCATCACTATATATAACCATCTCTCCTGTTCCCGAGGGAGTCTTCAAGATTGGAGCTGAAATTAGTCTTTCCTTTAATTGTTCAAATGCTGCAGTACATTCCTCTGACCATTGATACCTTTCCCCTTTTCTGGTGAGCTTTGTTAATGGGGCTGCGATTTTGGAAAAGTCTTGGACAAATCTCCTGAAATACCCGGCTAATCCAATAAAGCTTTTAATTTCTGTTACTGTCCTTGGGATTGGCCAATCTTTTACTGCCTGGATCTTATTAGGGTCGACTGAAATTCCTTCTTCTGAAACTACATGACCTAAGAAAGCTATACGGTCTAACCAGAACTCACACTTGCTTTGCTTAGCATAAAGTTGTTCCTGCCGGAGAGTCTGTAGCACTATTCTCAAGTGTTCTGCATGCTCTCTGTCGTTTTTAGAATATATCAAGATATCGTCGATGAACACCACAACAAACTGGTCCAAATATGGCGAGAAAACTCGGTTCATCAAATCCATAAAGACAGCTGGGGCATTGGTCACTCCGAAGGGCATGACTAGAAATTCGTAATGACCATAGCGAGTTCGGAATGCTGTTTTCGGAATATCTTCTTTCTTCACTTTCAGTTGGTGATAACCTGATTGTAAATCCAATTTCGAAAACACTCGGGCCCCATGAAGTTGATCAAAAAGATCATCAATTCTTGGTAAGGGATACTTATTCTTGATGGTAACTTTGTTTAATTCTCTGTAATCTATACACAACCGCTTACCACCATCTTTCTTGTTGGCCAATAGCACCGGAGCTCCCCATGGTGAAGTACTCGGTCTAATCAATCCCTTGTCAGAATATTCCTGTAACTTCCTCTTTAGAACTTCTAACTCAGTGGGTGCCATTCTATATGGGGCTTTAGATATTGGGATTGTGCCCGGAATGATATCAACAGAGAACTCAATTACTCTGTCGGGTGGAAGTCCTGAGATCTCTTTAAATACTTCTGGAAACTCATTCCAAACTGATACTCCCTTTTCCTGAATTTCAACAGTAGCCATCTGTGTTTTTCCCTTGGCAGGTTTATGTTCTCCTTCAAATTGGAACTCAGGCTGAAGTGGTATTCTGAAAATAACTTTCTTGTTTCGACAATCAATAACCGCATGGTATTTGCTGAGCCAAGTCATGCCTAAGATTACGTCGTACCCTTTAGTATCTAGTACGAGCATATCCACTGTTAATGTCCTGTTACATAGTTACACCGGACAATCTACACAAATTCTATTAGAGATGACTACCCCATTACCGGTACTAATCTCCCACTGGTGGTCTAAATATTCAGCAGGTATAGAGTGCAAAGCAGTGAAACTATCTGATATGTAACAATGAGAAGCGCCAGAATCAAAGAGGGCTAAGACAGGTTTAGAGTGCACCATAATCTTACCTGTTACCACCTCTCCAGAAGTTTGGGCCTCTTCCGCTGTCAAGTTGTAGGCTCGTCCTCTCCCACGACCTGCTGTTGTTCTTCCTCCCCTTGGAGCTGGGCGAAAAACCCGTTGTTGTGGAGGGAGAGGGGCCCTTCCGACCATCGGCCCTGGGTTCCTCTGTCCAATGGCTACTAGAGGTGCCGGTAGGGTTCGGTTCATCATCCCAGTTCTCTTATGGGGACAGCCTTCTATTGTGTGATCACCAGATCCACATGCTAGGCATAATCCATTTGCCCTACGGCACTCCTGCTGCGTGTGGCCTGTCCTCTGGCAATAAGCACATATAGGAAGTGGTTGAGTTATCTGAAGAGGGGCTGATCGAAATGGTCTTCTAACCATTGGGGCTTTTGCAGCCCTGACTGGACCTTCTTTGCCTAGTTGCTGAAATGGCCTCTTCATGGCCTGTTTCCTCCTCTGATCAAGATTCTTTTTCTCCAATCCTCGCTCCACCTCTCGAGCTACAGTGAGGACCTGGGAATATGTTTTCAGCTGTTGGGGAATCAAAAGGACTTGAATATCCATTTGTAAGTCCTGCTGAAACCTGCTTGCCCGTTTCTCTTCGTCGGCTATCATATACGGAGCAAAACGACTCAGCCTTAAGAACTCAGCAACATATTCATCAACAGATCGATTCCATTGTTGAAGTCGGATGAATTGCTCTTCCATCTCTTTCTGAGCTGTGGTAGGGAAGAATCTATCATAAAAGCTCTTAGAGAACTGGTCCCAAGTGATGGGTTTATCCAGTCTCGCTTCTTCAGCTAGCCACCAATTTCTAGCCACATCCTTTAGTTGGATCTTGGCGACCTCCACTGATCTTCCTCTGGAACCCTTGCTGCCTTCAAGAGATCTGTGGTGTCGATTAGCCATTGCTCGGCATCTAGCGGTCTCTCTCCTCCTGTAAATATTGCCGGCTGCAACCGCCTGAAGTCTGACACGTTGCCGGCCTTCGTTCCTGAGGAGCTGCTATCAATCCTTGCCGAAGGAGTTCGATCTGCCTTTGTTGATTCTCCACCATATTTTGGATAACCCTAAGAATATCTGCATTTCCCCCTGCGGGTCCGTCCTGTGGCTGCCGGAGTTGTTACGTCGTGCCCTTCTATCCATATCTATGTTGGTAAAAGATGTCTGAAAAGAGGAGTGAAAGCAAAAGATAGATGGACCTTAGGAATCAAGGGAAGGAATATCAAGAAGGAATGGATAACTTTGTATATTGTAGTTGAAATGTATAACCGAAACTCATGTATTCCAACTGCAAATTAAGATCCCATTAATTTGCAATTTGGTTGTACTGTAGGTGTGAGAGCCTGGGCTCTAATACCAACCTGTAACGCCCCGATCTGGCGGGTACGGGGACGCTACTGCGACGTATATACGCAGGTCAGAAATACCCTCACGTATATACGCTAAGCATCAGTACAAACAAGAATCAGAGTACGGAAGTGCGTGGCATATGACTATATACATTCCAACACAAGGATTACAAAGTTATCACAGAGCGTGATATACTGGTACATGTACATTATATCACAGCCAGGTACAAAAGTGAAATTTACAATTTGTACAGTAAAAGGTGCTCACGGGCTGAGAAGAAGATCCCCGAGCTAGCAGGAATGTTCAGGAACAGAAGGAGCTAGGACAAGTCAGCCTGCTCCGAGAGATAAGCTTGATCTTCAGTGGAGGGCTCCGCTTCAATCCAAGCTTCAGAACCTGAACATGCAAGTTCAGGGGAGTCAGAAACTCCCTAACAAATAGACAGGTGAATGCCAAGTGTCGTGTAGAGATAGGTATATGTGTGTTGATATGATCAAAACAATATTAAGTATCAAGAACTGTGTCGAGTGTACATGTACAATAAGCAAGAAATGGAGGCATAAAATGAAAGTGATAAGGCCTGAATAAATCTATTGCTACCATTTTCAATATTTATACTTATTACTCGTTCTACCCATATGTCTAGGTATGTGTAATAGCGTCCCAGCACACATACATCCACATATGAGTAAATCGAGGCTGTTATTAGAAACCAACGGGGGTATCAACGAACAATGTTTACAGTGGGTCCCGTACATGCCCGGGACCACGGTCCAGGACGTTCCATTGCTGGTGTATGGAACCGGCCGCAAGGCCTACAGGAGGGTCTTATAGAATGTCCTTATCAAGATGGTACCAAGAAGGAGGGAGCCAGCACTCCCCTCGGTCGCCTGGAGGCCCACAGGTCAGACCGGGAATTTTAGTTGCACAACATACCTAGTGCCACTGTAACACGAACATATATTGATAGCCGCAAGTTTCCCCCAACCCAATGCAAGTTGATCATTTTTATGATTTATTATGTAATTATCAATTCACGGGAAAGCAAGTTCATGACAAGATCAGGAGTTCAAGAGTACATGAGCATTATAATTTCAAGTCACAGGATTCCCGTAAATATGATAATCGTAAGTCAAGTATCAATATGTCATAACGAGGCGAGTATCAAGTAGTAGCATAACAGGTGCCATGAGACATATGCCTGAGAGGTGATATTAGGCAGGCGACAAGTGATAACATGATACATGCAAGTGTGCCAGGAAAATAATATAATATTAGTCAACATGACGAAGCAGGAAAATCCGAAGGAAAGCGAGAACACTCGCCTAAAACTTCAGGAAACATCAGGAAATCCCAAGCTCTGGAGTCTAGATAACTAACGCACTCAATAACCAATATTATATATAAAAAAGGAGGAGGAGAAGGATGAATCAGAAAAAGGGAGAATGAAGACGCAGGGGTCACAGACGCGGGAGGTTGCGCCGCGTTGATGTCACAAACGCGGGGTCTGAGACCCGCGTTTTATAACACAGGAGGAACGCAGACGCGAGCACGTGCTCCGCGTCGCGTTAATACATGAACGCGAGGATCGCGTTAAAGAGGTGCTTGGACGCGGGGTGAGCTCCGCGTTTTAAAACAGGAGAGAAAGAGAGAGACATGGAAATGAGAGAGACGCAGGAAAGAGGGGGGAATAGAGACGCAGTGATGGGAGAGGGAGAGACGCAGGTTTAGGGGAAATTTAGAAAAGAAAGGAAAGAAAAAGGAAGGGAAGGAAAGAAAGAAAGAAGAGAAGGGGGAGGTAGGCCGACCGTGGCTTGGCCGGTGGTCGCCGGCGGCGACCGGAGTTGGCCAGAGTTGGCCGGAGATGGGCGGCCAAAGCCCCAAAAGAGAAGATGGTTGATGGTGCAAGTGTAGTACAAAAGGATTTTTTTGGAGTTTTGTAAATGGTGTTTCGGAGGACGAACCTATAGCTCGTTGGAAGGAGTATGACGAGGAGAAGAAGATGGTATGGTTGGTGGTGGTTAAGGTGGTGTAGGTGGTGGTGGAAATGGTGGTGAAGTTAGTGGAGAAGATGGGTTGTTTTGGTTAGAAATGGAGGAAGAAGATGGTGATGAAGATGGTGTTGTGGTTGTTGTTGTTGTTGGAATGGTGGAGTAGATGGAGGGGAGAATGGTGGAGGAAATGGTGGTGGAGAAAGGTGGAGATGGTGGGTGGTGATGGCCGGCCAAGAAGGGAGGCGCGTTGGCTGCTGGAAGTGAAAGAAGGAAATAAATGAAAGAGAGAGAAGGAAAAAAAAAAGGAGTGTATATATAAGGGGGAGTTGATTATTACAACAATGCCCTTGCCAATCCTTCCAAAAGAGACTTGCGTCTCTTCATAAAATGGGCTGCGTCTCCTTCAAGAAATCCGCGTCTGGCAACTAAAGCTGGACGCGGGGATTAATGCTGCGTCCAAAAAGGAAAACGCAAGATCGCGTTAAAGAAGAGACAAAAAGGCATGGGTGATTTGATCTGGGTTGATTTTCTTTGAAGAACAAAACATTAAATGCGGAATGGAGAGAGTCTCCGCATTAACTGTTGAACCCAGATTTGGTGGGTCTCATGTCAGGTAAGGAGAGAGAAAAGGTAAAATATCCGGATAGAATTCCGGTATCTGGGAAAACACCGAAAACTCAGGAAAAAAACCGAAAAATGAAGTATCTCAAAAAGTTTCCCAAAAATTCTCAAAAATAATAAATATTATTTTAAGATTTTTGGTGAAATCGGTTTTCAGAAATTCAATTCCATTTTTAAAATAAAAATCCTGAAATCCACTGTGGACGATGTCTACACCGGGTAGGCAGGATTTTGATAAATTCTAAAAATTCTCCAAAAATTCATTTAGATAGAAAATATGATTTTAAGAAATAATGTGAAAGCCGTTTCTAGAATTTCAACTCCGTTTGTAAATTAAAAATCCGAAAGTCGGTCAGCGACACTGGTCGACACGGTTTTGGAGATTTACAATTTAATTCCGAAAAATTTCAGAAAATCATGAAAAATCTAGAATATTAAAAAATAATATTTGAAACTGAAATCGGTCCAATCTGAATACCAAAAAGGTCAAATCATGCAGTACTGCTATATGAGTAAGAATTTAAATAACAGAAAATAAAATAAAAAAATTACGCTCAAAAAATCAGGACACATAGCTGTGTACGCATTTTGAGGATGGGGTGTTACAGGTAAGCTTGGCATAAATTGTAAATATGTTATGTCATGGGAGACTGATTGCATCGAGTGGATTGATGATTGTAGAATATAACACCCACAAACTTCACATGCATAACTGAGACATAATACAATATTTAAAAAATTTCCATCGTGTTTCTTGTACAGTCACATGCAGTTGGTTCATCAGATTCTTGCTCGGGACAATTCACCTCTCTAAGTATACAATGAGATGGTTTATCAAGTTACAACTAAAAAAATAAAGTGTCTTGCAATGAAATATATATTTTCAGTTTTGAATAATGTAGACATTGTCATGGTTTCAATCCTTCACGTCAACTAGGTACCCAACTAATTAATCTGACAACCAATCCTTCTCAAATAGTTGATCTTGCATGAAACATATCATTGTTTGAGACATTCTAAGCTTGACTATGCTTTCGATTGTCATCCTTTCCATCAAAGCGTGTTCGGCTATTGCCACATTCCTAAATTAAGAAGGCTAATGGTAATGATTTGCCAAATTATTGTTGGTGGTCAACCTAATGTGAACTTTCTAACTTGGTACCTTATCTCTGGCTGAAGAAACTATGGGCAAGAGGGACTTGTTTTAAAGCATAGTGGGCTACTTGGCTAGGGAAACCTTCATAACCTAGTCCCGCAGTTTAAGATCCCGCAACCAAGGGGCAGCTGTCAAAATTCTTCTTAAATTGAGAAAATCTAGTTGCAGGGGTAAATCAAGAATTTGCTTTAGCGGATTATATTCGTCTCCATGACACATTATAAGCATAGGTGCCTTAAGAACGTTATAAGCATAGGCACCTCTGAGATCACATCTTTAGAATAAATTCTGTTGTAAAAGGAAATCCGATAAGAGATAAGTGCCTCATGAGCATCATGACATAGGTTAAGGGAAACGAGGAGCCCCTCACCATCTTCTGCGCATCTGCTCATCCAACCTGGCATGAATCACCGAATCTGCACTTAGAAAGAGTTGTGCTTCGGAAAAAATGTGTTTTGTTAAGTGAAAGACGTAACCGAATAGTTAGAGATGCCACAAGCAAAGATCATAAAGCCTAATTGACTCATGGTTCAAAGTCGCGGTCCTAGCCGTAGACTCGGAGGGCACCGTTCCACATCGGTCCCAGCGTCGGGGAACGGACTCGGGCGATACGCGCAAAACACTACATAAAGAGCTCAAAAAATTCTGAAAAATGACGAAAAATCCTTAAAAAAATGTAGACATCAAAATTCATGATCACATAACCAAAATAAATTTATTTTGAGGGGTAATTGGTGTGTAACACCCCATTCCCGAAATACGTTCCCGGAATATGAATCACATGTCAAAAATTACGACTCGGATTTGGCTTGTTTCAGTTTTAAATGTTATTTTTAATATTTTAGATTTTTCACAATTTTTTGAAGTTTTTCTGATTTAGTTTGCAAATTTCTTAAAACCGGTGGCTACCTGTACCGCCGATCGATTTCAGGATTTTTAATTTGCAAACGAGATTGAATTTCTTGATTCACATTATTCCTCAGGGTGATATTTTTTACTTTTGAGATTTTTGAAGATTTTTTGAATTGGTTTAAATTTGCGGAATATACTATTATTTTATTATTTTTTCAATATCTTTCTTTCTCCTTTTTCTTTTTATCTTTCTTTCTTTTCTTTCCCCCAGGCTGAGCCCATTGCTTCCCTCCCCTAAAATATCTCTCCCCCTCTTCCCTCATTTCCCTCACCTCTCTCTTAATATTTCCCTCTCTCTAAACACTCTCCCTTTCTCTTCCGATCTCTCTCTGTCTCTCCCCCTCCCTCTCCCGCCTCTATCCCCCGTCCCTCTCCCCCTTAGATCGAGATCGAGAGGGGGGAAGAGAGAGGCGGGAGAGGGAGATACAGAGAGATGGAAGGGGGAGACAAAGGGAGGGAGAGGGAGGAGCAGGCAACGAGCAGGAGTCGAGGCGAGACGACGGCGAGGAGGAGACGACGGCGAGGAGGAGACGACGGCGAGGGAGACGACGACGAGCATCTCAGATATGTTAAGTTTTTTTTAACCTTTCGTCACGAGTTTCGACTCGGAAAAAATTCGAGTCGACTCAACCGAGTCAACCGATTCAACGGTTGACTCGGCCGATATTGCCGAGTCAACTCGGATTATTTCTTGAGTCGTGAAGAATTGGTGAAAAATGTTGGATGTTTTTGAGTTAGAGGGAAAACTTGAGTTTCCCTCTTATTTGGCTTTGGTTTTAGTCCCACATCGGATAGGAGATGGGAGGTTGGGTAGTATATTTACCAACTCCTCCCATGCCTATTGTTATGAGTGTTGGGCTATGAGCCACATCCCCACACGCGCGGCACACGCCTAGCCGAACCGGGCCAGGTCGGGTTCAGGTGGCGCGCCCACGACCTGCGGACACAAATGCAGTTCGATTCAGGGGGCTCTTGAACCTGAAATTTTTCTCGATTTTAATTTTTATTTAAAATTCTGTTTTGTTTTTCCCAGATTTTCTGTTCGGTTTACCCGCTCTCTGGATCTGTTCACGAACTGCATGATCGTGTGCAGATTTGGAGCGAGTCTGTTACAACTGCTGAACTCCGAGAATTTATAAATAGCTTCTCGCAGTTAAGTCAGTCCCCTACAAAAAAAATTTCTACAGATTTCTGTCTCCCTCCAAAATTCTTTCTTACAAAATTCTAGTTCGATTTTTGGTGATTTCTCTGAGTAATTCTATTGCATACGGGCAACGCATTTCCATCTGAGTAGAGGCCTAGCTCTTCGTCCAGGGCTGGGTGCTGGTGATCTACCGGGGGAACTTTTATCGCTAGGAGAGGAGGTCATTCTAAGGTTCGGACGAGGGACTGGACATCTATCTTGTAGGACAGTGCTTCTGCACGACTGTCACCCCAGGCCAACAATTTTCTTTCTTTTTAATCTTTTATATTATTTGCATTTTTAGGACAATTATTTAAATTGGTTACAAATTTACAAATAAAATTGTTGCATGTTAATTAAAAAAATAAATAAGAAAATATTGTCTTGTAACCAACAATCTAGAAGATAGATTTTATCTGATTATTTTATACAATATAATTACATGTTTGTTTCATGCAATTGATAATTTTCATGCAATAAATAATTTTTCATGCAAGTAGAAAATTGTCCCTGCAAGTAAAGATAATTATTTAAAAATCTTAAAAGGAAAATTTTACATTCTTACAGTTTATATTTTACAAGTTCTTACCAAATTATTTAAAAGATCGTGTTTCAAATTTTCATTTATCCTTAAAAGATTGCATTAAATTATTTCATTACAAAAATTATTGTAATAAATCTTTCTAAACTATTTAGATCTTATCATAATATACTGTTATAAGTTATCCTGTTGTAAGATTTCTTAAAATATGATCTGATTTTAATCTCTTTTAATTTCTTGCTAAGCAAAATCTATTTGTTCTAATTATTACAAGGCCAAATCTTTCATAATAAGATCCTAGAAATCTGAATAACTTTATTCGTTATAAATTTATATTTAGTAATTATTACAAGGCCAAATTCTTTTCATTACAAACTTTATTCATTTGTTTTCATTACAACATCTTATTAATTTTTGTTACAAAAGAAAATCTTTTACAATATAATTTAAATTATTTAAATCTTATCTTATTTAAATATATATATTATAAACTCTTATTGCAAGATTTTACATGCATGCATCAATTAATTAACTGCTTCTTGCAGTAAAATTTGGCTAATTAAAATTGTTTAATTTTGTGATATTTGTTATAAGGATTATTTATTCTTGCAAGTCAATTATTAATTAATTCTTGTTAGTCTATTTCTAAAATTTAATTGGAATAACTTTTTAGAAATTATTGTTGTTATAATTTCGAATTAGGAAAATTAAAAGGACAAGTTTATATCTTGTTATATCTTATTTGAATTATTTGGCACATAATTAAAGAAAGACTATACATTATTTTATTATGCAAATCTTAATATAAAAGCTAACAATATAAACTAAAATTTGACATTATCAAAATAATTTTGAAATACAGAATTCAGGTAGCAAATCCCATCACTATGTCCAAACTTGATCATTCCAAAGGTGTCAAACCGGAGAAATTCTCCGGCACATTCTTTAAGAGATGGGCAAACCAGATGAAGTACTAGTTAACCACTTTAGGTCTTATTTCAGTCATAGATGACACCGTCCCTGCACCTTCTCCTAAATCGTCATTTATTGGATCTTCTCCTATTCGAAACTCTTCCTACAACTCCTTCATCCTACATTTATTTGAAACCTGAGGAAATTGACTATCATTGTCTCCATAGAATTCTTAGTGCACTCTTTGATAGTCTATATGACATTTATTATGAATGTAAGAGTGCTAAAGAACTGTGGACAACACTCGAGGATGAATATGGCCTCGATGGAGCTAGAATCGAAAGATTCACCTCCTCCTCCTTCAATAAATTCATGATGACTGATAGTAAATCAATCAATGATCTTCATGAATTTCAAGATTATATCCGACACCTTCAATAAAAAAGAAATCAATTCTTCGATGATTACAAGGTGTCATATCTCATTGATAAACTCTCTCTTTCTTGGTCAACCTTTGCTGGAGATCTCCGTTACAAGCAAGGTGACTTAACCCTCATTCAAGCCCTAAAAGCGATTCGCATAGAGGATCAACATAGGCAAAATTCTAAAACCAAGTCAGAAATGAAAACTAAAGTGAACTTGGTGGAGGATAAGCCTAAGCGCAAATTTATGAATCCCAAGGGCAAGAAGTTCAAAAAACCCAATCATTTTTATTCTCCTCCCCATGTAAATTCCTCTTCTTTCAAGCCTTCTCAATCTTCCTACTTCAAACCCAAAACCTTGGCCAGAAGACTGATGGAAGATTCTGCTACGTCTGCGGAAGAATGAATCACATGGCGCCTCAATGTTTCAATCGGAAGAAAGAACCCGTCAAAGCTCAACTAAGAGGAAATGGAGGAAATGTCGGGCACAATGTCAACATGGTGGAACTGAACCCCTACTCCTTTAGGTTAGATTTTTCTCTTCCTATTGTCAACTCTATCACCTTCTCCTTGGACTGGTGGTTAGACTCAGGAGCAAATATTCACATCTGTACTGATCGCTCTGGTTTAAATCTTATCAGGAACAACGTAGAGGAAGCGTGAGCCGGCAGATAACTCCACTAGAGAGATAAAGAGAACTGGACGTATTGATCTCAGAATGACCTCAGGAAAAATTTTGACTCTTCAAGGCGTTCTGCATGTACCCACAATTCGGAGAAATCTGATCAACGAGTCTTCACTTCTTAGAGCTGGCTATAGGATTGTCAAGGAATCCAATAAGTTTGTAATCTCCAAGCCTAATATCTTCTTTGGAAAAGGCTTTGTTTGTGATGGCCTTTTTCGTCTCAATGTAATAAATTCTTCTGATAATGAAATTTTTATTCATGTTGCTTTGAACATTGAGTCTTGTGATATCTGGTATGGAAGACCGGGACATGTCAACTTCACTTCTATCAAGAAAATGATTAACTTGAATCTCATTCCTAAATCTTCTTTTGAACATCTTCTAGATGTGAAATTTGTGTTCAGGGTAAGAATACCGGAAATCATTCTTTCTATCACAAGAAATTTTGAACCCCTCGAACTTATTCACAGTGATGTGTGTGACTCGAACAAAGTTCTCACCCGAGACGGTAGAAGATATTTTGAGACATTCATTGATGACTACTCTAAATTTTCTTACACCTATCTTCTCAAATCCAAGGATAAAGTTCTCAATTGGTTTAAGGTGTATAAAGTCGAAGCTGAGAACCAACTTGAAAAGAAGATAAAAATTCTAAGATCTGATCGTGGGGGGGAGTATACCTCAAATGATATGACAGAATTTTGCCAAGAACACGACATTCATGAGGAACTGCTCCCTACACACCTTAATCCAACGATGTAGCTGAAAGAAAGAACAGAACACTAATGGACATGGTGAACTACATGTTACTCAGCTCAGGTGCACCTGAAATTTTTTGTGGTGAAGCTCTCCTTTCTGCCTGTTTTACACTCAATAGGGTTCCCCAAAGAGACTCTGACGTTACTCCATATGAACGTTGGAAAAGGAGAACTCCTAACATTCATTTCTTCAAAGTCTGGGGTTGCCTGGCTAAGGTTTCAATACTAGAACCGAAGAAAAAAATTGGCCCCAAGACTGTTGATGCTATCTTCATCAGATATGTACGAGATAGCAATGTTAACCGATTTCTAGTGGTTAACTCTGAGATCATTGAAATATCCAACAACACCATCATTGAAGTTAGGGATGCTGTTTACTTTGAAAACATCTTTTCTTTCAAGTTTAGAATCTCTAATGATCCTTCGCACTCCTGTCTCTGATTTTTCTTCTTCTAGTTCAGCTCCTGTAACTGATTCTGAACCTAGAAGGAGCAAAAGAACAAGAACTCTTACATTTTTCGGTGAAGATTTCTTTACCTATTTTGTTGGAGATGATCCTAGCTCTTTCAAGGAAGCAATGGACTCTTCTGAATCTCCTTTCTGGAAAGAAGCCATTGACATTAAGATCAAGTCCATAATAGAGAATAACACTTGGATTCTCACTGACCTTCCGCTAGGATGCAAACCTGTAGGTTGTAAATGGATCTTCAAGGAGAAACTCCGACCTGATGGCACTGTCGACAAATACAAAGTCAGATTAGTTGCCAAGGGTTTCACCCAACAAAAGGGTATTGACTTTGACACCTATTCTCCTGTTATCAGAATTTTCTCTATTAGAATCCTTCTAGCACTTGCATCAATTTATTACATGTTCATTCACCAAATGGATGTCAAGACTGGTTTCTTGAATGGCGATCTTGAATAAGAGACTATATGGACCAACCAGAAGGATTCATTGCCAAGGGACAAGAAAACAAAGTGTGCAAACTTGTGAAGTCATTGTATGGACTTAAACAAGCACCCAAATAATGGCATCAAAAGTTTAACAAAGTTATTTCACAATTTGGATTCACTGTCCATGAACATGACAAGTGCATGTATTCTAATAACTTTGAAAATGAGTATATTATCCTTTGTCTATATGTAGATGATATTCTTATTCTTAGAACTTCTTTTGATGCAATCGAAAGAGTAAATGATTATCTTTCTCAAAACTTTAATGTGAAGGATGTAGGTCCTGCTGATATGATATTGAGAATGAAAATATCCAAAACCTATGATGGAATTTCTTTGAGTCTAGCTCATAACATTGATAGAATGCTTCATAAATTTGATTTCTATAACTCTAAACATATTTCTACACCCTATGATTTTTCAATTGCTTTGAAGAAGAATATGAGTAAGCCTGTGTCTCAACTGAAATACTATCAATTAATAGGTTCACTTCTCTATATTTTTAATAAGACTAGGCCTGACATCTCTTATGCAGTAGGCATATTAAGTAGATACACAAGTAACCCCAGTAGAGAACACTGAACTGCACTAGAGAGAGTTTTCAGATATCTTAGAGGTACAATTGGCTATTGTCTGACTTAAATTGGATATCCTGATGTTATGGAAGGTTATAGTGATGTTAACTGGGTCACTGATTCCGATAGTGTTAAGTCTACTACCGGATATGTATTCATGTCACTGTTCGAAGTATCGGCCGAGTCGGATACGACTCGGTCGAGTCGTATCCGACTCGGCCACCTCCGATATGACTCGGAGGCCCGAGTCGCCCGAAGATCGCCGAGTCGACCCGGATCGGGTCCGACTCGGACGCGACTCGGTCAACTCGGCCGAGTCATAAACGACTCGGCCGAGTTGACCGAGTCGCGTCCGAGTCGGACCCGATCCGGGTCGACTCGGCGCCCGTGACCCCCCCGATAAAAAGCGCTGAGGGAGAGAGATCAGATCTGATCTCTCTCTCTCTCTCGCTCGCCGTCCCCCGCGTCGCCGTCGCCGTCTGCAGGTAATTCTCCCTCTCTCCCTCTCTCCCTCTCAGTCTCTCTCTCTCCCCCTCCCTCTCTCTGTGCCTCTCTCTCCCTCTCTTTCTCCGTCTCTCTCTCCCGCAGCGACTCTCTCTCTCTGTCTCTCTCTCTCTCTGTCTCTCTCTCTCTCTCTCCCCGTCGGACTCTCTCCCTCTCAGTCTCTCTCTGTCTCTCTCTCTCTCTCTCTGTCGGACTCTCTCTCTCTCTCTCCGTCTCTCTCCGTCTCTCTGTCTCTCTCTCTGTCGGACTCTCTCTCCCCCTCTGTATCTCTCTCTCTCTCTCCCTCTGTATCTCTCTCTGTTGGACTCTCTCCCTCTCCCTCTCAGTCTCTCTCTGTCCCTCTCTGTCTCCGTCTCTCTCTCTCTGTCCCTCTCTCTCTATCTCCGTCTCTCTCTATCTATGTCGGACTCTCTCTCCCTCTCCCTCTCAGTCTCTCTCTCCCCCTCTCCCTCTCTCTGTCTCTCTCTCTCTGTCCCTCTCTCTCCCTCTCTCTCTCCTCCTCTGTGTGACTGTGTCTCCCTCTCTCCCCTCTGTCTCCGTCTCTCTCCTTCTCTCTCTGTTCCTCTCTCTCTCTCCCTCAGTTTAATTTTGATACATGAATTTTGATATCTACAATTTTTTATGATTTGTCATGAATTTTCATAATTTTTTGGCATCTATGTAGCGTTTTGCGCGTATCGTCCGAGTCCGATCCGAGTCGTCGAGACCGATCCGTCTCGGTGCCGACCGAGGCGGCGGCCGAGACCGAGACTTTGAACCATGATTCATGTTCGGTGGTACTGTTGTGTTCTGAAAATCCTGCAAACAAACAGTGATTGCCAGGAGCACCATGGAGTCCGAGCTCATTGCTCTGGACACAACTTGCTCTGAAGCTGAATGGTTAAAGGATCTTTTATCTGAATTCTCTATCGTGCCTAGACTCATACTTCCAATCTCAGTTCATACTGATTCAAGATTCACCATTGAGATTCTAAAGCAATATAATGCCAATAAGAAGATGAACAGACATATTCAAATCAGACTTAAGTCTGTTCAGCGTTTATTGGGAAAAGTTGTGCTCCTAGACTTTGTAAAGTCCGAGAAGAATATTGCTGACCCATTGATTAAGGGTCTTTCTAGGAGTGTGGTCCTAGAATCATCGAGGGAGATGAGGTTAAGCCCATAGTAGAGTTCACCGACAGCAAGAAACCAACCTACTTGATTGGGGGTTGATTCCATGAAAGAGGTTCAATGTGATAGAAACAAGCTGGAGTGGTGATACTCGTTTGGAGCATCGACCCAGATATATTTATATCATATATGTAGCATTGTAGCTACTATCTCTTCTCTATGGTGACGATGCTCTTATGATACAGCTAGGTAAGGATGAGTCTAACTCTTAATAAGTCCAACGCATGTAGTGTGGAGGTATACCATCCAGCTGTAGTACCCTTGGAAGACTTACCTACGTGAGAGGAACCGTGATGGCCACGGTTTGGGGGGGCAGGGCTGACCTTAGAAACTCTCATGAGTCGGTTATTGTGAGCATGCCTTTGACGCTTAACTCGCTCGCTCAATAGATGGAAACTTACTGTGTGTGTCTTTCATTAATATCTGGTTAAAGAGGTCTAATTTAAGGTGTAGTCCATTATGTGACGATGAAATTCACTAAGGGTAGATTCAAGGCTGCAAGTTATCGACCCCTAATCCACAATATGATGTTGCCCGATTTTATTCGTGTTTTATGATCTGATGATTTGATTGTTATTTATTGTTGATTTGTTTTATCTTCCCTGAAACTCAAGTTTTTTTTAGGGGGACTGTTGGATGTGTTTTGAGTTGGAGGGAAAACTTGAGTTTTCCTCTTTTTTGGCTTTGGTTGTAGTCCCATATTGGATAGGAGATGGGAGGTTGGGTAGTATATATACCAACTCTTCCCATGCCTATTGTTATGAGTGTTGGGCTATGGGCCACATCCCAACACGTGCGCATACACGTCGAACCGAACCGGGTCGGGCCGTGTTCGGGTGGCGCGTGCCCACAACCTGCGGACACGAATGCAGTTCGATTCAGGGGGCTCTTGAACTTGAAACTTTTTTTTTCGATTTTTCTATTTTAATTTTTATTTAAAATTCTATTTTGATTTTTTGGGATTTTCTATTCGGCTTTGACCCCTCCAGATCTGCTCGGGAACTGCACGATCGTGTGCAGATTTGGAGCGGGACTGTTACAACGGATGAACTTCGAAAATTTATAAATAGCTTCTCGCAGTTCAGTCTGTTACTTGCAAAAATGCTACAACTTTCTGTCTCCCTCCATATTTCTTACTACAAAATCTGATTCGGTTTTTGCTTATTTCTTCGAGGATTTCTTTTACATACAGGCAACAAATTTTTATCTGAGTAGAGACCTAGCTCATCGTCCTGAGATGGGTGCTGGTGAATTACGAGGGGGTTTTACCGCTAGGAGAGGTCATTTTAAGTTCCGGACGAGGGGCCGACCATCTATATTTTAGAGCAGTGCTTTTGCACGACTGTCACCCCAGACCAGCAAATTTAACTTTTTTAATTGTTTTATGTTAGTTGCATACTTAGGACAAGTAATTTGATTAAAATTTATGTTTTAATTTGTTGCATGATTTAAGATTTAAAATTTAAAAGTACTGTTATATTATATACCCAACAATACTGTGAATTCGAGACAGGTGGACTATGCCTGGATGTATACCCACACTCGCTCCCTCTCTTCCGATTTCTCTCTGTCTCTTTCCCCCTCCCTCTCACGCCCCTCTCTCTCCCCCTCTCTCTGTCTCTGTCTCTCCCTCTCCCGCCTCTTTCTTTCCCCCTCTCCCGATCTCTCTCTCCCCCTCATATCGAGATCAGAGAGATATCGGGAGAGGGGGGGAAGAGAGAGCCGGGAGAGGGAGAGACAGATAGATGGATGGGGGAGACAGAGGGAGGGAGGGAGAGAGGCGGGAAAGGGAGGAGCAGGCAACGAGCAGGAGTCGAGGCGAGGCGACGACGAGGGGACGGCGGCGAGGGAGCATCTCAGATCTGTTAAGTTTTTTTAACATTCGTCACGAGCTTCGACTCGGAAAAAATCCGAGTCGACTCGGCCGACTCGGTCGAGTCAACCGATTCAATGGTTGACTAGGCCGATATGGCCGAGTCAACTTGGATTTTTTTCCGAGTCGTGAAGAATTGGTGAAAAATGTTCGACCGGGAAACGGTTTTGTCTCGGTGGACGCCGTTCCGGTTCCGACTCGGCCGAGTCGGAACCGGACCCTAAATTGACTGCAAACATTTCTTGTTTGCTCTTTTAGTTTGCAATAGTAAGTATCTCTTATACTATGTTGCCGATTGCCATTTGCCACCATTTTTTGCTTAAGTCAGCCTTAGATGTACTGATTCAGTTTTTCTCACATTTAAACTTCAGGACGGCAGGGAGATGTGCATCGGCACCATTCAGCAGGTCAGATTTAGCACCTATTTTTTTTCTAAGAATAGACCTTCTCCCTTCCAGTCTCAATTCACACTTCATTTTCTGCTATCTTTTTTGTTGTTGGTGCAGCTTGATTTTGCAGCACTTCTTGGTATTCCTTTTTCGTTTGGAAGGTGCATTATACGCATACCCTACGTTTGTAATGATTTTTACATATTTAAGATGTTTTCCTTCTGAAATTGATGAGTTATGTAATCATAGGGACATATAAAGTCTAAACAGTTCTGTATATTTTTCGATTACCACACCTATTTGGATACTCATTTTCTAGTCCTTCAGTAATCTAGGAGGGTGTACCAATTGAGCAGGTTCGTGCAGCCTTATGCAACCATAGGCCCAAAAATATCATAAATATGCCCTAACCAAGCTCTAGTCTGACCGAGCGCATTTCATAAATCAGACTCATACTTGAAACGATTTTCCTGGCTATGTATAGGCAAACAAGTCAGTTTTTTTCTTTGATTCTGTTGGAAGTTATAATTACATAATAAATTGTGAGATATTCCTAGTTTACATTATAACTATTTTCCCTGGAACATGATGTGATTTGTTGCAATGTAAAAGTGGCATGGTCAGCAGCCTAGGCAGAGGTGGCCCCCAGACCACGCCGCTTAGGGCATATGTGCCCATATTAGGTGCTGGTTTAGGAAAAAAAATTTACCTCTGTCTCGTCTCTTTCCTAAAACTAGGGATTTGGTGCATGAGTTTACAAGATGCATGATTAAAAAAGTGTTTGTGAATGGAGAAAATGATGCACATAAATTAGCTTGTTAATACAATTAGGGCTAAAAGGAGAAATATGCCTTGATTGATGTTAGAATTGCAAGAGGTTGTTCATAAGCGTTGATCCTACTAATCAGATGTTCCTAGTAAATCCAGATCCTACGGCTAAACGTTGATTTTGTAAATTAGAATTCCTTTTTTGAGGATGATGTGAAAGTTGCTTATGCATGCTTGCAGAGTCTTGTTTCTTTATCAGCTGAATCTGTCTTGTCCTCGGAGTTACTGCCAGAATTCTCCACCTTGGTTATCAGACATATGCACTCATCGGTCCTTTCAGCCGGCGAGTCATTCAATCCTGTAACCTGATGTCATGATGAGTCACCCAAAGTTAATTGGCTTGGTTGTAAGATGAAAGAGAGGTTGTTTAACTAGGAGTAGAGCAATTTTACAAAAAATGTTTGCAGGTCTGAAGACGAGTAGTGCAGCTGGCCTATCGTTGATTAATATCATGTAAGGAGCGAGTTGAAAAAGAAAAAGACTTAACAAAATCCCACTCGAACATTATTTAGTTTGTGAGTGATGAACATAGGGGCAATGGTTTATTATAATTGTATATAGTGCACACTTTGGATGAAATTTGTATTGAACAATGACTGAAAATACTGTGGTTATTGTTTAATTCTAGCTGTTACTGTTAGCTAGTTAAATACTTTGACAATCATCTAGGTAGCCCCTGAATGGTTGGATCTTATGTGCTTCTCTATGCAGTAATGTCCTTGGTCACTGAGTCCTACTTCATGTTGTATTACGGTTGGGAGTGAGTTATGAGAAGTCCTGGGTTCAAATCATGATTCCTAGTTCATGTGTAAATGGCTGGAGTGTGGTCAAAAGTCCTGGGTTCAAGTCCAGGCAAATAATGCCATTAAAGTTGGTAAGTGAAATTAAGAAATCAGCTCTTGTTGGAGTGCAAAAGCAGTTATTAACAGATTGATTACTACATTTCATTTACTAATAAATACTTGATAATTACATTTCATTTACCTGGATTCTTGTTATTGCTAAATGACAAATTTTAGGCATCATACAAGTAAAATTTAACTGCTTTCAAGAAGAGAACTTCACATGATTCTGGTATTTTCTTAGGAATTGAACTTTTGACTTTGGGGTATCCTATTAATTATTTAAAATTTTCTTATGCTGTCCTGTTGGATGGTTTTGTTATTCGGCTTCTAGCATTGGTCGTGTACATGCTAAGCTGTATGCATTAAGTGTGGGTACATGGGATGGACAAAGGAATACTGTTAAAGATTGTAATTCTTGCTCAAATTTGGAAGCATGGACGCAGAACTATGTTAATGCTCTCTGCATTAATCCTTGGCAGGTAATACACATCATCTCTTGCTTTCTATTCTGTACTCATGAGCAGTGCTTTGTAGGAGGAAGAGATAAAAACGGACAAATGTATTTAAAATTCGAATGAGATTCACCTCTCTCTTATAATGTAACAGAAGACAGCAAAGGATTATGATAGTATAAAACTAATATGATATTTTCTGTTAGTTGATTAGATAATGATATCAGACCACCTAATTCTGTTAAGTTCAAGGTTACATACCGTACGTGCAACTGCACCACTGAATCTGCTCGTCATTTATCTCATTTTTGCCTGGGCAATTTGGGAAGATAAATATTTATCAACTCAGGCATGCCATAAAATTGGAAAAGATGATGTAAGTTGAAATGAGGGGGAACATGAAGGACTGGGTTTGTTGTAATACTAGATGACGACCACACTGAAGTGTTTAACTCTTGATCTCCATCTAGTAACTGTGATTCATCAAACTACTAGCAGTAGTTCATTTCAAATTATTCTTTGCAATTAAAACTATAATAACATGCATCTTTGTTCGTGTATCACATCCTATGCAGTAAGGAAGATCTCTGAATTTCTCTGACCTTTCCTTTTCATCTTTTCAGCTATATCTACCAGCACATGCTTCAAGCTTTTAAGATTTCCGTACGTTTGATACAATTGAGAAGATTCATTACATGTTAAACTTAGTGAAATTAAAATTTTAAACTTGATACAATGGTTCTCCCTTAAAGTATCAGCTCGAGTTGAAGAAACTATCTATTTTTATAGAGATGCAAGAAACATTCCTTACCATACTATAGCCTGCAGGCATAAAAGAAATTTCATCCAGAGATGTTTCGGAAAGAACTTAAATAGTATGGTGTCATAACGTTAGAGTAAAGAGAATAATTTTCCTCAATGACTGCTGTTTTGATATTTTGGCCAAATATATTGTCAGTTATGTTTTGATGGGTAATTTCATCAAAACCTTAGATTGAGGTATCATGGCCCTCTATCTCATTCTTGCTTTATTTCTCATGTAAAAAGGATTGGAAATGGACCATGTGCTTTCTTGTATGGCTTGTTTTATATGTCTACTTGCTGTAAATTCATGATACAATCCCAAAATCTGGGCTTTTATGATTGAGTAGGATAACGGGATTTGTTAGATTCCTAGGTCTGTAACTTGCACAAACCAGTGATTCTTTTGATTTCAATGACATGCTTGTATTGCATGCTGAGTTGGCACATATTGATCCTGTAGGACTTTCTCAAAATGGATGATGTGATATCAGTTACTTTGATGACATGTACTATGTTTTTTTGCTTCTCCATTTGTCTTCCTTATTTCTCTATGCTAAAGTTTTTCCAAATAAGAAGTATTCATTTATTTTCTGTTATTAGGTAGAACCATTGTTTAAAATCTTTATATTGGTATCGATATCGGCTAGTGGTTTTTAGTATCAATATCATCAATATTAACTGATATTGTAGGGTTAATATCATATAGGATAGCTCAAAACCCTATACGATGTTGCTAATATATATCGGAATCGGCCGATATTTGAAACCATGGTAGAGCATTCTTCTGTGAACCTAGAGAACAAGTTCTCTTCAGCCACACTGCCCATGTTTTATTGATTACTTTTCTCTTCTTGCATGTTCTCTAATAATATAGTGGCTATTTGTATTTCAGGTGAAAAGATATATCGATCTCTACTCGACTACATCTGTTATTGGACTTCCTTCAGAGGACCTTCATCATCTAACACAATTGTACGCCTAAGTACAAGCCAATTGGTCAAATATTCTGAAATCTTCTTGCTTAGCTGAAAATGGCATCCCTTATGAAGATCATGATAGTCCATTATCCACTCTTCAGAAGCAAATTGATGCATATTCTAAATTTCTAGAAAGTATTGCAGAGCTTGCTCGTTCAGCATGGACCGAATTTTATTTGATTCTAATGGGTGTTGGTCTCATTGTTATGCTAGCTTCTGTTTCCGTGCATCTATTTTCTATTAGACATGTAAATGTCCTATGTCAGTCATATTGCCCGTTGCCTGGTATTTCCGATATCTCTTTCAGGCTATTTGTTTCTCGTTTTTTGGTGATAATGCGTGGAGCCAGTTTCCTCTCAAACAGTTATATATGTAAGTCTAATATTTTTAAATTTCTTAAGTTTTTCTAGTATATTTCCTTGTCATTGTTATAAGTTTTTGTTCTCATTTCTCATGAGTTTTTTTCTTTGTGAAATCAGTGGCAGAAGGTAGCGTAGCTAACTTTCTTTTGGCGACAACTGGTATTCTTAATTTATTCTGCTCAATTGGCACTCGTAGATTTGAAATAGAAGTGAGTATAATTTCCTTGCTTCTCTAAATGTCTACTGCTTTTAGGAATGTATTGAATCTTGTACTGTAGTTAGGTTATCATTATAGATTCTTGTTTCTAAGCTGCAGTTTGTGAAGCACTTCTCGTGTTATTATGCAGGAAGTTGGGTTTCTGTTTCTAAATATAATCCTTAGGTTTGGCATTGAATTTGGGATTTCAAAACAGAATGCTTGGTCACCATTGTTGAATATTCATCCCCTAAGCATTCTTCCTGTTGATACGGGTCACCCTGTTTGGATTGGATTTTTTGGAGATGTTGCCCATCATTGTTTTGTCCATGGTGGCATTCCTGGTTTATAAGTGCGTTTCTCTATCTAGCTGGAGATCTTTAAATATGTTCTGCATTATGGGAACTGTTCTAAGCTATATGCTCATGGCAATACACTGGGTCTCAGAAAGTAATTTGATGACTATTTCTCTAGCAGTTCGAGATATCGGAAAAAATATTGCCCCTCGGCTAGTTTATGCTATTGGATTTGTGTGGCTAGTACTATTAGTATTTTCTCAGATCTTTCACCAGAAAGTGACTGCTGCAAATTCTACTGGAAGGTTAACTTTTGTGACCATGGCCATGATTTCTGCATGGAGCTCCACTGTTTTAATTCTTTTGGGAAGGCAAGGCCCGTTTATTGCTTTAATCTTTATCAGTGGAGGTATCTCTCTTTTTTAAACTAATATACTTATATTTGGCTTATTGCATTCAGCATGACTATGAAATCTCACAAGTGAACTAGAGCAATAACCTACTCGTCACTTTAATAAGTATAAATTTGCTGGTTTTTCTGAGGGATTTTATTTGGTTCTCACAGCCTTTTGCTTATGTCAGAATGTTTAAAGATGTACTCCTGGCTGTCTTACCTTATTATCTTGTTCCGATGACATCAGTTAATTTTTCCCCAAATAAACACCAAGATTTTTTGTCTCACTTCTATATGTATATAAAAAGATCTTGATACAGTGCTGGGGGTATAACCTATCACATATTTTTTGTTAATTGTTTATAAAAATGATCTTTTTTTTCTTTTTCAAACTGATATTTTCTTAGTGAATTGTGTTGTACTGAATCCATTCTTATTTGACAGCATGGTGTGTGATAAAATCACAAAAGCCAGCAGCATTGAGAGACTCCACAAGTGGAACTTTTGGAGAGTTCTTCATTGACCCCATCAGCATAATACAGTGGAGTCTTCTCGCAGTCTGTCTATTTTTCTACACTGGTCACTGGTAACTTGCGTACCTCTTAGTGAATTTTTTACTAGTTACATTTTCTTTCTGTTTGGATATATTTAAGACAACCAGTTGCAAACTATGCTACTGGAATTTTATGATACTGCGTCTTCTTGGTTTAACTTATAACTTACAAACTATGAAGGCAAGAAGAGTTTCCTATGCTACAAGACAGAAGGCTTTAGTTAACTACTAACTGTCGGTTCTCTTAAACCCCTAGAGACTAGTTGACTCATTTATCAATGCAGCTTGTGTTAAGAGAACAAACAATCATAGAGTCACGTATTTCAGTTTCTTTTTAATAATGCAGCTAAGAAGATTGCAGGACTTGCCTAGAATAGTGGGTGTAATCTTCTTTTTGGGATCTCTATATGATGACTAGCATTGGGCTCGGTCTTCCCCTTGACGAAATGACTATCACATAGCCTAGTTCAGGGTTTATTATTCATATCTGATTTTTTATATCTCCTGAAGCCAAGATTTGTAGCTCCTATTCTTATTTCTCCTGAAGCAAAAAATAAAACATTTCATTTAGTCCTATATGTTTGGGCCATGCTGTGCTGCATAGAAACATCAAACAACACGAAATATAGGCTGGCGTATGTTGATTTTCAACCTGATCTCCTTAACTTACTGCTCTGGATCACTTCAGTATCATCAGCATTTGTAATCTATTTATACACAACTGTTTAAAGCATTTGCCATCACACAGAAATTTCACTTTTTATTTAATTTGACAGCTGCCACTATTAGATGACCTCAATGATTTGGGATAAGAGCTTTGTTGATGTTGCTGCACAGTTCACGTCACAAGATTCACAACCTTGTCTACACAATTGAAGTCTGCTGCTGCTTCAACTTTTTTTCACTGACTAGGTTTAATTTGCCCCTAATGAAGTGGAAAATAACATTTTCTGTCAACCAAGCATTTTGCAATAACTTGCACTGATCTGGGCATATGATATTGAGCTAGTGTGCTGATTATTTTGCGAGGGCGGAAAAAATGTTTGACCACTCAGCCACTGTATTGCCTTCTATTTTCTCTCTGATTAAAGACTGTGCTACTTGAACAAGGGGCTACCCGCTACCTGCCCCAGGCCCCCAACCCTTTATCACCTGAGCAAGGCAGGGGCGTTATATTGCCTTGTGCAACACCAACACTTGTATTAAACACCCTAAAAAAGGCAATGTCTTCTGCCTCTCGGTCCTTTCTCGCACCTTCCTTTTCACATCTCCCTCTAACATCCTCTAAGAAACCTTTGTCTATTATGACCATTGTACCCCCAGTTATTAAACGCCCTTGATAGCACTCATACCCTCCTCATATTTTAGCAGTAGTTATTCCTGCATATCACCCCATTTCTTTAGTTTAAGTTTTATCTCGGATACCATATCTTATGCTAATTGTCAGCCTGCAAATTCTTTATGGGCCTGTCATCTCTTCAAGAAGCTTCTCCCTTGCTAGCCTGACTGAACGTAAAACATTCATTGGTGGCTCCGAAACTACCACTTTTATTTATATCCAAATGTGATAGGTTTCTCAATCAGGGGAAAAAAGATCTCACTATTCATTATTAATCCAGCAGCATCCTTGAAAAACTGAGTCTAATATAGATTGTCTAAGGAATTAAAGGAAAAAAAGCTCTTTCTGTCATTTGGAATAACGTAGGCTCTTTGGCTTCATCTATGCTTTAGAGTTGATAATTAACCTTAGCAATCTGCTGTTCTCTTCAGTGGTCTGGTTGAATTTTGGAATGCTCCTTGGTTGCATGTGCTTAGTCTGCAGCTCACTTTCACACTGCTTCAGGGCATGTCCTGTTTCATGTGACAGGATGATGGGAAATATTTATACACTAGAATGGCAATTAGATAAAGATTCAGACACTAGGATACTGATTAGCATTATAAGAGGTGGTGTTAGTTGTCTGTGTGAAGATGACTAGGTGGTTTGGGAGTTTTGTTGTAGAAAGTTGCTTCACTGTGAATCTACATTGTTTATTGTCTACATGGATCCCATGTAGTCAACCTTTAAAATTGGAACAAAATATTTGTTTTTATTTTTTGTTTTTTAATTCTTGTCTTTTGGATGAAACTATTCACTATTGCAAATAAGATTCTTATAGTGAAGATTTGGGTTGGATGATTTAAATTTCCAGTTGTTGTTGTTTTTTGACCTTTGGGTCAATCTGATTGTTCGTTATTGGAGACAAATTCTACCCTTGACCATTTATCTTATGATTCATTTTTATTGTAATAAACTAGACATCTGCAGTGTGCTGCTGAGAACTAAAATGATTATATACTTATTTTAATTATCTCAATAAAAATATATTTATTTCATGTTAATATTTCTGAAAGTAGCTAGAATTTAAATGACTTATTGTGACAAAATAAAAACAATAGTTCAATAATATTTTATACTTTACAAAAAATATGCAATGACTCAACTTTCCATTTGGTTATAATTACTTTTAACTATTAAATATTCTATATCGAGTTGCTGATAACTTATTCAAGGGTTTATTTGTCAGTCGAGAAATTTCAAGTGAGCTGGGAGGTTCAGTTTTGTTTTTTTGTATGTAGTGGACTTGCAGATCGTTCCACAACAGTTCTGTTTTTAATGGAAATGTCCAAAATACTTTTGCATTTGCAATATTATTTTCTAGAATAGAATAGCTTAGCTGATTATTAGGACCACCTCTTTTTCACAAACAGGTTTAGTTTTTATGTTAAAGCATGTCACAGAATTCTGTTCTCTGGATTGTCGTAAGAAAACTTCCAGACTTGTTTTGGGAAAGAGCTATTACTAGAGTATTAAGAGAGTTCCATAGAAATGACAGACCAAATCCTTTTCAGGCTTCAAGATCATTTATGATGATTTCATGTTTATATACATGTAATTCCTTTTATGCACACAGACAGAATGTATTTATGCCATCCACATATAAGCTGTAGTTCACAACACACTTTGATGTTTGTAATGTGGATACCCTTTGCAGGTGTACTTTTGATGGTCTCCGTTATGGTGCAGCATTTATTGGGTGAGTCATCATATTTTTCATTTCTTTTACTGCAGAGTATGAATTTGCTTGAGTATATAATTGTTGGTGGCTGAATCTTTGATTCTTATGAAATGCTTAATTTTTCTAAGTTATACACAACTAAAGACTAAAGGTCTCCCATTCACTTTGGATGACGATGAACCTGTATAACATAGTTCCTTGTATTTTTGTTCAGGTTTGAACAATTCAATGTCATTTGTCAAGGTCTTCTACTTGCAATTGATACATTCGGCGTCTCTCACATCCGTCCTATTCTTAGCCTCCCATTTCTCGTCAGTCTCCAGTACCGGAACACTAAGAAAAACCAAGTTAAGGATGCTAGTTTCTATAATATGACCCAGGTGATGACCTTTAACTGCATATTGTACAAGAATGTATTATGTTTAAGAAATACATATACATGCACATAAATATTTAGTATTTACTTGCATTTGTACAGATACCTACTTGCAAAGGCATAAATGTGGACTTTCGAAGGTTCTAGCTTTGTTGCATACTTGATCTTTTCATGTTATTATTCTTTATTCCTGTATTCTTATGCTTAGTCTGATGCAGTTAATGACCTTCAAGTGCATATGATACAAGAATGTATTACTTTTCAGGAACACACTTACGTTATACATAAATACTTAGTATTTACTTGCACATGTATAGAACCTACTTGCAAAGACATAAATGTGAACATTAGAAATTTCTTGCTATTATGCTTGATCACTTTAGCAGCTTCTGTAGCATGAGACAAGCTATTCTTTTGAAATATCTCTTTATCTTCTGTCCTACAGTCTTGAGATGTATTAGCACCTTAAGTGGTTTACAATGAGAGGATTTGGGATTTCTTGGATCAAAATAAGTAAAAAAATGAAATTGTGTGCTGTGTATATCTAATAATTATGTTATGCGACTTTAGTCCTTTGCATACTTTATAACAAAGTGCAGCCTCTGGTCAAAATTTAACTATCTTAATTTGCAGATGAAAACTTTAGCTAATAAATATGGTTACTTATTAACTCTTTCTTGTTTGCCTGATAGGAAGAGTAAAATTTCTACTTTGTAAATTGGAGCTTTAAAGTAACGTATTGAAAAGAAGTCTTAAGATAAAGGATCAATGCTAGATCTAGGGCTTTTTAAAGGAATACGAATACCCATGGAGAGGATTCAAATGGAATTGCAGAAAAGAGCAATGATGCTAACATGTGAAAAGGTGACTTTGAGAAAGAAAATGGTCAATTTATCTTAAATGATGAGAAATTCTTTCAAATAAATCTTGAGATGTTGTTAAGAATATATCTGAACTGAATATGAGGGAGACCAAATCCTAGGGAAGGAAGGGATGAAGCCGTTGGGTTGGTTGTTTGTTTGTGTGTGTGTGCGTGTGTGTGTGTGTGCGTGTGTGTGTGTGTGTGGGGGGGGGGGGGGGGGGGGCTGGGGTAGTGGTGGTGGTTTGTTGGTTTTTTTTCTCTGTCTGTTTTTTTTTTTTGGTGAGATGTGGTGGTGAGGGTTCGGGTTGTTTGTTTTTCCTGTTTTGGGTGGGGTGGTAATCGGCGTCGATCTGATTCACAGACCTTGAAGTTATCACATATGAGTCAAGGCTTAATTGGGTTGATTGGACAGACCTCCTTACCAACAGGTTGGTCTGGGGCTGAACATTTGACCTGTCTAACCTGGTTATGATCTGATTATCTAATGGTCTTGGTCTAACCCATATAACATTCATATGCCATAAACTCATTACCCATATTACACATGCCTAATCCCCTTTTATGAATCATAGTGGTGGCTTCAAATAGACAAATTCTTATCTCCTTTCTCTTCTTTCTTCCTTTTCTCCAATTTCTCTGTTCTTCCATTTCCCCTTCTTTCTGTTTCAAAGCCATTGGCAAAATCCAGCTGGTCTGAAGGGGATGATAATGCCATAGCAATATCAAGGCTGTGATGAACTTGCAATCTCTAACGTTGTTTTTTCTAAGCAAAGCTCTCACTTTTTCCAGGTGATGATCTTCACAGCTTGGAAGATTCATGTTTGATGCTTATGGGTTAAGCATGTAAGGAATCACAACATTGTTCAAGGAAAGTGACAATTTGTTTTTTTATTCTTTGAGAGGTTTTCACATTTGCGGAATTGTGATTCATTATGGGACTTCTGTATTAGGCTTCAAAAAAATTTCTTAAGATTTATCACATTTGAAGAACCGAAACATTTTTGTTATTTTTTTTTCTTTAGTTGTGAATCTTGATGGTTTTATTTCCATTTGGTATATTCAGGAGGATGTCCCACGTTGCATTTTATTTGTCGATGATAAGAGTATTAATTGATGAGACTAGAGGAGAAAGAAGTTCTAAAGTCTAAACTAGATAGGCGAAGAGAAACTTTGGAATATAAATGGATTTATAATTTGTAGGATGGAAACAGAATATATGGAACACAACTTCAGTAAAATAGTGAGAAGAAATGAGCGTATAATACAAATTGATGGTCAAGAAATACCTCAGGGTGTTCATTTTATTACTTGGGATCAATCATTCATTGAGATGAGGAATCATGGAAGATTTGGTTCATAAAATCAAAGCGGGATGGTTATTATAGGGAAGTACGTTTATAGTTTTATGTCACTGTAGGATATCTGTGAATACTTATGAAATTAAGGGAGAATTTCTATAGAATAACTAAAAGACACGCAATGTTTTATGGTTTAGAATGTCGGGTAACTAATATTTTGTCCAAAAAATGATTGTAGTAGAAATGAGAATGCTGAGAAGGATGAGTGACAATACACTAATAGACAAGATAAGAAATGAATGCATTCATACGAAGTTAGAGGATATTCCTATTAAGGATAAAATAAGGGAGAATCAATTGAGATGGCATGGACATATCACATATGCAATGTTGGCCAATTAGTATGTCAATTAGAGTGACAACATCATAATTAATGGCACAATGAGGACTAGAGGGATGCCTAAATGAACTTGGGTGAAGGCAATTAAGAAGGATATGTTAATGCTTCAAGTTATTGAGGAGATGACCCTTAATAAAGCTGAATGGAATACTCATGTGGCTGACCCCAAAATTGGGGTAAAAGCCTTTTTGTTATTGATATTGATGTTCTTTTCCCTTTGGTATGATCTATGGAATTGATGATTTCTATTCTTTCAATGTCTGTTGATTACGATCGAGATATATTTCCTTTTCTGTTGTAGATACCTTGGATCTGCACTAAATAGGTTGCATGTGCAATAGAGACCAATTAGTGTGCTAGGTAGAAATTATAAGCTGATGGTTAATGGAGCAACAAGGACTAGAGGCAGGTAGGCATAAATGAATACGGATGGAGGCAATGGAAAAGCATATGATAGCTGGTAATTTTAATCGAGGAGGTTGTCTTTAACAAAGCTAAATGAAAGAAAAGGATTCATGTAGCCAGTGTTGTAAAAAGCCCCCTAAAGCCCCCACTTTCGCTATATCTGCTTTGGGACGCTTTAGCCCTGCTTTTAGATTTAGAAGATTTTGACATTGTATGTATTATTTTGTTATATTTATTTTTATTGTTATGATTAAGATTTTAGTATTGATTTCTTATTTTCTATATTAGTTATGAATTTTTTTTATTTTTGGAGTTCTTTTCTAATTTTTCTGTTTTTACTATTTTTATTCTTAAGAAAATTTTGGCGCCTTTTGCCGCTAAAGTCTGAAAAGCCAAAACCCTGCTCACCGCTTTGCTCCCGCTTTTGCTTTCCACAACATTGCATGTAGCTGACCCCAAAAGCATGGGATAAAGGTTTGGTTGTTATTGTTGTAGAGCATGCAGCAAGAATGTTATTAGATCAAAGAAAATGTACACCAAAGAGAGTTTATCTGCCAACTGTCACCTTTTTATACAAATGGAGCAAAATATATCTTCTAGTTACAACTGCACTTGTTGTTAGAGAACTTGTATTGGACAAAGAGTGCTATATGTGGAAGCTTAATCTAAATGCATATGCCATTTTCTGCAGAATTGTTTTTGTGTTAATGAATTCATAGAACTTGATTGGGGTTCTCAGGGCATCAAATTACTCCTTGTAGACAGGACTATGGTTAAACTGTCAGTCTTGATTCCTAGATACTTGATATCAAATGTTTCTTCAGTGCCTACTTATTTCTTTAGTGCCATTTTTCTCCTCCAGCGCCCAGTGGTCGTGAGATCCAATATAAATGGTCTTTTAGGTATTTCAGAAATCCATCTGTTTCAGTTGACGTAGACAACTCCTTTATGTATAGAATATCTCCGAGGGAAAAAAATGCTTATGTGCGCATATTGAAACCAATTTATTTTTAAACTCCAGATACATAGTTTCGCATATGGTCTTTTAGGTATTTCAGAAAATCATTTGTTTCAGTTAATGTAGACAACTCCCTTATGTTTAGAATATCTCCGAGGGAAAAATGCTTTTGTGCACATATTGAAACCAATTTATTTTTAAACCCCCATAGTTTCGCTGATGTGAAAAACTCTTGATACATTACTATCAATTTCTTTTAAACCCAAAACTCCCAAAACTCATTTGAGAACCATGTATTTAGTGTGTTATACACCAAATATTTCATAATATCAAAACTCCAACATTAAACCCTTCACTCTAATCAAAACCCCTCCTATCCTGACTTCAAATCTGCCACCAAAATCCTTTGAACTTCTGTCACCACTCATGGCAATCTCTCACCAACACCATGAAGCTTCAATGATTCCCGTACACAGCTACATCCAAAACATCAATTGTATTTAGACATTTCATATATAGGGGCAAATTATTGGACAATTTCCTTGACAGCTAGAGCAGTTAGCCATGAACATCCAGTAAATTTGGCACAACTGAGTTCATAATCCCCACACAAACTCGATTTCACAGCATGTTTGATTGGAATCTGAATCATTTGATTTAATTGGAAGAGAAGTTGCCTTGACTCTGATGGAAAATTAGGTTACAGACCTTAGGCATGAGAAACATCACTAGTCCATGTTAATTCAAATTACCTTACACCCTTCCTTTTAATATCATTTGGTAACACTGACCTAGATAAGTTGATGCCATTTAACTTCCTTTTTTCCTTTCCTTTTCTGGCTAAGCATGCTACATTTTAATTGAATAGAGTCAATAGACAAAGTTGAATCTGTTGTGAGTTTGCGAGACCAGCAGATTTCGAGGTCGCGAAAGTTGCTAAAGAATTAAGTAAACCTAACAAGAACCAAAAGAAATAAGAACAAAATTGCAAAAAAGCTTCAAATTGAAAAGAAGACTACAAAAGCAAACAAAGGAATTCCTTAAACCTGACGCTCTGATACCATGTTTGGTTTACAAAATTAAAATTTTTATTGACTCTAAAGAACTACATATTTATCGATATTCAAGAGAACTACAAAATACAAGTTATATAAATCCAGGATAACACCTTTTCTTATATAGACAATACAAGATCAAATCCTATTCTAACTTAACCATGATTCTAAATACTAGTAGAGCTCTAAATACTCTAAATACTGTTTCTATAATATAATATTTCAATTATATCTAACAAAATCCATAAAAGTTCGAGGAAGACAACCTATTAGCACCTTACGAGGGGATTAATTACGAGTACCCATCATATTAGTGGAGGAAATAGTGGCAATGCTTCCTAAAATTATATCAATGTTGGGAACGTGTTATCTAGTTTTTCAAATAAACGGATAAGTTCTACTAATTCTTGCCGAGTGTGAAATCAAGAAGTTTCATATTCCACAGAATGTCCTTCCCTTGAATAAATACATTGAAAAGGAAATAAACACATTTGTGAAACACATATCGTAATATGTCTCAACTAATGGGGCGTCTTTGTTTGGGTGTCGTTGGAGCCCCATGCCATTCCATCTACGCCCAAACCTTAAACATGTATTTGTGTCTGCAATACAAACCTGTTGTTGGACCTGCTAAATTAAATGGAAAAACTGCTGCAAAATGAGCACAGCTGCAACAACACTCTCTCATGGGTTCACTTTAAATTGGTTATTGCCAAAGGAGCATGGACATGTACACATGACACGTGTATGTCATGAACATGAACACGAGAAACAACATTTTCTTAAAAAGTAGGACTTTGGGACACGACGATATGACACTAGAATATATAATTAATGAGAGTGCATACACACACATACATAAATAGGAATGTCCGTACATCCCAAGTCCAAAGTCCAAACATCTAATAATTAACATGCAGTGGTTACATATATGTTAAAATTTAACCTACATACATTTTTTATGACTTTGCAAAAGGAATAGGTTTTAGCTCTTCAACTTTCACCCACTAGTTTAATGTATCTCACTTCGTATATAGAAGCATATCTAAATTTATTATAGTTCTATATAAATCAAGATTTTGATAGTATTTATCCACTAGTCTTTGAAACATACAAGAAGACAAATAAATATCTTAAACATGTAATAAGGTACGACATTTCGAACATATGTCCTAAATATAAAAATGTAGTATATAATTGAAGACATGTTTGAAAACTGTTGGGTATCTAAGAAGTGTCGTTGTCAGACATGGGTGTCATTGTGTCCTCGCCAGGGGTGCAACTTCATGTCCGTGCTACATAGGTTATTGCTATTCCTGTTGAGGGTGAAGAGATGGTAAGGCTTTAAGATCCCCAAGTAGTCTCCTTAATGTAATCGAAGGGGCAAAGCCATCATTGTTTTGAGTGGATATCTGACCCAGTGATTCCTTTCTCTATCATCAGGTAGATCATATAAAAAAAAATCTTTGAGCATCTTTATTAATCATCAATCTCTAATTAATGCTTCACTAAGTTCGCTCGAGAGGGTGCTGAGACATTTGAATCCAATAGAAATGCACTTCTTTTCTTTCTTTCATTCATTTTTTAGCAGCAGTGATGAGACAGGTTCGAGATATCATGGGAGAGTGGGATCAATAGTTCAATCAAGGGAGTCTCAATCATGGTTCGAAATTTCGGCTGATTCCGATACGTATCAGCTACAGAACCGCATGGTAAAAATCGGAGTCGCCCATAAAGGCTCGGAATCGCAGATGCAAATTCAGTATCGGCTTGTATCAGCCGATACTATGCTGATTCGGGGCTGACAAGGCGTGCTGAGAGATCAGCGCTGGAAGAGAGATCGGGGGGAGAGAGGCGCTGCTGAGAGAGGAGAGGAGAGAGGGCGCGTGGAGACTGACGGGTGCTGCTGAGAGAAGAGAGAGAAAAGGTTTGAGGAGAGACCGAGGAGAGAAATTTGGGCACCAGAATTGGAAGAGATTAGGGAGGGGGACATAGGCGCTATGGAGAGAGAGGAGAGGAGAGATCAGAGAGAGACAGTGCAGAGAGAGGAAAGGAGAGAGATCGAGAGAGAGAGAGGGACAACGCAAAGAGATCATTGGGAAAGAGAAAGCGAGGATATAAAGAGAGACCACAGAGATCGAGGGGAAAAGAGAGAGATCGCGGGAGAGAGAGAGAGAGGCACGTGTCGAGAGAGAAATAGAGATAGAGAGAGATCAGGTGAGTTGTGTGTATAAAACTAATTTATAGTTAATGAATTCTTAAGAGATAATTTGTATAAACTAATACTACAATGAATCATAATAATTTGCATAAACTAATTAAGTAAAAGAATCCAATACGATTATATATAGTATTAATTAATGATTATTGTAAGTAATTGGATTTACAAATTAGATTGAATATTTTGACAAAAATACATATGAAACTTCATTAAAATTTTGATAATTAAACTGGATATACAAATTAGTTTGTTAGAAAAAATTAATGAATTTGTTATTTAATTAGTTGGGTATCTGAAAATAATTATTTAATTTTGTTATCATAAATATAGTTAATTAATTATATTATGAAACAATTATTTACTTTGTTTGTTTGCACTTCATAAAAAACATAAAGATTAAACGTATTATAAAATCATTATCTAATTACTGTATCCACCTTTTCATGTAAGTACTCTGTGTGAGTGTGTGTGTATATTTTTTTTGCACCAACAATTGTGTTTTGTAAATTTTGCAGAAATGTGACTCAAATTCCATTATTCTAGAAAAAATATCAAAATGCTACTTATCTAAACAACATTTTAAACATTTTAATTATTTTTTATAAATAATTTTGCCCGATACCGATATCACCACCGATATGACCGATATGACCGATTCCGATACCGAAAATTACAGGCCGATTTTGACTCTGATTCCGAGATATCAAACCATGGTCTCAATTAAGATTCCTCAAATTCCTGAGAGCATTACTGATTTTATTTTTTGTTTTAAATGTGTTACATCATACATATTTTGTAGTTTGTGTTTAAAAACAAACAGAAAACAACGTATTGAATTTTAACACAAGTTTGAAACTATTTGGGCTTAAAAGGAAGTTATTTAAAAATAGGGTATGGAAGTATTTTTCTTTCTAAATGATCTAAGGCTTATGCTCGATTTTGCTAGGCTGATATAGAATGCGGTGTTGTTTGCTATTGATGAATGCACAGGCATTATTCCCATTAGTCAGGGACTTTATGACATCAAACTTATTTACAAACGTTTACATGCTTAAACTTTGTTTATGTAGAGCTTTGATACACGAATTGCTTGTCTAATTCTCCTCACTGTTTCCAAACTTTTTCTTGTTGGTTGCTAAATTATGATTCTTAACAATTACTAGATTTTATCTCTGCATCTTCTTTTTAATTGAGAAGAATACTTGACCATAACTTTTTTTTTTTTGAGGGAAATAGTGACACCATAACTCTACAACGAAGATATTCATTAATTGCCATACAGAAATTCCTTTAGTTTTCCAATTTAATTGGTAAGTAGTGCATAATGAAGTGGCTGTATTAGTTCCCCCCTCCCTCTTTGTCATATTACCTTACATCGATGAAGCAGGTATTCAAATCAGTTCACTTTTGTCTTTATTGATATAATAAGTTGCATTTACTAACATTGTTCTTTCTGTTTCTCTTTGTATTAAGGTTTTCTTGGGTTATGGGCTGATAACAGCAGTTACAACTACTTTTACCATCATATGTGTTACAATCCAGAGACGGCATTTGATGGCAAGTACTTTGAATTTTTAACTTTTCAGCATGTATCTTTTTGACACTCATTAAATAGTGTTGATGGATAAAGAAATATTACTAGATGGGCAAATGACAGTAGTTATTTAGCAAAGGATTTGTTTCTTGTATTTTCATTGGAAAAATGTGGAGGGAGAATAGTTTATTGACAATATGCACCATAAGGTTTGAGAATGCTAGCCACCTTTTTCAGTAATAGAAACAAGATAATTGAGATGAGGTGAAGAAACAGTCCTAGAACAAAGGGTGGATTTATATTGTTCAAGCTGCTACTTTTAACATTTTGAAGATTTTGCCCCTTTGCTTTTGTCAATGTCTTGTGTCTTTGTGGAGTTGTGTGGTGCAGTCCATGCAAGTAAACATTACCTTACAAAGGGAACCACATTGAATGTTCTGATCTGTGCGATAAAACCTGTCAGTTAAGTCGGATATGACCATTATAGTCTTAATATGCGGGCCTGGAAAAGATGACAGAGAGATTATATTGTTCTCTACATACAAATTTTCAGTTGAATAAGTGGCGAGATATTGAAAGAAAATGCTTTCTTGCTTTGGCTTTACAATAGCAAGTGCTCTAATCTGAATATTCTCGACCTAATATTACAGGTGTTGCTTATTTACAGTGCATTGGCATTTAAATGTACTGGCACATTGCAGACCATACTTTCAGTTTCTCTGCCAGAATTCAATATCATCAATGTCACATCTAGCTAGAATGCTGAGCTTTAACTACACCTATATGGATTCTTAAAGCTCCGTAAACTAGGTTGCAGTAATTGCTGAAGTTATTCACTAGATGATAAAAAAAACCAAAAGTTCATTACCTGGTTAAGGTTGATCTCGGTTTGATACCCCTAACTGGGAAATTGTGATGTAGGAATAAATCACTGGATTACCCACTGATGCTGTGTACATACAAATAACCAGGCATGTAGCTCATTTGTTTAGTTTTACATCCGTCCTTATTTCAATTAATTAATCTGCAACCCCTATTTATCTTTGTAGAAAGTCTCTGGAAGACAGCATGAATAGGCCATCCGTCATAACTATTTGCGGATCCCAACATTCTGTCATGCATAGTCCAAAAATTTGTACTGATAAAATTTCACTTAAGCCCCTATGGTTTCTATTTCATTCCTTGCTACAAAGGCCACAATTGAACATTGCATATGAATTTATTTTTTCCCCATGTTTGCATGATCCTCAATGCTGAGTTTGTGTCTGTCATGTTCTTTGATCAATACTTCTATTTTACTTGTCATTTGGTGTTATAGGGTTGACATTTTTTTGGAGCTAGTTTTTATTCCGTTTTAACCTTCTGTTTTTCCCTCTGCAGGTGTGGGGATTGTTGCACCAAAATATGTTTTTGATGTGCTGGGCCTCCTCCTCACAGATGTTTTGATTTGCTTTGCATCTTTGTGCTATTATTGATGAATGAGGGATGCACGTGGATAGCTGCTGGAAGCTTTTCTTGAGATACTAATTGCTGATTGATTTAACCAATTCTTTAGAGGATTCTAACTATATGTTCAAGGGTTTATTTCATCTGGTTAACGCATCTTGTTCGATGATATTGTTTCGCCATATCAATTGGCCCAAAATTTTGACCAGCTGATTGTATTCTTGTAATATTATGAGACGTCACGTGCCAAATTCATCAAATGTAACAATTCCCTTTTTTTTGGTTGTTGCTGATGTTTTGTTTTGTTTTTTCTTTTTGGCTCCCAACTTCTGCTAATTTGGAGGGAGTGAAATTAGTAGATACAAGTTTTGTACCAAAGATCCATTCAGGTCTTCATTTTTATTTCCTTATGGGTTGTCTTTACTTGTCAGAGTTATATAATTTGCATCCTTTTTGTATATGAATTATGAATAAACGGTGGCCTTTCTTGGTTTGTTTTTCCAACAACATAAATTGATAATCTTACTACGTTGGCTCTGTGGTCAATTTGACTTTTGTCATTGATGTCTTTTGTTTTTGGACTTCTATTTATATGCCAATTTCTTATATATTTGGAGCTTTAGTTCCATACTGAATGTTATTCCCTGCATTGTAGAATCTGGGCGAATTAGATGCTCTCATGTGTATTCATATTTCTATCTTGAAATCCTCATCATCTTTAAGTTTAACTCATTGTCCTCATATATTTTACATGTAAATTTAAACAAAGAAACACATTTAAATTAACTTAAGCACACAAACAATATAAAGCTTGGCTCATTTAATAACCTACGCTCCATGTATTCCGAAAATTTCATTAGTCATGTCTAAGGACTAAGACGAAAGGAGGAAGAAAAAAACTCTGGTTCATATCTATTAGGGCCTGGAGAATTACACATAATTTGGTTATCTAGTGTCTTCTACAAACTCATTTACAAAGGATAAGTAATTCTATGTGCATCAGTTGACAACAAATTGGTTATAGTTTTAGAATTCCACGTTCTGGCCATGCACGGTTTATTTTTTATTTTTTTGTTTTCCACTTTTATTACCCTCTTTTTTCTAATTAAATTAGAAATTGGGGTTGAATGTGCTAAATTGCCATGCTGGCTGTGGCTTATATGACACAGTTGACAAAGTGAAGAGGGGAGCAGGTACTGCTCTATAAAATACAAACAAATTCCTGTCTTAAAAACAAAATCCCAGCTAAGCTCAGCCAACAAACCCTTTGGCATCTTTGATTCTCTCAAACCCGCCTAAAAAGTCGCAATCACACGTTCTTCCTTCTTCTTCTCTTGCACTTCCATTGACAGGATAAAAAGAAGAGTTGATATGCTGCTGATTCTTGCTGGTACTCCCTTCTCTCTTTCTCTTCAAAAAAAAAAAAAAAAAAGAGAGGGATCTGGTGTTTTTTTTTTTCTCAGTTCATCATTTCTTTCATTATTTCATCACAATGTAGCTGTTCTTGAAATTTTAGTGTTTGGTTGATAATTGATACTTCAATTTGGTTCGCTTATGATCATAGAATTCAAGCAGTGAAGAATTACTTGAGAAGAGAGGAGCTTGATGAATATGGCTACCTACTCTTACTCTCCTCCCATTTATTCTTCAACAATTCTGCCAATTCTTGATTATTCACCACCTCCACCACCGCCAAGTCCTCCCCTTTCTCCGCCACCACCCCAATCTCAACCCATTGCTTACCCTCCTCTATACCTCTCCCCTCCTCCACCTTCTCTTCCATCTCCACCACCCCAACCCCCACCCCAACCCCCAACCTCCTCTTACTCCCCGACCCTGCCACCTTCGAATTCTCTTCTACCCCCTCCATTGCCATCCTATGACCCCCCTCCTCCAACCTTCTCACCTCCACCCCCTTTGTCCTCTCCGGCACCTCCTCCGCCACCGCCACCGCCACCGCCTTCGTTGCCCCCTCACCTCCTCCATCTCCATCTCCCGTTCCCATCCCCGAACCAACGATTTCACCACCACCACCACCACCACCACCATTATTGCCCCCTCCCACATTACCACCGAGCATTTCTCCATCTCCTCCATCACAACCTCACAACACTAGTACTACTACCCCCTTGGCATTGCCCGTGCCCCCACCCTCGCTCCCTGGTCGGTCAAATTCATTGAATTTTAGTACTAGTGGTCACTCAGGACTTAAACATAGCTCCCCTCCAAGGAACAATGGGATTGCGAGTGGAGCTACTGCCTCAATTGCGGCGCTGGCGGGATTTATGATGCTTTCTTTTATTGGAGCGGCCGTTTGGTTTGTGAGGAAAAATAAAAGGCTGCCTTCTGCTTCAGGTTCTGTCATGCCTCCTCTGGGTGGATTATCAGCGATGCAAGGTACTCTCTCTAGAGCCTTTCTATTATCCTGTAGACTCTTAATAGTTCATGTCTTGGGAACATTTTAGTTAGTTTTATCCAATTTGGCCCTTTGGCTTGTATTGACCAGAAAACTATGATGCACGGGCATTTTTATTATGACGCTGCCGTGCTAAACTTATGTATCTGTCATGATACTTTCATCATGCTATCGTTGTTTTGTGTGAATTCACTATGTGTCAGGGTCATGCCTATTTCAGCATGTTAATGTGTGCTTTTTTGCCAAAAAAATTGAATGCAATTCTTTGTAACTTAAATTATTTTTCTTCCCTTTTCATGTCGGTCAAGGACCTAAGCTAAGAGGAGTTTGCATGATCTTAACACATTGCAGGAGTGTGATCAATGTGCTAGGTCTATCTACTAGCCGTCTAGGTTTTATGACAAGTTCCCTCCCGTGCCCATAGTGCTGGGATGTTGCCATAGTACTGGCAAGAATGTCGACTTTAAACTGACATATGTTTTGAAAATTCTTATCAATCCGTTTATGTACCCTCCTCAACTTAGAAAGTTCTGATCTATAGCCAAACATAACGAAGATAAGCATATATGGTGTTGAAAACAAAACATTTAGTGAAATTTCATCCAGCTAGCAATGCCAAGATATGGGCCTTTTCTTTTAGCACTGAAATGTTCATTTTCTCGTGGTGATTTTCCTTATCAGACTCAACCTATCCGAGATTCCCTTCATTTCCTCTAGTAGGACACAACTCTGGAAGTTACGGATTTGCCTACTCGCCATCAGATTCAGGGTTAGGCAAGTCAAGATCTTGGTTCACATATGAAGACCTATCCTTTGTCACAAACGGCTTCTCAGCTCAGAATCTGTTGGGAAGGAGGATTTGGTCCAGTGTACAAAGGGTACTTACCAAATGGAAGGCAAGTGGCCGTGAAGCAATTGAAGGTCGGAGGATCACAAGGGGAGCGTGAATTCAGAGCAGAGGTTGAGATAATTAGCAGAGTTCACCACCGACATTTGGTTTCACTCGTTGGATATTGCATTTCAGAGCACCAAAAACTGCTTGTATATGACTACGTCCCTAATAACACTCTTTATTATCATCTTCATGGTATGTGAATCCATCCCCATTCAAACCCGCACCCCCCTCCCCCGGCGCACCCACACACACACCCACACACCACACACACACAAAAAAAAAAAAAATCTGAAACTTTGCTTCATAGCTCAAATGGTACTCAAATTTCCATTACCAGGAAGAGGAATGCCAGTTATGGATTGGGCAACCAGGGTGAAGGTTGCAGCTGGGGCAGCTCGCGGAATAGCTTACCTGCATGAGGATTGTAATAACTCACATTTTCTTGTCTATTTATCATGTTGACTTCACATAATTTATATTTTCTTTCTGTCTGCTCCTGTTGATTTTCCATTTTATTGCTGTCTTAATCAGGTCATCCTCGGATTATTCACAGGGATATAAAGTCTTCCAACATTTTGCTGGACAACTACTTTGAAGCTCAGGTTATATCTATATCTCTTTCTGAACAAAAGCTTCTGACTTGTAGCTTTCTTTTGTGTAAATTATATAAACCACATTAAACTATACTTAGTTTTTTAATTAACCCCCTGATCTATAAAACGTAAAAAGTAACCTCTCATCTATTTCCATAAGTATTTTATCAACGTATTGATTGATAATGGGTCATGTCCCTTTAGTCTGAAATCTTACACATTGCAATACCCATATTACCTTTTGATGGGTTTCTTTTACGATAATCTCAAGTCCATTCTCTTCCACCAATTTTCCAGGTTCAAATAGATAGCGGGGTTACTTCTTGTGTTTCATACATCAGCGGGTTAATGCAAAAACTAGATATAGTTGAATGGGTTTATTGTAATTTACCCTTTTCTTTTTTGTTGTCACTTTTAACTTATTTCCATGTACTAGGTTTCTGATTTTGGGCTTGCAAGGCTAACTATGGATGCTTGCACACACGTTACAACTCGTGTCATGGGGACTTTTGGGTAGGTGAAGTAAATGTCAAGGCCGCGTTTTGTTGAAGAACAATTTGAATTGTTTCTTCTCTTTCCTTTTCGTTTTTGAGTATTGAAGATCAATTTTAATTGTTATGGTACTTTCAGCTTTTGAATATGACATGGCGTTATCCTTCCAGATACTTAGCTCCCGAGTATGCATCAACTGGCAAGTTAACTGCCAAATCTGATGTTTATTCTTTTGGGGTTGTTCTTTTAGAACTTATTACCGGTCAAAAGCCTGTTGATGCCTCTCAACCTTTGGGAGACGAGAGCCTCGTCGAATGGGTAAGCTAAGACCATCCAATTTCCTTCTTCAAAGTGTCATGTCACAATCATGTTTTGACAGATATTTTACAAATATGAGATTCTGAGTGTAGTTGATC
Organism: Agave tequilana; assembly: GCA_038442645.1. Classification (NCBI taxonomy): domain Eukaryota; kingdom Viridiplantae; phylum Streptophyta; class Magnoliopsida; order Asparagales; family Asparagaceae; genus Agave; species Agave tequilana. The sequence goes on from JAVJIF010029907.1 coordinate 823,462, forward strand.
ATCTTAAGTGGATGAGCAAAATGATGCATTTTCCATGTTACTTAGAATATGATTTATGTTTGAAAAGTTGAAAGTTTTGGAAAGACATTACATAATGATCCACCCTGGATTTTAATGTTAGATTTGTTACCTTATAGCATCATTCTTTTCTTAGTAGTTTCTTTTTTCTCGCTGAACACACTCAACCAAATTCAGATTCAGAGATAATAAAAATAGAAAATAGACATAAAGGTACCTATTTATTTCTTTTTTTTCTAGAAACTTATTCTTTTCAATTTATTTTAAGAGTATAGTAATGTTAGTAGCTAGATAAATAATTCTATTTATCCTTTTATACTACAATTTGCAAATTTCACAATAACTCAATGCAGTAGATCAAGCAAGTAATATATTTTTGTACTTTTCATCAACTATGCACATAGAATTTTGCGTAATATACATACTTAAGCAAACATTTAGCTATAAAATTTTGTATCTTAAAACCCTTTAAACTTACTTTATCTGCCAATCTTTTCTTTCAGGCTCGACCGTTGTTGAGTCATGCACTTGAAAATGGAGAAATTGCAGAATTGCCTGATCCTAGGCTAGAAAAGAGATACAACCAGAAAGAAATGTTTTGCATGATCGAAGCAGCAGCTTCGTGCGTTCGCCACTCAGCAGCAATGAGGCCTAGAATGGGACAGGTAATATTATTAGCCCAGCACAATTTAAGGCTTTTCTGGATATTTTTACTCAAAGAAATTCTATTTGAAAATTTATTTTTTTTCCTTCAAAATATAGGCCGTAGCCTTATTTGATAAATTTGAACCCTCGAAAGCTGAATATTTTAAAAGATATAAATGATTTGCGACACAAAGATATAACCCATGAATTTTGAAATTTTTTGGGCGCTCTCTGTAATAACTTGAAAATCCAACTTATAAGATCATGGAGTTTATGTTTCCAAAACAACATACTTCAAAGTTTGTATGTCTACTAGATGTCTAAATGAATCTTTTTGCTGAACAAATCTTATGTTCGTGTATGTGAGGGTCAAGTTTGATTGATTGGCAACGTTAATTCATTCTCGTTATCCAATTTGAAAATTCATGAATAAAGATATAAATGTCTTGTGACACAAGGAGATAAATCATGAAATTTTGATTTTTTTTGCGCTCTCTGTAATGATTTAGGATTAGGTTTGATTAATTGTGCAACTTAATTCATTCATCTCTCAGGTGGTGAGAGCTCTAGGGAACTTGGCTGACTCGGATCTCACCAACGGTGTTAGACCCGGACTAAGCGAGGAGTTCAACTCAGGACCAGATAGTGCAGAAATCGAAATGTTTCAGAGAGCACGATTTATCAGTCAAGAATACAGCAGTGATTTTAACCGAGAAAGCTGGAAGAGTAGGAGAGATTTGTAAGTAGGTTGCTTAGCTCACATTTGTAATTTTTCACCTTTTGCCTTCAATTTTTGTGTAATTAAATTTTTTTTCCTTTCAATATTCTTGAGAACAATGTAAAGTTTTCTTCAAGCTCATTTCTTGTGGGTGGACTAAGAGTTTGATTTCAATATTTTGAAATTATCAGAAGCGTTTTTCTGGTTAAATTTATTATTTATTATATTCAGAGTAATCAACCAAAATGCCAAGCAGCATCATGGCTGTGTATCAGATAGATGTCTTTGGGCAAGATGTTATGTCCTCTTCCCTCATTACATAATAGCTGTGACATGTCTCGAAAGTTTTTAAATTCTCCGCAAGTTCCTCAATATTCAAAATTAACACACAACGCGCAATTTACTGGTTTAAAAAAAAAAAAAATCTTCTTCTCAAAGCCATCTGAATCCAGTACATTGTACCCCCCCTCCCATAACTTCACTGTTGCATTGGTATGTCTCGGTTTCTTCTCGAAGCTAACTGAAACATTTACCATCTTTTGCTTCTTCAACCTGAAAGCATCCGCATCGTTTACCATCCTCATTCCTGTCCTCTTGACAGAATCAGTGACTGCCTCCACTGGTGCTAGCCAGGTTTGATCCATGCTTGGACTGATGAGATGCATTGAGAGAATGAGGATCTGAGGAGGCATTCCCTTGAAATTATTGGCACATTTGAAACCAGTTCAGTGAAAACTTGAAATCTCTTGGTAAATATTACATGCCAACATAAAATTAGAACCTGAATCCTAATTGAGCTCATCATCTGTCTAAATTTTAATTTAAACACAATTGTATAAACACCAGTGAAAATCTCAACACGCATCATTCAAGAAAATATTTTCTGAACATAAGAGCTGCTGTGTGCACATAACACGTATTTCCTCATTGAACTCTCTCCCCAGTTACATGGTAGTCAAAAAGGTCTTTGAGTCTTCATATATACATGGAGAAGGGCAACAATTGTCTTGTCAGTTTTTGTTATTGGCAACATCCACAACAAACCCAAAATTAGATTAATCAGTCTGTACAAAATGTTCCAACTACCTTATGCTTTGTTAAAAATTAAGGTTGAACACTGAACAAATTTCCATCCATATGCAAAGCTACTGGCCTCTCCTCAGTAGCATGTAACTTCAATGGCTGGGATGAACTAAAAACAAAAAAGATGAGTTAACGACATATTTTTCAGGGCGAACTTGTCAAAAAACTGACAGACCCTCTTAACGATCTCATTATCCTCAGCAAAACTTGATTTGGCATGGAAAATTCTCATTGCAGGAAGAGGCAACGGCATCAGTGCGGCTTCCTTTTGTATAGTGAATGACCAACAAATGCCGAAAAGATAGAAGTCCACAAAACCTGATAATCATATAGTCAAATGGATTAGTTTCTTATGTCATGTACCTGTTCTTAAATTGATGAATTCGAGATGCAGAAATTTGATTAAAATTTTAAGAAGAGGAACATACCATGTTAACTGTATGCCACCTCTCAAGCTTCTTGATCCGAGATTGCATGTCTTCGATTACGCCATCTGATGGCAAACTTTTTTCCTGTCTGAAAATTCTGCAATCAAACAACAGCACAAAACCACGAAATAAAAGAGCCCTCATACAAAAACATGACCTAGTTACTTCCACAGCAAAATAAAGAAAATTAAAAGTATTATTAACATGCTGAATAACAATGGCAGAATTGTTCCAAGGTAGAGCACCAGAAAAGTTCGAGGTTTTTTGAGAACTTTCTTTTCACCCATATTATGAGAGAGGTCTATGAATAGCCAATAGAGAGATTTTGATTTTCTTCAAACGCTCAGAGATTAACATTGCCACGAAAATCATGTAAACCTTCTCAATGATATACTACTACATCTGCTAAATATGTCCAGCCAAAAAGAGAGAAGTGTAAATTAAACATAAAATGAAGGGGCATGTACATCAAAAAACCAAGATGCCTGAACGGTTGGGTTTGCTGGAATCAGAGATACCCTAGCATGTTTACATTATTCTCTTATATAAATCTAGAAATCAACTAAAAAAGACTGGATAAAGAAATTTTATTCAACATATAAATTGCATAGCATAAGCAATATGTTTCCCTCAGAGGATTCCATAACAGCACGTGTATTGTGTGTTTCCATGCAACGTTCTGCAGGTCATGATATCAAACACAAACTATTTCAACCATCAGCCCAGGCTTCCATGTTAACTGATATTATAGTGATTAATAAGCTCAAACCCATATTTACCCTCTACCACCCAGCACAAAGGACAAGTCATTCCAGGAATAATCCTCTTTGTGCAACTTGATCCTATATCGGATTGTCGGATTTTTTGAAAACTGATGGACCCATTTGAGTTCTATACTAAGACAAATCCTCGACAAGCATCAACCGGAATAGATTAGTGTATGCATAGAAAGCCCTTCAAAACACAGCTTTGATTCTATTATATTCTTATGGAATCAATTTGGAAAACTTTGGGCTATTAGCATAAATTAGATTCTCTCTGCCCCTTTTCTTTTCACAAAAAATGCATTAACTCGATCTCAAACTGAACATATCTCATAACTCATTCTCCTGTACTATGTCAAATCCCAACAGTCTAAAATCTTAAACTGGAGATCCCTTTTAACTTAAGCTCATGCTTCACTGCTAAGTTAGATCTCAACAGTACAAAAATAATCCTTTAGTTTCAAGAATGACATCAAACTAGCCCAAGGCTGATATTGCAAAGAAGTTTCTTATAGAAGAAGCTCCCCAGTGAAAAATAATATTATTATATGTGTTTTTGTCGGGAATAATAATAATCAAATTATTGACTTGTGAAAAACTCAAGCTCTGTCGTGCTGGAGGGCACACGTTAGAGGGATTAGGCAGGTGTTATAAAAGCAAGATTCTAAATATCGGATATCGGGATCGTATCGGATGAAATTTTTTCATATCGGATATCAGATATCGGGGATACACATGCATATCGGACGTTCATATCAGACACTATATATAATGAAATATGATAACTAAAAGTTGGCTTAGTGTCATAGATATCATCTACCTAATTAAAATGATATAATATGCATGCAAAGACGATAAAAAACAATTTTCATTTGACCGCAGTCGTGCAATAAATAAGTAATTTCATATCGGGCAATATTTCGGGCAATTTATCGCCTGATATCGGGCGATTTATCAGCCGATATTTCAAATATCGACCGTTTTTTGCTGCAAACGTTATGGCAAACGATTTCCCCATATCGTATTAGCAGCAGGCAAAAAAGGAGATATCGGCCGATATCTCAGCCGACTCGGCCTATATTTAAAACAGGGTATAAAAGACTTGGGTGCCCTCTTTAGCAACAAAAAGGAGGAAAAAAAACGAGAAAAAAAAAAGAGAGAGAGATGAGAGAAACCATCCAAAGATTAGAAAAACCTTATGAGGTATTGAGCCGAGGTTTCTTTCACCGGTTACATAAAGTTGCGTAGAAAACTGCCAGTTTCTCATAAAACACAAGATGCTTATAGTATGCAGCATTAACCAAGGTAAGCAAGAAACAAAAGCAAGACTCAAGCCAATATTGATATTGCTTGAATTTGCTGCTTGCTTTGCCCATGTTTCTACCATGCAGAAGAAAATAATGGAATGTACTCTCCAAGACTCGCAGTGTCCAGCACATGATTAAGAAGCTAACAGAGAAGCCAAGCAATGCTAAAGAAGCTGCAGATAATAACAAGGAACAGATGCTCAGTCCAATTGTTCAGTTTTCTGGATGCAGCCACAAGTACTGCAATGGGATCTACATGCAAAAAGAAGTCCCCCCCTCCAGAATCCAAGATCTGTTCAACATTTACAATGCATTCACAAGCTTTCGACTGCCATAGCGCCATGGCACCATCATGTTATGTTCGCTTTGGAATATCAAGATTGTCTACAATTTCATGATAAGAGGAACATTTCTGTGCATCAATTCAATGGTAGGCAGAACTCAAAAATAGAGCAACTTTTGCAACTAGCATGTTCTCCTGCTCAACTTCTATGAGCTGGAATCGGTAGACAATCAGACATCATTCTGAAATGATCAAATATTGGCAGGTAGATATTTCAGATAATATTAGACTTTAGCAATCCAGCTTCCATGGGCAGACAAGGTCAAATGACATCTCAGCTCCTGAGAGAATGTCTTCAACCATCTCTAGTTGTCAGTCAAAACTTGTTGCATTCATCAGAACGATTAGAGGAACAGCCATATGGTTTACAAAAAGGAGCAGAACAAGTTTATGAAGTCATAGTAAACAGGTAATCATAAAATAGGAATAAACTTGATGTTTTTGCCTTTGATCAGATGCAGTATTAAGTCACTGTAAAGCTTTTTACTGTATGTATTACATTCAGCTTTGAGAGGACATAAATTATATATGAAATAACAAAAAGGATGATAGCCAGCTGAGAGAATTGATAGGAGCTTCAAACTGCGAGTACCTTCAAACTTTTCTCCCCTTCTTTATTGTTAGGTTGAGAGCGACAATCCAAACAAAATCCAATGAGCAGTTCAGAATGTGGTGGTTTCTGTTCTAGATATTTTACATTTTTTCATCTCAGCAGACGACCAACAATCTGGATCGTCACTAATCTCTCTCCAGTGAGCTATGACAAGCCGAAATCTAAATATTTTGACTTTTGTTGAATAATCCACTTTGCTTTAATTTTTTTAAGAAAAATCAGTTAAGCCTGTTTCCCTAGCCTATTATTCCTCCTTGCGGTCACCTCTGCAGCCCAACTCTTCCCCACATCTGTCTGAAATTTGCCTGCGAGATGGAAAGGAAATTTAGAAACTAGATCATATGAACAAACTGTACAAACCACAAGTTCAACTCTGTTTCTCATTGGATCAGTAGTTTGGTAGTACCTGATGTAGAATGAAAGAATTCGTCCAAGACTTTTCCGTGTTCTGCAACAAATTCAAATTGAATGAGAGAAAAACATAAATTAGACTCTGGGATAGATATACATTCTAATAGCACACAAAGTTTGCTTCTGAGGGCTCTGAGTTCTTTAACAAAGAAAAACTTTTTGAGCAAATTATAACTCGATTAAAAAGGCTACTGTTGTGAAAAATCATTGTGGAGCTTGCATGATGGAAGAGGTGAAAACCAGCGGATTGAGACACAGTACCAAAAGTAGTTCAGAAGATATGTTAATGTGAGGGAATTGTTATCAAATGCCCCCACGAATCCTTCAGCAAGCCCGCATGTTTGCGACAAGTATGATTTACACAACAGATTACTATCTAAATACCATGGTAAAAACACACGCACCGTCCATGTGATGTCAAATCCTAGTAAAAACTTAGGGACATACACTTCGAATTCAACAGTATTACAATTGCAGTTGCATAAAATTATAAGGAAACTGATACAAATCTGTTTAGGGGGTTCTATTTAAAATATTAATCTGGATGTAGAGCTAATTGCCAAGAAAAATGGTTTGGGGAGGCCAGATCTCTCGGAAGATAATATGTAATAATTCATTTTGTTAAGGTGTTTTTTTTTTTCCAAATACTTTTTTTCACTTGCCATATGACACTGCTCTGAACTGTCAGCATATCCAATGCCCATTTTGAAGTTACAATACGCAAAGTGAGAAATGCAGATAATGAAAAGGACACTCCCTAAGAACTGCAGCTTTGGGGGTATAAGTGACAAAATATCTTTCAAGTTCCTATTAAGTGTTGGGATTGATATAGAATAATATACACATGAAGAGAAATAAATCAAATAGATCAAGCATGTCAGGTACTTATAGACATACTATCTAGTTAAGCAACATGATGCAGTATCTAGTTAAGCAATTCCTGATACTATTTTAATATTTTCCTTTTTTCTTACAGTAACTTATATCCTGATACTATAATTTTCTAATTGCGGTATTTCCAATAATGATCAATAGAGGTAAACAATGGACCTGCAATTTTATTATATAACATATAAACTATGAGTTACTAATGTGCTATATATTAACATAAATCTTACAATTAATGACATGTTCAATAATGTTCGAGTACTAGCAAAACCTTTACTAACAAATTGAAACGAGTAAATACATGAGGTCCGGTTAGCCTGGGCCTGTTCACCAGGATGGGATCTTTGATGGGCCCATCTTTGCCTGATGGGACAACTACTGTTATTGTAACAGAAAAATGACAGCTATAAAAGTTGTAAGAACAAAATTTCCAGAAAGGTAGTGTAGCAGAAATGAGCCAAATTACCCTTCCTAAGGGGTGCATAGCTACTGCTGACAGACCGTCTAACATTAGAAGCAAGTCTCCAACACATGTCCACAACATCTAGAGCTCAGTTTATGTTCTTGGGGGCAAAACATGTAAGATTTGGAGATTGATAGGCAGGAAGCACGGAGTTAGTGATGAATAGAAGGATATATTAGTTTTGAAGGATGTTACACAAACATGACCACTCCGATACGGACACGAGACGCTAATACGTGACAAATTCTTACAAATACACATGACACGTCTGTCCAATACGCATGCCAGACACGTTTCGGACACGACACGACTCCATGATAGGATTGTCCATGCTGCATACATTCCCCTCATATTTATTTTAAAAAAAGGTCATTTTGATCTTTCAAACAAAAATGTTGAAAACCAATCCATACGGCAACGACTAAGCAACAGAATGAGTGAAAGGGTAGCGATATTTGACAGATACATTGCACTATTTCAGAGATATCTTAACTATGGAGAACATAGTTTGCAAGTGTTATCCATAATAGATGTAGATAGATGTCCATACTAAGAACATATCTGTGCAATGAATGCAAGTACAATATTTTTCTTTAGAAAGATAGTGACAAAAGTACTAGATAGCATGAAAGAACAGATGAGAACAGAATATGTTGCTCTGGTTTTCCTTGAGGACTCATTGGCCTCACGCCTCCGGCTCACAAGCATTCACATAAGAATAACACTTGATCATCATGGTGCAAAAGCAAGATTGAAGGCATTAGATAGGATTGCAAACAAATGAACGTTTAATCAGATCAAATTCATATTTGAATTTTTGCTAAAATGGTTTCCCATCTAAAATATGAATGCAGATTAGGATGGTGCTTTCATATATCAATATATCATACATGTCCGATTCCAGTATTAGGAAACTATCCAAAACATATGAAAAAACAAACACAGCCACAAAAACAAATGTGATGTGAAATGTGTCCTTGCGATAGGAATTCAGTGATAAAACTATCAAAACTACGCTTTACCAATAAGCTACGTCTCCAGGTAGGAGAGATTAAACTAATAATGCTAACAAATAGATTTAATAAAAAAAACATGTGCATTCTAAACAATTTCAATCATGACAAACAACAACTAAGCCATACAAATTAAAAATAATAGCTATGCCAGGCAAAGCTTCGACAATTAATATCAAGAGTGATGAATCACAAGTCGCAGATGCACACAATCTCACAATATGTAGACAACAATAAGGCATATAAAATTCTAGAGATTAATTATCAAGACCCTACAACAAATAAATGACCGTGATCTGAAAAACTTGCCTACTGAGGATCACGATTGACCTAAATATCCTTATCCTGTAGTGGTGGTGCAAGAAGCTAAAGGGCCTACAAATTGGGGTGCACTGCAATATCTGGATGAAACCGGTCCTGCAAATCATGAATCCCTTAATGAAGCTCCACACCCTCAGCAATAATGCATGCATCCGATTCACATATTCCTCAATGATCTCCTCTGGATAAAACTGGAAGTCCAAGAATGGTGAGTCAATGCTCAAGAACCTTTGATTGTCTTCAACAAAACCATGATCTATATCTGGATCTGCCATGACTCCATTAATCACTCAAATAATAGATCTAGGGTTTTGTGGAATGGGATCAATGAATCAAAGGAGTGGGATTGTGGTGGAGGCACAAGGATCTAGGTGGGGCAGGAGGTGATGGTTGATGAGGGTGGCGGCTAGGAATGAAGGGGGGCGGGGTGGCTTAGAGTAGAGAAGGGGGCGGTTGGCGGCGGCTTAGAGTGAAGAAGGGGGCGGTTGGTGGCGGCTTGGAATGGAGAAGGGGTGGCGGTGCAGGCGAGGGGGAGAGGAGTAGCTAAGGGAAAGAGGGAGAGGTCACGACACGGGCTTGTAGAAGGAGAAGGAGATGATGTGAGGTGGTGGATGGTGGTGAGATAAGGCTAGTTAGGAGTTCACCCTCCTAAACTAGGGTTTCCTTAGAGTTTCACATGCCTGAAAGGAATTTTGAGAGCGAAGAGAATCACTCACAATTGTTTTGTCAAATATAATTATATATTACTTTATTAACTAGAGAAGGAGTCTTTAAATATGCTTTACAAAAAAAAAAAAATTCCCAAACCAATATGGGACTAAACGACTAATAAACGAAAGAAACAAAAATCAACTCAAATAAAATAAAAAAAAGACTACATCAAGACTCAATCCTAATCAACTAATTGAACTACATGGATGCAATACATCACCTACGCTAATATATGTGCCGGGGCGCGACTGGATGTCCTCGTCATTCTTCCTGGGTGGGAGCCCCGTCGAGTCTAAGTGTAAAAATGCTCTCGTATCACTCCAAAGCATCCAGGTCAATCCGCTGCAAGTCACTTTGGTCAATCCATGTTTCGTCAGTTGGCGTTTTTCCTTTCTAATGGATCAAGTATCTTCGAGTCCCACCATCTTTGGTGGTTATGACTCATCATCTATGATTTTATCAACCTCCTATGTTGTGTTGGGTAAAATATCTGATAGTGGAGGAAGTGAGGGGCTCTAAAAAAACAAGCTCAGATTAAAGCTCATCAACTAGTGGGTTGTTTGAGTTAAAGTCAAGACCCATGTAATCTACTAGATCGACATTGAATGTAGAACTGATGCCAAAGATCTTTGGAAGGTCTATAACATAAGCATTATCATTCAATTTCTTCAAGATTTGAAATGGACCAGCACTACGAGCATGCAACTTTTTAAAGGTTGCTGGAGGAAACTGTTCAGGACGAATACGAACCATCACAAAAACACTAACATTAAACAAAATTAATCTTTTCCTAACATCAGACCGTAGTTTATAGTTAGTGTTGCTTTGTGCAATCCTATCACTGATCTCCTTGTATAGCTCGTGCACGTGAGATGCCAATGTAGATGCAAACTCAGTTACCCTATAATAATCAGCTATGGGGATAAGGTCAATGGGTTGTCTGTGTCTAAAATCATAAACGATCTCATAAGGGCTTCTACATGTCCTATTAAAATACGTGTTGTAGGCAAATTCAACAATGAACAACTTAAGATCCCAACTTCTCAGATGTTCACCAACGAGAGTTCTTAAGAGGTTATCCAAACTCCTATTAACAACTTATGTTTGTCCATCAGTCTGGGGACGGAAAATAGTGGAGAACTTCAACTTGATACCTAGCATATGCCAAAAGGTTTTCCAAAAGTAACTGGTAAACTTGACATCTCGGTCATACGTTATGGTTTTGGGAAAACCATGCAGCTTAACGACCATCAAAAAATATCTTGGCCACTCTGAAGACATTAGAGGTTCGAGAGCAGGGCAGAAGATGGGCCATTTTAGAAAAATGGTCCATAATCACTAGAACAAAATCGTGTTTTCGTTGAGTCTACGGGAGGCCCAACATGAAATCCATGCTGCCAGAGGCAATTTGATACCGATAGTGGAGTATACAGACCAGTATTCTGCTTTTGTTGCTTGACAAGTTGACAGGTGTGACACCTTCCAACATGCTTGGCAATATCACGCTTGAGACTAGACCAATAAATCGGTACTCAACGGCTTCAACGGTTCTCATTTCTAAAGTGCTCAACTAGACTACTAGCATGTAATTCTCAGACAAGAAATTCTCTAAGTGAGGTTATTGGGATGCATACCTAGCGGCTTAGAAACAAATACCCATCTTGTAAGGTATATCCATCCACTTTCGAGTCGCTCCATCTTTTAATATGGCATAGATGTCGCAAAAATCGGGACATGACTCATATTCAGTCTCAACTTTTCAAAACCATTTACCACCAAAGCCATTTTGGTCAAGACAAAAACATGGAGACTGAGAGTGTCAACGGCTTTGTTTTCTACTCTCGCTTTGTGGGTGGGGGTGAACATGTAATCTTGGAGAAACTCACACCATCGCCCATGTCGTGCGTTCAGCTTCTTTTGGGAGTATATATACTTCATGGCCTCATGGTCAGAGTAGAGGACAAATTCTTGTGGCAGTAAGATAGTGTCATCAATGACGAAGTGCTTGAATTACCGCATAAAATTCATTGTCATAGGTAGAGTATCGTTGCTTGGTATCATTCACCTTCTCACTAAAGTAAGCAACTAGACGACCTTCACCTATGCCAATTTTCTGATGTATCACATGTCACTTCAAAAACTTTAGAAAAATAGGGGAGACGCATGACAGGGGCCCTAACCATTCTCTTCTTAATCTCAACAAATGCTTTCGAGACAACGCTCTACCAAGCAAATTCGCCCTTTTTTTAAGCAATCGGTTATAGGAGCCATGATGTACTAAACTCTTGAATAAAGTGACGATAGAAGGTCGCGAGCCCGTGAAAATTTCTGACATCTAATAGTCTTGGGCTCGGGCCATTCATCTATTGCTTTAATCTTTTCTGGATCCGCTGAGACTCCATTGGTAGAGACCACAAATTCTAAAAAATGGACCTCTGTGGTAAGAAAGATACACTTCTTGAGATTGACGTATATCTCTTCCTTTCTTAACATGGTATATACCTGACACAAGTGGTCCAAGTGTTGTTCATGTGATCTACTTAGATGATCCGTCGAAGTAATCTACTAGAAATTTACCCATGAAGAAACGTAGCACTTGTATCATCACTCGTATAAAGGTTCTAGGAGCATTTTACAGGCCAAAGGGCATAACCGTCCGTCGTATAATATGTCCTTCATCTTGAAGGGGATTTTCTATTCATCTCCTAGACGAATACGGATTTGATGGTAGCCACTCTTGAGATCTATCTTTGAGAAGATAGGGGTTCCAGTCATCATACCCTGCAGATCATCCAACCTGGGGATGAAAAATTGGTACTTAACCATAATTTTATTCATTGAGCGGCCATCCACGCACATCGTCAAGATCCATCTTTCTTTGGCGTCAACAAGGCGGAGACCGCATAAGGGCTTATATTCTCTCTAATGAAACTCTTTCTTACTAGCTCATCAACTTACCATTTGAGCTCTACATGCTATGTGGGATTCATTTGATAACGTGGCAAGTTGGAAAGACTTGCTCCTAAAACCAGATCAATAGCATGTTGAATGTCACGCATTGGGGGCAGATTGTCCAGAAGATATTCCAGAAAGACATCCCTAAACTACTTAATCATGAAAGTGACTTCAGGAGGAATAGTGTTATAAAACCCCTCCACAACGTCTCTATCTGTGCGAATTATAAATGAAGCACCTTTTTTTAGTTTTTGGTCGAAGGCCTTCACACTGATTAGGTCTGCTCAGGCTGTCTAACCTTGGATCGAGAAGGCACTAGCTTAATCTTCTTACCCTCAAGTTCAAATTGACATATGTTAAATCGATCGTAAATGATGACATCTTTGTCGAATAGCCACGACCTTCTTAGGATAACTTGACCCACGTTCATGCTTACCACATCGCACCATATCTTATCTTTATAAAGATTAAAGTCGATTGGGAGAAGACATTATTGTTTTACTTCTAGGGCCGTAGAGTTGATCCATGATACGTTGTACGGGTGGGGATTAGGTACAGCCTTTAATCCAACCTTCTCAATCACCTTGGAGGATAGTGCATTGATGCAACTTTTACTATGCACAATCACCTTACAATTCCTGTCTCCTATCTTGGTGAATGTGTAAAAGATTGCAGTTATTCTCCAATCGTCTTTTTCTTCTGGTTGTGAAAAGACACACCCGATGACGGGCAAGTGAGTTGAAGATGCCTGCTTAATGCAGCTGAGTACAATCTTCATCTTCACGATCATTATCGAAGTCATCACCTACTTCTTCATCCACTTGGCAAGTGAATTCTTTTGATTTAGACTCAAGGGCTTCCATAAGAGCTCCATCAATAATGGCAATCTTAATTGGGACTAAGGCAATTGATAGTCATATTCTGATATCCTTGGCACTTATAACATTTAGCGGTAGTACTAATCTTGAAAAATTTCCTTTCGACAACTTTATTGCTGTTGTCCCGTTCAGAGCTCTTGCCCTTAACGTCATTCCTATGTGGAGATGGATGGGTACTAGAGCTATAGGGCTGGTTAGATTGGGGAGGTCTAGACAGTGATGCTCTTGGATCATGACTTCTGAAGGCATGATTGGACCAAACGATATCTAGGTCTTGAACTAAAGCATTGGCTTTCTTGAGTTCTGTAACTCCATGAGCTAACAGTTTCGTCCTTAGATCTTCTCTAAGGCCAGCTCTAAATTTGGAAAAGATTTGAGCCTCGCCTTCTGCGTCTAAGACATTTCATCTGATGAGAAACTCGTCAAACTTGACAACGTATTCCTTGGCCAACTTGTTGCCTTAACTGAATTGGTGCCACATGTCTAAAAGATGGCATAAAAGGATAGTGGCACGTACTTGCCCATGCACTCATCCTTCATAGGAGACCGTGTCTCTATAGGCTGTTGAGCTTGAGATGCTCGCACGGTCTCCACATTGGTCCAATACTGGTTGGCCAGCTTCATAATTATGAACCTAACCTTTCTAGGCTCAGAAAGGGGGTACCAGGTAAAATACCTATCTATGCCTTGAAATCAATCTAGAAAAATTTGAGGGTCCAAACGGACGTCAAAGGTAAGTATATCCAAATTAATACTCTTTACATGTTGCACATCAGGATCTAGTGCATTGTTTTGAACATTTTTTTGGGTGTTACGTCTGGTAAATGGCTGCAATGGAGGCTGCTCAGCCGTAGGTTGTTAACAGGCAATCTCCAATTTGGTCAGTCTCTCATTGACCGTCTTTCGAGTTTAGTTCACGGTTTGGGTCGGGGTATTAAGCTGAGCCATTATGTCGGCTAGTGTCGCGACAAGCTGGGGATAAATAGGAGTGGTTGGAATTTACTAAACTCTCTTACAATACAAGGTTTACCCGTACGGGTTGACATGCACAAAGGGAGCCCTATTTGAAAGTGCAACTCTAAACTAGGTGCTTGCGAAATTTATTTTTTGTCAAAATTTTATTAAAATGCAAGAAAGTAACAATTTTCTAGCAAGTACCTAAGTGATGCAAGTCCTACCCAAACCAGACTTTGATACCAAAAATGATGTGAAACGTGTCCGTGTGATAAAAAATCAGTGATAAAACTATCAAAACTACGCTACACCAATAAGCTACGATCTTCGGAGAGGAGAGATTAAATTAATAATGCTAACAATGGATTAACAAAAAAACATGTGCAGGCTAAGCAATTTCAATCATGAACTAAGTAAAAATTATAGCCACGTTATGCAGGCAAAACTTATAATAGATCACAAATCACAGATGCACACAATATCACAATATGTGGATAACAGTAAAACAGATAAAATCGTAGAGATTAATTATCAAGACCCTACAAATAAATGATCGCGATCAGGAAAACTCATCTACTGACATCAGTATCCTTATCCTGCACTGGCCATGCAAGAAGCTGAAGGGCCTGCAAATTGGGATGCACAGGCGTCTCTGGATGAAACTGGTCCTGCAAATTGTGGATCCTTAAACGAAGCTCCACGTCCTCAGCAACAATGGACGCATCTGTTTCACGTATTCCTCAACGACCTCATCTGGATTAAACTGGAAGTCTAAGAATGGTGAGTCAATGCTCAAGAACCTTTGGTTATTGTAGAGAAATAGAAAACCCTAAAGAGGAATTGATTGATAATAAAGGAGAGACAATACATATATATAATAAAAGTGATGGGCATGGACTAGAAACCCAATAGCTCCGTAACCAATATCCAATAATTATTTTAACACTCCCCCTCAAGCTGGAGCATAAATGTCAACCATGCCCAGCTGGCCACATAAGACAGAAAATACCTTTGGAGAAGCTGCTTTGGTAAGTAGATCTGCCAACTGCTTTGAAGATGGAGTAAACGGGAGAGAAACCACCTTTTTGGTCCATGCATCTCTGATCAGATGACAATCAACCTCTATATGCTTAGTCGTCTCATAGAACTCTTGATTTTGTGTGATATAGATAACAAACTGATTATCACAAAACATAGGCATAGGGCCAAGATGATTAAAACCGAACTCTAATAACAGATTTTTTAGCCACATCATTTCACAAGTAGTATGTGCCATGGCTCTAAACTCAACCCCTACACTGGATCTAAAAACATCTTGTTTCTTTCTCCTCCATGTCACCAAATTTCCTCCAATGAATATGCAATAGCCAGTAGTGGACTTCTTATCTCCCTTATCAACAGCATATCCTGAGTCAAAATAGCCAAAAGTATGAACATGTCCATGTTTCTTGTACAACAAACCTTTTCCAGGAGAGCTTTTGATATAGGCAAGAATCCTCAAAGCAACTATCCAGTGAACCTCTCTAGGATGATGTATAAACCTACTCAGTACTCTAAGTGCAAAAGTTATATCATGCTTAGTAACTGTTAAGTAGATCAACTTCCCAATCAATCTCCTATATTATCTAGGGTCATCAAGTAAATGACTATTATTACACCATAAATCCACATTTACTTCTATTAGAGTGCTAGCAGGTTTGCACCCCAACATGCCAATTTCGTTTAGAAGATCAAGTGTATACTTCCTCTGAGATAGAAGTAAACCATGCTATTGATAAGCAACTTCAATCCCAAGAAAATATCTTGGCTTTCCCATGTCCTTCGTCACAAAATGTCATTTGAGATACTTTTTTTGTTTCTGCTAAGGCCAGAGTCACTCTCAGTTAGCAAAATATTATCAACATACACAGCCAGTATCACTGAGCCAGATTAAGTACAACGAACAAACACTGAGTGATCTGAATGACGAGCAAATCCAATATCAGAGATAACCATGCTGAACTTCTCAAACCATACCCTTGGACTCAGTTTGAGTCCATAAATCGCCTTCTTGCGTTTACAGACAGTATTCTCCCCCTGAGCAATATACCCTAGAGTTCAACCGAGCAACTGGTCAAAATCAAAGGAAGATACTGACGGATGAGGAGATGAATGCTATTATTTCTCGAGGAACTTAAAAGTTGGTCTCTACACCTAAAGATGATTTTATTGTGGGTTGTCGATGGGTCTATACCTTGAAGTATCGTCCTGATGGTTCAGTGGATAGGTATAAGGCCAGGCTTGTTGCCAAAGGATATACTCAGACATATGGCGTGGACTACTTTGAGACTTTTTCACTAGTTGCTCGGTTGAACTCCATTCGAATTCTGTTTTCTGTTGTTGTTAATATAGAGTGGCCCTTATTTCAACTAGATGTCGAGAATGTCTTTCTCTATGGGGACTTAAAGGAGCAAGTTTATATGGAGCAACCTCCGGGTATATTGCTCAGGGGGAGAATACTGTCTGTAGACTTAGGAAGGGGATTTATGGACTCAAACAGAGTCCAAGGGCACAGTTTGAGAAGTTCAGCATGGTTATCTCTGGTATTGGATTTGCTCCGATACCATGTAGAGAAATAGAAAACCCTAAAGAGAAATTGATTGATAATAAAGGAGATACAATACACATATATAATAAAAGTGATGGGCATGGATCTATTGGGTAGAAGCCCAATAGCTCAATAACCAATAGCCCAATAACTATTCTAACAGTTATCTTCAACAATACCATGATCTATATTTGGATCCGCCATGACTCCATTATTCATTCAAACAATATAGATCTAGAGTTTTGTGGCATGGGATCAATGGATCAAAGGAGTGAGTTTGTGGTGGAGGTGCAAGGATCTAGGCGGGGGTGGAGGTTTGATGGTTGACGAGGGCAACAGCTTGGAATGAAGGGGCGGCGGCGGCTTAGAGTTGAGAAGGGCGGCAACGGCTTGGAATGGAGAAGGGGGTGGCAGTGGCAGGCGAGGGGAGGAGAGGAGCAGTTGAGGGAAAGAGGGAGAGGGCACGACACGGGCTTGTACGGAGGAAGAGATGATGTGAGGTGGTGGATGATGGGGGGATAAGGCTAGTTAGGAGTTCACCTTTCTAAACTAGGGTTCCTTAGAGTTTCACATGCCTGAAAGGAATTTTGAGAGGAGAATCACTCACAATTGTTTTGTCAAAAATAATTATGTATTACTTTATTACCTAGAGAAAGAGCCTTCAAATAGGCTTTAAAAAATATAAAAAATTCCCAAACCAATATGGGAATAAAAGCATAGTTCAAAGACTTGGCCGAGTTGGAGACGACTCGGCCGAATCGTATCCGTCTCGGCCCGCTCCGAGACGAGTCCAAGTCACGAGTCGGTCGACTCACCTTAGAGGAGACCGACTCGGCCGAGAATCGCAGTCGACTCGGCCGATTCAAGGCCGAATCGGTCGTGACTTAGCCGAGTAGACCGAGTCAAATCTGATTCTCAGTCGAGCCGACTCCGGCTCGAAACGTATATTCACCCGTGACGACCGGGTATAAAGAAGAAAGAGAAAAAAAAGAAACTTACCTCTCTCTCGCTCAGATCTGGAGATCGCCGCCGCTGCCCGATCGTCGCCGCTCAGATCTGGACTCCGCCGCCGCCCAATCGCCGCCGGCCGCTCCTCCCCAGCCCCAGGTGATGTTCCTCCCTCTCTCTATCTCTTTCCTTCCCCCTCCCTCTTTTTCTCTCTATCCCCCTCTCTTCCCCTCTCCCTCTCTCGTCTCTCTCTGTCTCTTTCCCTCCCCTTCCTTTGTTTCTCTCTCCCCTCCCTCTTTCACCCGCTCTATTTCTCTCCCTTTCCACTCCCGGCTCTCTCTGTCTCTTTCCCTTCCCCCTCCCTCTCTCTCCCTGTTTTCGATCTCTCCCCTCTTTCCCTCCCGAGGTATAAAAGAAGCAGATGATGATGGTGATGGTGAAGATGTGAGGATTTTATCCAGTTCTAATAGTGATGATGGTGATGATAATGATGACAGTGATGGCGGCGATGGCGACGGTGGTGATGATGACAATAATTAGGGCAACAATAATGCTGATAGAGGAACTTATAGTCTTGAAGGTCATATGCAAATGTTGAGTTTGACATCAGGCCAACATTATGGTATGAGATATGTCTATGACTACAGACCACAACTTGAGAGATTTACAAGCACTAGTATCGGTTTATCTACTTACCGCAAAGATGATTATGATGATGATTTTGTGTCTCATCGCAATTCAATATGAAAATAACTACATTAATATGTATTTATGAATGTAGCTTGTGCAATTTACTATATTGTGTATGTATTTTGATATGCTTCTACGACGCGTGTATTTATACTTTCGCTTTATATTTAGCATGCTAGGTGATATGTTTTGGACATAAGATACATGAATGTGGATGTCTATATTTTTTTTAAGATTTGTCGTGATTTTTTCAGAATTTTTTGAGTTTTCTATATAGCATTTTGCGTGTATCGACCGAGACCGATCGAGTCGCCGAGATCGATCCGTCTCAATGCCCGCCAAGTCGGTGGCCGAGACCGCGACTGTGAACCATGAATAAAAGACTACTAAACAAAAGAAACAAAAATCAACTCAAATAAAATAAAAAAGACTACATCAAGGCTCAATCTTGATCAATTAATCGAACCACATGGATGCAATGTGTCTCCTCCTACGCTAAT
Source organism: Agave tequilana (assembly GCA_038442645.1). Taxonomy (NCBI): domain Eukaryota; kingdom Viridiplantae; phylum Streptophyta; class Magnoliopsida; order Asparagales; family Asparagaceae; genus Agave; species Agave tequilana. The sequence goes on from JAVJIF010029907.1 coordinate 842,700, forward strand.
ATACGCACGAGGGGCGCGACTGGATGTCCCCATTAAAATGTCAGCTAGGATCTTAAACTTCATCCATTACACTTGAATGCATAACATGTAGCCCATCTGGTATTAAACAAATAATATCAGGGCTAATCCCACAACTAGTAAATTTATTATATATTTTTCTTTTTCTATTGTAAGAAGGGTTCAAAATTAAATGTCACACCTATCTCCACTGTAAAATTTTAGTTGTGTTTCAGAAAATATCAGTCCTTTGTTTGATATCATTTTTCATATATATCAATATTCATGATTCAGCAAATAGATAAATTCATTATTTGAACAATATTCACAATTTCACACATGTCTCCGTATCTGCCAAAAGAAAACAATTACAAACACAGCAATGCCTGGATCCAATAGTTCTCTAAGCACAATGAAGTATGAATAAGACAGAATTTACACATGCTTCCAGTAATCGGAAAGAAAGTCAATTATGACTGAAATTCATCGGCAAAAACAAACGCAAAACTCCCTTTTAACTTCTATTATAACCAATTAAGAAAAATGCATATACAAGAAGAGTATTTCTAAAACAGATATGAATTTTTCTTATCATTACAACATATATGATGCAAAGAAGACATACCCATTTCATATTCCAAAGCTTGAAGAATCATTTCCACCTGAGTTCATATAATCACTGGTTAGAGATTTCCTAACTTTATGCTACAAGAGCTTAGCAAAAAATGATAGGCTTTGCAGGGGTGCATATGCACATGACTTCTCTAGCTGTCCATATTCTCTGACACCATGTGAAAGTGCAGATGTGCTAGAGGAAAGCAAAGCAGACAGAGGCATTTGGCGCCCACATATAGTGCATACATGCATACACTGATACACAAAGACATGCTTGATATAATTTCATATCTGTAATACAATTGTGACTAGATTCCTGCACATATGCAAATGTGTGTGTTGGAAAAGAAATATATAAAGTATCTGAATCATTAATGAAAAATTGACCGGTGGAGGAACCAAAAGGCCTCATGACACATTTATACACGAGCTTCTTGACACATTTATACATGGTGGGAAGAACTAATTTACACCTAGCTTGCTTTTTTTTTGTCTTCATCAGATGATGCTGCATGAGCACATACTCAGGGCTAATGGAATTATAATAGTGGAGATTGGTTAACAATCTGAACAGCTACCTATTGCTCAATGCTTCAGAATTTACTATAAATTATACATCATTTACAGTTGTAAACTTATTTTATATAGCTAAGTGGCTGGGTTATCTTACGTATGTGACCTGATAAGATACACGATTTGCATATCGAGTAAAGACATGTCTGATATGTACTAATTTTAACAATACTAATCACCAGATAACTGGATCGAGACTGAGCCACAAAAACAATAGACCATTAAGATGGATTGATGGGGAAGCTTCATATGCAACTATTTTCTATATTAGATTTTCACATATTGAAAAGTTAAACGCCACACAAATTTGAGGAGTCCATATTAGATAGTATTTTTGTTTTATGGATCTTTCCTTATTTGTTGAATTGTCCCTCTCTTCAAATCGCTAAAATGAACTGCTAGGAAAATTGTGTTTAATAATGTTGTTGTCAAAAAAAAAATTGTTTTCAGATTCTGTTTAAACAATATATAGTGGAGATGATCCCTACACAAGTTAAAACATGAAGGGGAAAAAAGGGGGGAGACGGGAGGTTGATCTAGAAAGTATTATGTTTACAACTATTCTAATAAAGGATAGACTGGGGAGACTGGGCAATGGAAGTAACAACCGATAGACCAACGCTGTTAATCCTCCTCCCCTCAGCCCATCTGCTCAAATTGCGCCCGCTAAAACTAGGTATAGAAACTCAGGAGGTAACCTGCCTTCAAGGGTTAATGATTGCTTGCTAAATGCTTTTTCTCCCAGAAATTGACTATGTGCTTTTTGCTCTTCAACATGCCCTTGTAATATTTGACTGACAAATAATAGAAGATTGACTACCAGTCGAAGGTGACAAGATCAAGATATTCATGAGAATGGTAATGTACCAGCTTATGGGGAGTTGTGCCAACAGAACTCGAGTGCTATAGCTCTTTTTTTTTGCTAATTAACTCGACCGCCGACATGATTCACCGGCGACCTCCAGGGAGCAAACCCGCGGCCTGGCCTGGGCCACGTCGTGGGGAGAAGAAATGTCCGCGAGACGGTATTCGAACCGGTAACCGTGGGGAGCATTGTGCTCTAGCCTACCCAGGCCAACGGTTGTACAACCGCAGAGGGGTTCTACTCTAATCCAAATTATCCATCTTCCTTTGATGTTTCCAGCCGCTTGCTTAATTATTGACCATCCAAACTTTCCCCTACCTAATAAAAAGCGTCAGCCTGGATCTGCCAAAAGGATTCATCCTGCTGTGCATATCCGGATCCAAATCCATTTTAAATTGAACCCAAACCTGACCCAACTGAATTCCCAATCCATCCATCCTTTTTGCACTCCAATTATTTTCTTTCCGATTCTAAGTGCAACGTCTCTACCCTAGCCTCCACCACGACACTGACATCCTCTCACCATCCTCTCCCTCGTTTTGAACAAGCGTAAGAAGCAGAAGCTTTAGCAACAAAAGGAAGATATTTGCATGGTCATGTTTAAGATCTATGAAGCACGAACACTTCAAAGTGGGTGCCGTATCCGTGTCGGATACGTATCGAATACTGACACTTGCAAGACACTTGCCCGACACGTTTCGGACACTCTGATGCCGTGTAGGATTTTAAACCACCATAAAATCACGGGTTAGTACCGTGTCTAACGTCGTGTCAGCATTAAATAAAATTTAAAGATCGTGTATTATATCTAAAAGTCGCATGTCGCTTAAATAAATATGAAAAAAATATCATTCTGACATAAGCAAATATGTTAGTAGAATTTACACTCATCACGAACTAGGTCAGGTATTAGTTAGATTTTTTTTTGTTTGGTTTGTTACTTTATAGAAACTATAGATGTATTTATTTAGATATTATTTTGTTTTCCATCTTACCTTTAATAAAACTAATTATTCATGTTTGATTATTCATTATTCTACTCACATAGGTAGAGTTGTGTAGAAATATCTACTTCGGAAAGTACCGCTGAAAAAGTTGAAAAAAATGCACCTCTTTAAAAGTATGAGAGAAAATCGAAAAATTAAGAACAGGGGAAGAAAATTTATCTATATGTAATAATAATAAAATATTATTTGTTGTGTCCCTGTATCCCGTTTTGGATTTTGCCGTGTCCCGAGTCCGTATCATGTCTGACACCTGTGTCCGTGCTACATAGTATAAGATAAGGAAGATGAAAGACTGATTTTTTTTTCTCTCTGATCGTGTTTAAGTTCTCCTTCATTTTTGAAAAAAGTGCAATCAATTTGTGATTTCTTTTGTTACACTCATTTGATTATTTATTTACTTGATTTCTATAATTGTTGGCCTCTTTTTTACAATTGTGATGAAATTTGTTGGATTTTGTTTACAGTAAAATTTGGATCCATTTTTTTTTTTTTTTGTTGCTTTATAATAGTGTCACTCAACTCTATTTCACTTTGATTATCATTTAAAAGTGGCTCAAACCTTTTAACACAAATTATTTGAAGAGATTTCTATTTAGAGATCAACTTGGGTTTGCCTGAATGTTTCTTATTTTTTAAATTAGTATAAAATATGTAGTATTATTAATATATACATATATATATATAATATATATATATATATATATATATATATATATATATAGACATGTGTCATTCCAAAAGGATTCGAGGCCGAATCCTTCCCACTCAAATACCAACATCCGACATTCGAATACAAGATCTACTCCGTTGAAGTTGATTTACATTATTTCAAGTATCTATAAATAAAAAAATCAAGTGTTTTGAATACTTTTTGCCCATGCATCAAGAATGAATAAACGGACGACCTAAATAGTGAGATGGTTAGTTTAACGGTGTAGAACATTTGAAACCTAACAAAAATTGATTTGTAAGGGTTTTTAAATGTTTAGATCATAATAAAGTAGCCGAATCGAGAATTTGTATGTCTAAAGACATAAATTTAATCAACTTACTACTTTCGGCCGTTCATTTTGCGCCGCTTGATGGATGGGCAAAAAGTATTCAAAACACTTGAGTTTTGGTTTATAGATACTTGAAATAATATAGATCAACTTCAACGGAGTGGATCTTGTATTCGAATGTCGGAGGGTTGAATTTGAGTGGGAAGAATGCGGGCTCAAATCCTTTTGGAAGGACACAAGTCTCTCTCTCTCTCTCTCTCTCTCTCTCTCTCTCTATATATATATATATATATATATATATATATATATATATATATAAGTTTATGAAATAATAAATTATACAATTAAATATACAATAATAACAAAATATATTAAATTGAGTTATCAATTTATCATAGTTATAATCATTTATTATCATAATATATCAACTAAAATTAATTATTATATTATAACAAGAATGAGAAAAATATTAATACATCATCAAGAATGTTACAAATACTTTACGAGTTATTTAATTTTTAACAAATTAATTATAAATTATAACAGGTTATTATGATCTAGAAAGGTTTATACCAAATAATTTTTAGCCATAATATAATGACCTGACCCGAATTTATTTCAAAGCCACATGATCCGCAGAGAAATTGATCAACCTGAGCCACACTAAAACTTACAATTTGGGCAGGGCTATCTTTTGAACAAAGGCCACAACCTGGACTAGAACTTGGGATTGTCCACAACCAAGTGCCACTAATTAACCACCCAAACGAGGTCCCAGCGGCAGGTCAATTGTTTAGCAGTCACTTAATTGTTTAGTAGATCCAATGTTTACCCAGGTCACCCCAGGTATGGGCAGCCTTCTGAGAGGTTTTAGTCAATTACGAGATAAATATTTACCAGTCAATATTAGCAAAATATAACAGAAGATGGCATAATGATTTGCATATCCCATATCCATCATTGCACATACAAGGCCTATTTGATAAGAAAAGTTCCTATAGAGTTTCTGATAAAAAAGGAAATTTAGCAATAGCTCAGAATGTTCATCTTTTAACTAGTTAGCATATGAAGAATCAAATAGATTTACAATTTATCATATATAATCGGACCTCATTCCCAACTCACACACCTTCAAGGCATATTCAAATACGTGAGAGATAAACCATGTTTAACCCACTTTTAACTCAGGATAGTTGATTATGAATTAAAAATGAATGCAGAAAAGCTTCTACAGTATAACTCCCAGTATGGTATAAACGCCTTTCAAACAAACCAACCTACAATTTCTGGGGGAAAAAAGAGTTGGAAAATACCTTGTCGAAATCCTTCACAAGACTGGCCTCTAATGAAGCATTGTTTTCATAGTCTGCCCAAAGCTCCTTTATTTCATCAGCTGCCCATAAAATGAAGCACATTTAGTAACGATTGTTTCCATGATGTCATCATGCATATGGTAAAACACCATGATGTCATCATTTATATGGTAAAACATGTGTACCTCTTAATCCTCCACCAAGGACTTCGCACATTTCATTCAGAGCTGCCTGCTCACGCCGACTCTTTTCTTCTTTGGGAATGCCGTCTGAGGGTGTGATATCACCAACAATAGCTATCAAAATCAAAAGCCAAGCATGTAAACACAAGGGACATGAGAGTTCATATATGTTTACATAGAGAAACTGAGATAATGATGCAATAATTGGCATGTCACTGGTCACCCTTGTTCATCTATCTTGTATGGAAAAGGCTGTGTCTAATATAGTCCATACAAAAAAACAAGCCAACTAAAGGGAAGAAACCTGAAGTTAGTTACCTTCCGCAATATCGTGCACGATTGCAATCCTGATGCACCTATTTTATAAGAGAGGCGCAATTGGTCAACTTAAATTAAATAATTTAGTAATAACTACATTGGGTAACTGCTAATCAAAATCAAAGCAATAAATAGATATAGGTAAAAACAGTATGATGACCAAAAAATGTCATACAGGAAAAGCGCTCAATTCTTTCTTTCCACGAGCACACTACATGCAAATGTAGCGAGAAATGGAAATAAGGTGCATGCTATAATGAACCTTGTGTAAACCCCACTTTCGTGCATCTTTCATAAGCCCTTGCTGTCTTCTACATGAAGTGGCCAAGGACAGATTTGGAGACTGATATACGTGCTAAAGTATCTCAAAGGCAAGGTCCCAATGATGTTTTTCAAACACAATAGCTTTCTTCATGATCTAATGAAGCCAAATTCACCTAAATTGGATGACTAGGCAGAAAACGGTGAGTTTTTAAAGAAGAAACTCATTAGTAAGAGCATGATCACTTATATGTGATTTATCTAAGCTGAAATCACACATGGAAACACAAGAATATATGATGAGAACAATTTGGTGAGTCTTGATGGATTGTACACAAAAAACTATAATCATTACCATTATTAGAACTTGTCCTGATGTTCACTAATGAGAAATGCAATTTTTTGCAGAAATACATATCACAATTTTCAGGCCTTCAAAAACAAAAATATTGAAACTAGAAATAGAGGAAATAAATTGTAACTGGCAAAAGAAATAAATAGGATGTTGATGAATGAATTAGCAATTAGAAAATAAAACAAAAGGACATCAATGGAGAAAAATTAAGAAACAAATGCAGTGCTGAGGCATTAGTAACTGTAGGTGAACCCTAACCTTTCTCTATTTACACCAGGAAGGTCTCCAACAATCAAAGCCATCAGTGCCATGCGATACATGTGATCAGCAATCGACTCGGGGCCCTTAATTCCATGGTTGATCCATCCCTTCCTTTTTGTTGTCTAAGAATGAGATATTACAAATAAACAAAATCAAACAATACAAAAATGAAGCATCTGAAAACAATATTTGTATAAATTCAACATGCAGACCATCCACCTAAGAAATGCATGATAATAATCTTTAAGAAACAGCCTGACCAACTATTGCAGAACATACTGAAAAAGGGAACCCTTGAGCACATAAAGAAGAAGAAACTAAATTGATGCAAACTTAAAATTGAAAGAAACAAATCCGTGCTGCATGGGCACATAGTGCAAAAGTGGACTTAAGTACACATTAATGACCAGCTAGGATCAGCAAAATGGTGTTGCACAAAGGAGCACCACTATTCACCTCTCTCAAACTATGGTTCCCAGTGTAGGAATCAAAATTACATACTGTAGGATGAAAGGAAACAACAGCTCCCCATGCTGATTCGTGTCAATCTAAAAAAGTAGAGATTGAGTCAGTTTCTGCCCGAAGTTTCACATCATATCACCACTAAGCTCTGCCAGTCAGAAAATTACTTGCCTATTTCCAGAATAGATGATCAGTACATCAATGAGGAATAAGTACACATCCATATCCAGCTGATCTAAGGATTTGATGAACAATCAGAATTCAGAAGTTCTCAAATTAACTTGAGCTTACCAAACTCAATTCTAAGTAAATGGCTATTAACCTAGTTCTCAACCGTTGAAATTAACTGAAATTCTCAAAGTTTTCAGTAAGGTTTGAAATATCGCCCAATGCTGATATTTATGTTGATACTGATATGACAGAGATGATATCGGTATTGTTCATATGATGAGCCAAAAATGGCTGATAAAGAGCCGATATTGCCAATTCCGATGGCAAAAACCTACATCACATACTGATAGATTTCAAACCATGGTTTTCACTAACTTGAGTCATATTTAAGCTTCCATTCTAGCCTTGCATCAACATGCAACCAAATAGCACCCAAAGTTGTACCAGAAATCAAGCCTCTGCATTGGGAAACTTTCCCCAGCTATTTCAGGAAACATAACATCTGCTGGCGCATGCAGTTTCATTGTAGAAGTTTTCCTGAGAGAAAAAGGCACCCAATAAAAGAGGTTCTTGCCTCAATATCCTGACTGCTAAAATACCTAATTGGTCATGAATCACAACCTTCAGGTTCCAGTTCGGTCAAGGTTGATTACAAATTGAGTAAAGTACTACAGAAATATAATATTTTTTGCATGTGGATTGGGAGTCAGAAAAAGGAAATGCGTCAAAGAGACAAGATTTAACCTGAACAAGCCCCAGACTGAAATACAGCTGATCTTTTTATCCAAGCAACAGAGCCCACATAATGAATTCCATAAACCAGATGCTGGGAGCTCCATCAAACTTAAATTGATTCCAAAAAGCTGAAGAAAAGTAGAGCATGCAAAAGCAGTTTCTTATAACCATCAAAGGAATTCAGGTATTAAAGAATCTGTAGCATAAACGGGCAACTCACGGATCCAGCCCACCTGAAAAAGGGGTCAGTGTTGGAGCACCCAATGAGTTCAAGACAGAAGTTAACACTACTACGTTCTCAGCCAACTGCTAACATCTCAGAATCGACCACAAACATCTGGAGTTGGTATCAATTTTATGGAAATTGAAGAAGCTATGTTCAGGTTGTCCTCCTTATTCATAGAACTGCTGGGTGCATCCTTAGTACTTTGACGACTTCAAAGAAGTAAAAGTAATGCAGGCCCCAGTCTCCTCCTAAGTTTAAGCCCCTTCTGTTGGCCCGGAGGCCTTCCTCTCTAGTTTTGATGATGATTAACTCATGTAGTTATGTTTACTAATAATCTTGTGATTTTAGTTTCAGATCATGTAACAAGATATTAGTTGGTGATTGCTTCAAAAAGAGGAGTTTGGAAGCCTTCACTTGGTGATTCCCGAGCCCGAGCGTCAAGATCATACATAGCCATGTTCGTTGGATCACGGTGTTTGGACCGAGTCGACTTGAAGATGAAGATCGTCAAGAAGACTTAGGTATCCATAGTTTTAGTGTGTTTAGATCATTTGTAAAGATAAGAATAGTTGATATGCTCAAGTGCACAACACACAAGTTTTATGTTTTGGATTTGGTTTTCATGAATAGATTGATCAAAACAAGTTTACTTTGTTTTTATGTATATTAGATGTGCTCTATATACATACATGCTTACATGACTTATACAAACTTAGTTTGACATACATATTCATGTAGTTTTGTGTTTTGGTATTTTTAACAAAACATATTTTTGGATTTAAAGACAAAAACTATGATATATTTGTTTCATGTATATTGGACCTATGTCCATATGCAACATGCCTAATAATGTTTAAATATCATGTTTTTGTAATTGAATATGTTTTAGGAAAAATTAGATTTCCTATTGAAAAATCCAAGTTTGATAAAATACAAGTTTTGGTTTTTGGTAAAAATGATAAGACACAAAAATAGTTCAAATTGCTTGATATTTGAGTTGAAATTTTGATCACATGTTTATATATCAATGCAAAATAATAAAACTATTTTTGGGGATTTTTAGAAGAGATAAAAGAATTTTTAGAAATATGTTTAACTGTTTTTCTGACCCAGTTTCTGACCCAGATTGTGGCTGACAGGCCAGGTCAGTCGACCGCACGGTCGACCGCACCAAAGGCCGGTCGACCGTGCGGTCGACCGACGTGCACAGCCTTATACACGTCTGGCAGACACATGGGCCGGTCGACCGGTCGGTCGACCGGACCAGAGAGCCTTGCTCTCTGTATCTGGGCGGTCGACCGGGCGGTCGACCGGACCAGAGAGCCTTGCTCTCTGTATCTGGGCGGGTCGACCGGATTTCCCCAACGGTCATATTTTTGACCGTTGGCGGTCGACCGGCCGGTCGACCGCAAGCCTGTCAGGCTGCCAGATCAGCCTAACGGCTAGTTTTCTGTTTGGCCTATATAAACCCCATTTCTTTGGGATTTTGGCTAAGTTTTTATGAGCTAAAATTTCTCTCTATTCTTGGTGTTTAAAAGAATTTTTCAAAAGAGTTTAAGTGCCAAAAAGATTCATCTATTTGTTTTTAAGTGTTTTGTTTATTTCAAAGAAATTAGGGTTTTGGGAAATAGTTTTGATCTAAAATTTCCATATCATTTTTGGTGTTTTCTCAAGAGTATTTCTTTGATCAAAACACTTAGTTTTCCACACTTGAGCTATATCTTCTATCCTAATCTATTAGGATCTTTGTTTTTGTGGAAAAAGAGAGTTTGTGGTCCTTGTAACCACTTGTTGTAAAACCCTTGCTTTGATTGGGTTGCTCCCTCTTTGGTAGAGGTTGAGATTGTGGTTTACTCCCTCTAGTGAGAGGTGGAGTTGGTTGCTGTTTGCTCCCTCTAGTGAGAGGTGGAGTTGGTGTTTGTAACCCTCTTCGGTAGAGGTGTTGGTTGTTGTTTGGCTACGGGCCTACCCCTCGGTTGTGAGGCGGTATTTGAGAGAGGAGTTCGGTACTCCCTTGTTGTAAAAATCCTCCTCGGTGGAGGTTCCCTCGGTGGGAGTCCTCGGTGGACAAGATAGTGGATTAGAAATCCTTCTCGGTGAAGGCGGGGACGTAGAGCTAGGGGCTCGAACCTCGAAACATATCTTTGTGTTTGCGTTTGATCCATTGTCTCTCTTACTCTCTCTCTCTTTTATTTGTGCAAAGCATCATTCTTCATTCATATCATTCATATTGCTTGTGTTGCCTTGCATCTTTCATATTGTTGTATATCCATTATATGCTTGGCTTGTTTGTGTGTGCCTCACTTGTACTTAACCACAAGAGCTTCATATAGCACCTCAACCCATATCTAGGGGAATCAAGAGGAGTTAGTCCAGAGCCCTTCACGGGGAATTCAACTACACTTGTTTATTGTACTAAGTGTGTTGCAAATTAGTTTTTTAAGCTTCCGCATTTAGCGCATTTAGTTTCTAGATTAGCCATTTCACCTATTCACCCCCCCCCCCCCCTCTAGGTGATTTCACCTTCTTATTTCATGTCTCTGGTTGACCAGAACATAGAGAACCTTTCCACAGTGTAGAACATAACATCCTTTCTTAACTCTTGCCCAGTCTATCTTCACACGCAAAAGTTGATCCTAGGTTCTGATATTCCAAAAAGATAACAAATCATAGCATAAACTGTCAAAGCTTAACTTCATTCAGAAAATGGGAGCCATATGATCATTGAAAAGATTTTCCCAGGATCTAACATGTGTCCAAGACATATTCACACCAGACATTCTTCTCAACCTCATACTCCAAAATCTATTATTATTGTGTATTGTATCAAAATACAAATAAGCTTCCCTTCCCATTGCCAATAGCAAACCACAAAACTAAATAATTTTGAAAAATACGATTAATAGGCAGCATGTCTATCATTATTCTGTCTGGAACATCACAGATCATGCAAATTCAAAAAACAACTTGGGATTCTAACCACGTCCATAAATTTTTTTTTTTTTTTTTTTTTTTTTTGGGGGGGGGGGGGTGTGGGGGGGGGGGCACACCTTATCTTTTAGAGTGACAAGCCAGACTGCGCATGTTTAATCATTTTCGTTCTATCATATCAACTCTGAAAAGCTATAGCAAAAGGTTCTCTGATATTTCTCCTTTCACATCCTCAGATCTTTCTTTCTCTGACCATCATAACTAGATTATCTACCTCGTACCATAATTTGATGTTCGGTTTATTTTCACTTGAGATTATTTCATCAACATCATCTACCTTTGGCAACAATATTGATACACTCAATGCATTAGCTTAAAACTGTAAAGATTAAGCAATTTTGTAAGTTTTGATAAGATTCACTTCAAGGGTCCTATAACTTGCTAGATAACATATCTTTATAGGTCTAGCTTTATTTTCTCTTTCTTTTTTGTTCCTTCCTTCGCTGATCTCTCATCTTTCCATCATCTGCCTTTATCTCTTCATTGCTTTTTATTGTTGGAGGAGGAGAGGGAAGACACAGACTAAACACTGGAAAATAAGGTAGGGCCTAGGAGAGAGCGAGCAGGCTTTTTCCCTTACTTTTTATGAATAAAAGAGGACATCTAGATATGAAGTACATGGTTAATTTTGGATGTGATTACGTTTATCTAGATAGAGATTCTTCATAAGTGGAAACAAACTAACCATGCATAGGTACTTGCACTTATTCCATTTTATTTTTCTCTTTCTCTTTTGATTCCTCCACTATATTTCTCTCTCGTTTCCATAATCCATCCTTATTGCTTCATTGCTTCTTCTTTTTTATTTGGTTGGAGGGGCGACAGAGACTAAACATTGGAAAAAGGCAGGGACTAGGAGTGACCAAACAGGCTATTTTCTTTTACTTTCTATGAATAAAAGAGAAAATCAAGATAGGGGGAACATGGTTAATTTTGGATGTGATTAAGCTTATCTAGATAGAGATTAGTTAACTAGAGAACATTATATAGGAGTATTAGTTGACTATGTCAGCTTTGATCTTTTAGGTAATTAATTTCAAATAGACGCCGAAGTGATAGGGTCTACATTACCGCCCAAAGAACACACACACATATAGAGAGAGAGAGAGAGGTAGACTTGTGTAGTTCCGGAAGGATTCGAGCCCGAATCCTTCCCACTCAAATACCAACATCCGACATTCAAATACAAGATCCACTCCGTTGAAGTTGATTTATATTATTTAAAGTAACTAAAAATCAAAAATCAAATGTTTTGAATACTTTTTGCCCGACGCAAAATGAACGTCTGAAAGTAGTGAGTTGGTTAGACTTTATGTCTTTAGACATACAAATTCTCGATCCAACCATTTCATGATCTAAACATTTAAAAACCCCTACAAACCAATTTTTGTTAGGTTTCAAATGTTTTCACCGTTAAACTAACCAACTCACTATTTAAGCCATCTGTTTTTTTCCTACTTGATATATGAAAAAAAAATATTTAAAATACTTGATTTTTGGTTTATAGATACTTGAAATAATATAGATCAATTTCAACGGAATGGATCTTGTATTCGGATAATGTATGGTTGTATTTGAGTGGGAAGGATTCGAGCAGAACTACACAAGTCTCTCTCTCTCTCTCTCTCTCTCTCTCTATATATATATATATATATATATATATATATATATATATATATATATATATATATAGACTTGTGTCATTCCAGAAGAATTCGAGGCCGAATCCTTCCCACTCAAATGCCAACATCTAATATTTGAATACAAGATTCACTCCGTTGAAGTTGATCTATTTTATTTCAAGTATCTATAAACCAAAATCAAGTGTTTTGACTACTTTTTGTCCATACATCAAGTAGGAAAAAAAGGGACGGCCTAAATAGTAAGTTGGTTAATTTAATAGTGTAGAACATTTAAAACCTAACAAAAATTGGTTTACAAGATTTTTTTAAAAATGTTTAGACCATGATTAAAGGGCCGGATAGAGAATTTGTATGTCTAAAGACATAGATCTAACCAACTCACTACTTTTGGTCATCTATTTTGCACCGCTTGATGGATAAGCAAAAAAATTCAAAACTTGATTTTTAGTTTATAGATACTTGAAATAATATAGATCAACTTCAACCTAATGGATCTTGTATTCGAATGTCAGAGGGTTGTATTTGAGTGGGAATGATTCGGCCTCGAATTCTTCTTGAATGACACAAATCTCTCTCTCTCTCTCTCTATATATATATATATATATATATATATATATATATATATATATATATATATATATTGTTAAGTTAAATCATTAGTATTTGGGTTATTGGGTGATTGGGTGATTACCCAACTTTACCCATATACCTTCTTTGTTCTCTATATATACCTTATAACTCTCTTTCATCAAATTAATCTACTTTTAGAGTTTTTTATTCTTAACATGGTATCAGAGCCATCCATCTTCCATCATCACCTTCTTAAAAACCCTAGCCACCACCAAAACCCTTACCGTCACAAAAAAAAATCCTAATTCTAGCCATCAACCATCTACTTCATCTCTTCTTCTTATCTTCCTTTTCTGTTTTTCCTCTTTTTTTTTTTTTAATCTAATGTGGTCTTGAATTTAGATCTCTTAAAAAAAATTTATTGTTCACGTGAACAGTACTACAGCGGTACTGTTCATTGTGAACACTACTGTGGGTACTGTTCATCCCAAAAAAAAGTGTTTTTCTCTTTCAAGTTTCAAAACCTAGCTGTCAACAAATGTCGCCTCATCTACTGTCTTTCGTCATTAACTTCTGTTACTGTTGAATCATCAGATGGTGTTGTTGGCTACTTTTATTACTTTGTCGATCTCTATTGCTACCAATCGATTTTATATCTACCGCGGTATCTATTACTACTGAGTTTGATGATCTCCCAAAATCTCTCCTACTGAGTTTGAGAGTCTCTCAAAACCTCTCCTTCTACTGAGTCTATTTGTATTCAAGACGGTGATGAATATTAACTTTTCGCATAGAGGTTTGGTTTAATTGGCAACTTCAGCGTCGACATCAAATATTGAGCAGTGTGGGATAAGATTATCAATTATGTTTCTTAATTTTTTTGTTGAGAAAAACTTTGTTTAGAAGATGTTTTCTAATCTATGTAACAAGTTGGACATGTTAGATCTCTATGCTCCAGTTTAAGGGGAAGTGTTAAGTCATTAGTATTTGAGTTATTGGGTTATTAGGTGATTACCCAACTATACCCATATACCTTCCTTGTTCTCTATATATATCTTGTAACTCTCTTTCATCAAATTAATCTACTTCTAGGGTTTTCTATTTCTTAACACACACACACACATATATTTGAGTTATAATTGATAAACACATTTCGTACTACTCATCCATGTTCTTTCAGTTAAAAGAAAAAATAGGAGTGCTTAAGTGGGCATGTTACAGATTTTTTAGCATGGTACATTAGAAAGTATTAAAGAAGGTAAAGTGTTTTTTGTGATTTCAGAGCAGGCACATACCCAACCTCTATTATACCTCACCCTGCCTTGATTAGAAACCAGGTCAAAATATCAATCAGACAATCATAGGTTAAAACATAAAAGCAACAGAAAATATAAGCTTGAAATAGCAATTGACCCCACAACCCCAACAAAAAGGATCAGAAAAGGAGAAGAAACAAGACCGGAGAAAGAGAATTAGGTTTTAGACACATACTCCTGACCAGTTGACTGGCATTGTTGGCACGCCACATCCACTAGGTTTCTAAACAACATCTTCTGTATGAAAATAGGGAGATCGAGAGCGGCCGAGGAATGATGGGTTTTTAATGAGGATGACAGATACATGTATTGCCAGCTGCATGTTAGGTCAATTAAGGTTCAAATTTGAGATAGTTTAATAAGTCATAAATTAGTTGATGATGTTCAAATTTCCAGTCTAATTTACAGCTAGACCTGAAAACCAACCAAACAGATACGAAAGGCTCATTCAGATTACAAGAGAAGGTTATGGAGCTTGTAACAAAGCACATACCCTGGCATACATGAGGGGACATGCGCCTAAGCACATGCACTGGGCAGGTGCTGACATTTAAGTTGGTTAGTGCATGACTGTAGGTAGTTGAGCACGCACAAGGATGTCGCACTAACGCACAGAAAATACCAAAAGAAAGAGGTACTGGAGGACTACAGAAAGAGAAAACTCTTGAACAAGTATTATGTTCTAGTCATATGATCGTGCTTCTAAACTCTTTTTGTGTTTAAGTTTTTTTCAAATCTTGAACTCAAAATTGAGACAAAGATGAAACAGAACTATAAAAACTGTAAATCAAGTTCTAATTTCTAAAGCTTTCTTCTTTAGTTTCTAACACATCTTTGAATGGATTGGCAGGACAAATAGCCATGTATTACTGATACTGTTCTTAAAGAGATACTAGCTTAGGAGTCACAGTCTATGCCTCACATTGTTCCTCTGTTGCTTCTGATCAATTAATGACTATGATGATGCTTAAACGACAATCCTGGCCCCTAAGGTTTTTAAACAAATGATCGTGGACACTGCCATCATTTCTAACATTCCCCTCACCCCTACTAAGTTATTTAGTGTGGATGGAATGAATTTAAGTAACAAGAATTAAAAATACCTAATTTTCACTTCAAAATAGTTATGCAATGAAATCTAATGTTACAAATTAGCTTAACAGAAAAATGTCAGTAATGGGAATGATCAAGCCCATATGCTGGTAGACTAAGATTTAATTCCCTGAATCCAAAAGAATTCAGTAGGTCAAATTCATCAACCAGATGGTTCAGATCAACATGAGAAAGGGAACACAAGCAGCACCATAGCAGCAATAATTTCAAAGTAGACTAAATTTTTCAATGAAATCAAGGCTTCGTGGTTGAAGGGTGATCCTAATTAACAATTACACACAAATGCAAAAAGAATTACTTTTTAAAAACCAACATTTGAATGCAAGGGCCCGGTCTAGGGATGCCATCGGATAGGATACGGATCGGATATTATCTCTACCATATCCATATCCGCACCCAACCTTCGGATACGGATACGGATACGGATATTGGCGGATGTGAAAAAATGATATCCGTATCCGTCAAAATCGGATATCAGATATAAATCGGATATTAGCGGATCGGATGCGGATACTAATCGGATATATTAAAAATGGATATGGTTAAAGATAAATTAAACAGAAATACTTATATTATTTTTTATCTCATCTACTATAATATTAAATGTGATACATACTATGATATTATTGTGTACATATCAATACATTCATCATATTCATTGTCATTTGACTTCTATAACAATAGATTACACGTCCTCCAGTGCTAAATGCCGATTCGGATGCCATGGTTGATGTCGAAATACTCAAAATATCTTGTGGTGCTCTTGCAAGAATCGAATACTTTCCACTATTACTTTTTCACCAACTCAAAGTATCAAAATTTAATGCCTTATTCCATTGAAGAATAGTCTTCTCCATACCGATATCATTATGAATCACGCAACATTCGGATATCGGATCGGATACGAATAAGCTATTACTTTTACCATATCCATATCCGCACCTACCTTTCAGATACGGATACGGATACGAATATTGACGGATGTGAAAAAATGATATCCGTATCTGAATTGGAGGCGGATTCGGATGCGGATATCCACGGATAATCCGTATCCGGTGGCACCCCTAGCCCGGTCTCTGACCACAAAGCACGTTTTACTCCGAATGTAAAGTTTTTATCAAAATCAACTGAAGGGAGGTTTTCTCCCGTGACTCATATAGAAACTTTGTTCGTCCGCTCATCTGTCCATCTTCATCCGCGATATAGAGAGAGAGCCGACCTCTTCTTTTTTCTTCCTCTCTCAGCTCCTACATACTTTTTCCTCTTTCTCCCCCCCTCCCCCTCATCTTCCTCTTGATCGGTCAGAGTTTACCACCGACAGCGATGGTATACTAGTCAAAATGACCGATTGGAGATTTTCTCCCGTGACTCATATAAAAATTTTGTACATCCGTCCTTCTTCCGCAAGAGGGAGCAGCGCCGACCTTACTTCTTCCTCTCTCAGCTCCCCCTCCTTCCTCCCGCTTCTTCCTCTCCTCCTTCGTCTTTCTCCTAACTGATCAGTCAGTTTTCCACCGATAACGACGGTATGCTAGTATTATAATCTTTCTTTAAGAATGATCCCCCATGCACAAATTAACGGGGTACATCAAAAAGTTCACAAGCAGCACGAGTTCAAATCAAAGGAAACATTTTTCCTAACAGTAAACAAAGTTAAAGTTCGGTAACCATGAAACCAAATCTCCATCAATCAATCAACAAATCAAGGCGTAAACAAAAATTGCAATTAGATCAGTCGATTGGACTGGTTGCTTCACCTTGAGACGATGGCAGAGCGTGAGGAAATCAATGGCGCTGGAAGCGGGAGATGACGCGGTGGACGCCATGGCGGCAGCGCCGTCGGCACTAGGGTTGTTGGCCCGATGGCTGAGCGCGAGGATCCTCGGACCGTTGCCGCCGGAACCGAGCTTCAGCGATCTGCAGCCGAAGATAGAGTGGGAAGGGGCGAAGGAGAGCGGCGATCTCACCGCCATTGATTCGGTCTGATGCGGCGAAGGGAGAGACGAGGGAGGGAGAGACGAGGGAGGGAGATCTCGGAGTTTTGTGCGCTTAACCTTGTATCTGGGTACAAAATGTGTGAATCGACAAAATGTGCGCTTAACCTTGCTTGTGCGCTTAAGCCTATTGTTACGAATGTAAGGCGTGACCTTTCCACATAAGCGCGCACACGTCGGATTGAACCGAGTCGGGCTCGGGCTCGGGCTCGGGCTTAGGTGGCCCGTGCCCACCACCTGCGAAAATGAATGCAGTTTCGTTCAAGGAGTTCTTAGACCTACTACATTTTGAAAATTATTTTGTCTTCTGGAGCTAACTCCGAGCTTCAGAGCGAAGTAACCCGAGTACCTAGACTCGAAATGATTCCCAAGCATTTGACCTCGGAATTATCCTTGAGTACTTAGACTCGGAGTGGTCTCGGAGCGGACCCCGAGCACTTGGAGTCGGGATCATCCCGAGCACTTGGACCTCGGAGTCTTTCTCGTGCACTTGGACTCAGAATATTCCCGAGCTTCGTCTCACTCTTCCAAAGTCCTTCAAGTTTTGATTTGTAACGTTTCCTGACCCGGTAAAAGCGGATCTGGGAACGTGCAGAGTTGTTGCAAATTAATTGCAACCAACATGAACATGTGCTTGATTTGTGCGGGGCCTGTTAGTAACAGGTAGAGTTCTGTGCCTATAAAAGGAGTTTTTCTCTGCTCATTCTTAGACACAACAGAAATCTGAAATTTACAGCTACATTCATTTTCTCCCACTGTTATATTTTTTTGAGTTTTACTTCAGTTTCAGCGCAATAACTCTGCCTGAGTAAGAGACTCTGCCTACTTTACTAAGCCGAGTGATGGTGATTCCGAGATATTCTTTTATTGCTACTGGATAAAGCCGGACCAACGTCTAGGTAAGGAGACGGATTTTTGATCCTTTATGGCAGCGACTACACGACTGCATTCCCAAGGCCAGATTTAATATTTTGTCTTGTAGCAGCATGTTAGGAATTTAATATAATTTGTTTTGTCAAGATAATTAATCCGCATATTTTAGGAAATAGCACAGCACAACCAACGATTTGAAGGATCAAAATACAATTACAATTGTTATTTCTTATCAAGCAATAATTGATTAAGATAAAATTAGATTAGTCTCTTCCTAATTACATACCATAATCAGTTTTTATTTTGCATGAAGATAACATACATCACTACCTGCATGCAATAAATTGTTTTGATACTATTTTTGCATTGCCTAAATTTCTTGTCACTTCTGATAGTATCTATTCTTACTAGATTACTCCAGAAATTAATTTGAAATAAGTGTTTAATTTCTAAAAATAGTATTTTATTGCTTACTGTTCTTTCTAGCTGTAATTTTGTTAGATCATTTGTCACATTACCACACTATAACTTTTTCTTTAAAGCTACCCACCTAATTGAATTCTGACGTCAATAACTTGGAATATAGAATTAGTAGCTTCCTTCTGCTGCTATGGCCGACCCGGACCACTTTAAGAGTGTCAAACCTGAAAAATTCACTGGCATATATTTTAAGAGGTGGGCAAACCAGATGAAGTATTGATTAACCACTTTAGGTCTTATTTCAGCCATAAATGATTCTATTCATGCTCCTTCTCCTAAATCATCACCTGTCAAATCATCATCTGCGGAAACTCCTTATTCAACTCCTTCCTCCCACATCTGTTTGAAACCTGAGAATATTGACTATCATTGTCTCCATATGATTCTTAGTGCACTATCTGATAATCTATATGACATTTATTATGAATATATAAGCGTGCCAAAGAACTGTAGACAACACTTAAGGAAGAATATGGCCTCGATGATGCTGGAATCGAAAGATTCATCTCCTTTTCCTTCAATAAATTCATGATTTCTGATAACAAACCTATCAATATTCAACTTTATGAATTTCAAGATTTTATCTGATACCTTCAATCGAAAAAGAACCAATTCTCCGATGATTACAAGGTGACATATCTCATTGATAAACTCTGTCCTTCCTGGTCAGCCTTTGCTAAAGACTTCCGTCACAAGCAAGGTGATATTTCCCTTATTCAAGCTCTTAAAGCGATTCGCATAGAAGACCAGCATAGACAAAATTCCAAATTCAAGTCTGAACTGAAAGCTAATTGAACTTGATGGAGGATCAGCCTAAGTACAAATTTATGAATTCCAAGGGCAAGAAATTCAAGTAAGTCATTCACTTTCATTTTTCTCCTCATGCAAACTTTTCTTCTTGCAAACCTTTGCAATCTTCCTCCTTCAAATCCAAAACCTCTGGCCAGAAGACTGATGGAAGATTCTTCTACGTCTGCGGGAGAACCAATCACTTGGCACCACAATGTTTGAACCACAAATCAGAACCAGCCAAGGCTCATCCTAGAGGAAACAGAGAAAATGGTAAGCACAAGATCAATATGGTAGAACTGAACTCCAACTCTTTTAGATTAGATTCCTCTCTTCCTATTGTCAACTCTATCACTTTCCCCTCAGATTGATGGTTAGACTCAGGAGCCAATATTCATATCTGCACTGATCGCTTCTGGTTTAAATCCTATCGGGAATAACGTGGAGGAAGCGTGAGCCTGACAGATGACTCTACTAGAGAGATAAAGAAAACCGGACGCATTGATCTCAGAATGACCTCGGGGAAAGTTCTGACTCTTTAAGATGTCCTGCATGTACCCACACTTCGGACAAATCTGATCATCGAATCATCTCTTCTTAGAGCTGGTTATAGGATTGTCAAGAAATCTAATAAGTTTGTAATCTCCAAGTCAAATGTTTTCCTTGGAAAAGATTTTGTTTGTGATGGCCTTTTCCGGCTCAATGTAATCAATCCTTCTGAGAATAAAATTTTTATTCCCGTTGCTTTAAACATTGAGTCCTGTGATATCTGGCATGGTAGATTGTGACATGTTAACTTCAATTTCATAACGAAAATGATCAACTTGAATCTCATTCCTAAATCTTCTTTTGACTCATTTTTTAGATGTGAAATATGTGTTCAAGGCAAACATGTCAGAACACCTTTTCAATCTATCACAAGGAATTTTGAACCACTCGAACTGATTCATCGTGATGTTTGTGCCTCAAAAAAGTTCCCACCCGAGGTGGTAGAAGATACTTTGTGACATTCATTGATGACTACTCTAAATTTTGTTACACCTATCTTCTCAAATTCAAGGATGAAGTTCTCAATTGGTTCAAGGTATATAAAGTCGAAGCTGAGAATCAACTTAAGAGGAAGACCAAGATACTAAGATCTGATCGTGGAAGGAGTGTACCTCAAATAATATGTCAGGATTTGGCCAAGAGCACGACATTATTCATGAGGTACTGCTCTCTACATGCCTCAATCCAACGGTGTAACTGAACGAAAGAACAAAACAATGATGGACATGGTAAACTGCACGTTACTCAGCTTAGGTGCACCCGAGAACCTTTGGGGTGAAGCTTTCTTTTTTGCCTGTTTTATCCTCAGTAGAGTTCCTCAAAGAGGCTTTGATGTTACTCCATATGAACATTAGAAATAGAGAACTCCTAACATCCAATTCTTCAAAGTTTGTGGTTGTCTAGCTAAGGTTTCAATACTGAAACTGAAGAAAAGGAAAATCAGCCCTAAGACTATTGATAATATCTTTACCGGATATGCACTAGATAGCAATGCTAATCGATTTCTAGTGGTTAACTCTGATATCAGTGAAATATCCAACAACGCCATCATTGAAGTTAGGGATGTTGTCTATTTTGAAAACATCTTTTCTTTCAAATCAAGAATCTCTAGTGATCCTTCTTGTACTCCTTCTGCCTCTGATATTCCTTCCTCTAGTTCTGCTCCTACTTCTTATTTTGAACCTAGGAGTAAAAGAATTAGGACTCTCAAATTCTTCAGTGAAGACTTCGTTACTTATCTTGTAGAAGGTGATTCTAGGTTTTTCAAGGGAGCAATAGACTCTCCTGAATCTCCTTTCTGAAAATAAGCCATTGACAGTGAGATGAAGTTCACATTGGAGAACCACACTTCGATTCTCACTGAACTTCCTCCAGGATGCAAACCTGTAGATTATAAATGGATCTTTAACAAGAAACTCCAACCCGATGGCACTGTCGACAAATATAAAGCCAAATTAGTTGTCAAAGGTTTCACCAACAAAGAGTATTGACTTCTTAGACACCTATTCTCCTGTTACCAGGATCTCTTCTATCAAAATTTTTCTTACACTTGCTTCAATTCATAACATGTTCATATATCAAATGGATGGCAGGACTGTTTTTCTGAATGGCGATCTTGAAGAAGAGATCTAAATAGATAAGCCAGATTCATAGCCAACGGACAAGAAAACAAAGTGTGTAAACTGGTGAAGTCATTGTTGTTGGCCCAAAGACCCTTCACTTTAGTTTTGATGATGACTGATTAGTCTCTAAAATTGCATTTTTCATACCATATTTTCACATTTATTTAATATTAAATCCTGTTAATAACATCTGTCTTGTATGTTTCTAGGTCCATGGCATGAAATGAAGAGGAAGCCAAAAATTCCATTTAATTGGTGATTAAAAGCCTACAAGAATAGCCATTGACCTTGGAGGGTAGTTTCGTCAAAACTGGGGGCCCAAATTTAGATTCCAGGAAGTACAACCGACAGGGGACAAGCGGGAAGCGCGCAGCAGGCGGCGCTACGCGCGCCGCCCTACGATTGTCGCGTTTTCGCAGCAATTATGTGGAGCCGCGCGTCGTGATTTGACGCGCGGCTCCGTACAAGTACCCTGATGCCCCCCTTCACCTATAAAAGCCCTGAGATTTTCAGAGCTGAAGAAAAAGGAGTTTTTAGGAGTTTTTAGGATAGTTTTTAGAGTTTTCTTCTCCATGTTATAGTTTTAGGGTAGTTTAGGTTAGTTGTTGTAATGCTTACGTAATTAAACCCCAATTTAATATATTAATCTTTGATTAATATGATATGCAAAATAATTAGAAATTTTACTTATTTGTTTTGATATGAAATTGGAATTTCCCGATATATTGGGGTGAAAAGAAAATTTATAAGTATGAATACATGTGTGTGTGTATATCTAAACACTTTGAAATACTTTATTTAAATTGCAAGTAATTGTATTTAAATACGATTATATATATATATATATATATATATATATATATATATATATATATATATATATATATATATATATATATTGTTTTGCAATTTGTAGATGAAGAAGTGGCATGTACTTGTACAAGATAATTGGATGTACATATAATTTGTATTCAAATGAGCATGTCTATGTATATATATATACATAAGAGCATATGGATAAATATATGTATTATATTCAAAATACATAATAATAAAAAAAGCGGGATGGGAGAGCATTTAATGGGCATGGGGGGGGGGTAAGGGGAGTAGGTGGAGAATAGGGAGATGATAAATCTCTCTCTCTCTCTCTCTCTCTCTCTCTCAGTTTCCTCCCCCCTCTCTCATTCTCCCTTTCTCTTTCTCTCATGGCAGTCGACGACAGACGACCGGCCAGGGGAGGCTGGCGCCAGAGGCCAGGGCGCGACGGCCTAGGGGGCGACAGCCCCTCTTGTCTCATCTCTCCCTCTCTTTTGGGATCCTAGCGGCGGAGCGGCGCTGGAGGCCACGCCGGGTGCAGCGGCGCTAGGCAGGGCCGGCCAGGCCGGCGGCGGAGACCGCAAGGCCGGCCGACGCGCGCGGTCGAGCAGCAGCAGCGCATGCTGCTGCTGCTGTTATTGGGTGAGAAAACCCATTCGGGTTTGGGTCTAAAGCAAACCCAACCCGTTAAGGATCCGACCCGACAAGGTTTTATATTTTAAAGGTAAAATTATAATTTAAACCCCTGTGAGATTAAATAAATTATTTTTGGGCCCTGAAAAATTAGAAACAGCCTCTTGAATATTTTCAGTTATTACATATCTAACCTTTTATATTGGTTTTGGTTTCCGAACGATATCTCGGCCATCCGAAGTCAGATTCGGACAATTCTTAAGCCGTTGTGATCGTGAAAACGAGAGCTATACATCCTCTATATCAGTATATGGTATTGGGCATTCAAGAATTTATCGGGTGCCGTTGAGTGAAAGTCCTAACTCAAGTCTTATTTTTCTCAATTTAGAAATAATTATTATTGAGAAATTATTGATAATATTGATCCAATGGAACTAAGATATTATTAAAAAGATAATTGTGATATTTATTGTAAAAGTGAATGAATGTTGTGAAACCAAAATCCAATAGGATATTCCGAATAATGAATTGTGGATGTGTTATTATATATATGTGTGTGAACATAATACGGGTATGATACCAAATTGTGACTTTGCTATTTATAATTCGTATAGACATGACCACTAAGTGCTTATAAATATATTAATATGGATGAACATAGACAAATACCATATGAGTTATATGTTTGTGAGTTTCTGAACATGATGTATAGGTTTGCGAGTATTTACTAGAATTAAGAATCGAATAATTAAGCACTGGGTTTTGATAGAAATTGTTAAGTATAAATTTTTGATTAATACCATCTATCTGTCTGTGATGAATATTGATGTTACTGAACCTGAAAATCGTTAAATGGGTATTAGAAAATTTGAAATCGAGTATATGTACTAGTATTGTACCAATTACTTAAATAGTAATTGAATTGTTGTCAATCGGTGAAATCACTAGTCACTGACTAATGTAGTTTTAATGTAATAATCCCGAGAAGAAAATCGAGTTAGAGTAATTAACAGTGAAACCTTAGTAGAACTTTAACCCATCAAGTTAAAGTATTTCATGTGAAATTAGTAATCATACCAGTGAGTTTTGAATGATTAATTTTGATATATCCGTCATCAAAAATTGACTTGGCTTGATTACAATAATGGTTTCTATTATTACTTCTGTAAGATAACTCATATGTAATTTCATAGAATTAAGAATCTACATATCAGTGTCCATTATCTTATGTTCTTTTAATGGGAGGAAAGAAACCTGAGAGATTTATAAATGGATAAGGAATCACCACTTGGTGTGGGCTTAAGTATTACTTAGCAGGGTAATCTATGAATGAAAACTCAAGTAAATAGTGATGTATAATGGTAGGGGAATCCATCCCCGATGCGGAGCTAAACCATCAAGATAACCATAATGACAATATAGAGGCAGTACCATTTATAACTACTCAGTGCATCGGAGACTTACGGGTATCCTTATAGTTGAGTAACCAGAATATCGAAATTCTCAATTAGTCTTGAGATTCATGTCTTTATAGTGATACCGAATATATCTAATCAGTTTTTAATAAACAACAACTTAGATGATTTGGTATTGGGGATACTGACAAAAGATTTAGTATTGTGTCTATGTGATTAGTAAACCAGTATCGGTAATTGATATGTATACGGGGTTAACATAATATAACTATGAAATCTAATGAGCTGTGAACTAAACAGTCAATAATTGATTGATATACAGTTTAGTATGCATCGGAGACTTACAGGTATCCTTATAGTTGAGTAACCAGAATATTAAAATTCTCAATTAGTCTTGAGATTCATGTCTCTATAGTGACACCGATTAAAAATAATCAGTTTTAATAGACAATAACCCAGATGATTTGGTATTGGTGATACTGATGAAAGATTTAGTATTGTATCTATGTGATTAGTAACCAGCATCGGTAATTGATATGTATACCGGGTTAACATAATATAACTATGAAATCTAATGAGCTGAGAACTAAATAGTCAATAATTGATTGATATACAGTTTAGTGTATACACACACATATACATATATGTATATGTGGGTTGGGTGTAT
The DNA here is from genome assembly GCA_038442645.1 of Agave tequilana. Taxonomy (NCBI): domain Eukaryota; kingdom Viridiplantae; phylum Streptophyta; class Magnoliopsida; order Asparagales; family Asparagaceae; genus Agave; species Agave tequilana. The sequence goes on from JAVJIF010029907.1 coordinate 868,513, forward strand.
ATGTGAATACATGTGATGATCAACTAGTAATTAACTGAAATAAAGAAAATTGTGAAATATTAACTATATAACCAGTAATAGTAGAATCCGGCATGTATGAAACTGACAATTATGGAACCGATGGTAATGTTAATGATAACTAATTTATCGTGACAACGGATGTCTCTGTGTGGTTTGGAACTAATAAATAGAAATAAGTAATAATAGAATATGCTTTATAGAAGTCAGTACTGTTAAGACCAGTATTGGTGAAATCACGGGTTAACACGGGGCTGAACCAAATAAAAGCACTATAATCAATCCCTGGTTGAAATAAAGGATAACTATAATATAAAATGTGTTGATAATCCATGTGATATCGAAATTGTTGTATAACTATTAACTTGTATCAGAAGGGATAAAAATTTCTGATTCACACAGGTTATAACTAATAGTCAGTCTACTTGGTGATAAAGAGGTAATTGATAAGGAATTCCAGATGTTAACTAAATAATAAAAGATGAATAAGTAATACGATTAGAAAGATCGAATACTGATAGTATGAATCAGAATGTGACCGATAAAATACTAGGACTATTAAGCTTATGCATCTTGTGTGTTTAGTATCTTTTAGATGCGATAAGTATTTCTTAAAACTACTAGTATGAACTGAGAAATAAAATCGTATGAGCTTGACTGTGTGACATATCGGTACGAATGTGAATGCTTTTGTGATAAGAAATGTGCATAAGTATGTGTGTGATAACTGTGTATGTAGTAGTTGTATATGCATACTGATATTTAAATGTATGCATGCACGTCATTTATTGCATGATATCATTTATTATATTGGAGGAAGGGACCGGATTGAACCGGAGGTGATCGAAGGGGAGTGTTGTTGTTATTTATTATATCAGAAGAAGGGACCGGATTGACCGAAGGTGATCGAAGGGAAGTATTGTTGTTATTTATTGTATCAGAGGAAGGGACCAGGTTGAACCAGAGGTGATCGAAGGGGGGTATTGCTATCATTTTATTGAAGTAAGCATGAAGGTATGTTTGTGACATCCAGTATGGATGTGGTTATTTATGTGATCCAATTTATGAATGTGGTTATTTATGTCATACGGTATATGGATGTGATTATTTATATATCCGGTATATGGGTGTGGTTATTTATGACATCTGGTATATGGGTGTGGTTATTTATGACATCCGGTATATGGATGTGACTATTTATGATATCCGGCATATGGATATGATTGTTTATGATATCCAAATTATTGATGTTGTTATATATGGCACCTAGTATATGTATATAGTTGTTTATAACATCTAAAAAATAGATTGTTGTGACATCTGGTATATGGATGTGATTGTTTCGTATTTCTGCATATATGAACAAACAGTTATATTTGGATACTATCATGAGTAGTGTGTGATGTCATATGTATATTGGGAAAAATAATAACGAATTGTAAACTAATCTAGTGAGTAAGATTATACACTCTAAGAGTTGTGTTGTGATCGTGAGTTATATGTGAAATACGAATATGCTACAAACTGAATATAAGAGAGGTGATTATAAGAGATAGACAATTAGGTCAAATATTGTATAATACGTGATGATATGTTTGTTAATGAAATTGGTCATGTGTACTTAGAAGAATGCATATAACAAGTATCAGATAATAGAAAGAATGTATAATCCATTAAGTCGCAGTATCAACCATAAGCAGAAAGATAATTGAAACTGATTCTTAAAATTTGTTCAACTGCATCATACTTGAATTACAATGGTATTATAATACAAACTCTAATTTGACTGATTTTACTCACTGAGCTGTTGAGCTCACCCACCACAGATTAATATTTTCAGGTCACGGCAAAGCGAAGATCCGACTTAGAGCTGCAAGGATGTTCTCCTGAGATAATACATGTATTTATTGTAGAATGTGATTCTTTTTGTAAACTCTGATTTTATTAGTAATTGTGAGTTAGTGCTAGTGGCAGTAGATAGTGATACACTTTGATAAATGGATATAAATATGGATGATTGCAGTTTGTATATTAAGTAGAACTCATAAATGGTTTTGTGTTAGAATATTATATCAAGGGAAGCACTCTTATGTATATGTTTATTTGATTGACTTTGAGATGAACTATATGATGAAATTTGGAATTGATAAGTAAGCTAATATTAGCCGAAATTAATATATATTGTATTGAAATAGACTCCATATTTCAAGGGAGATGTTGTCAAATTTTTATAGAATATCCGAGAAATAAATATTGAGGTTGATGATTATGGATATTGAGGCAATTAAACATTAGGACCGTTACAGTTGTTCTTCTTCTTCCTCCTTTGTATTTTCTATTTCTTACAGATCTTGTAATAGGAGAGAGAATAGTACATTGGTGGAAAGCAAGAGTGCTTGTAATGGAAGGTGACAATTTATGAAAGGTTCTCTCTTTATCTTTCCTTATTTTCTTCTTTCTAACTATTTTTACATGTTTAGCTAATTTTCTCTTATGGCAACTAACTACTAACTTGCTAACTTCTTACTTAATAATCTACATGAATCTAATAACCTCTACTTGGACTTGCTCTTGTAAGAGCCATTGATGACTCATGATGACAGATTCTAACACTCTGACATCCTAACTCTCTAACAAGCTAACTTTACTTTATTCCATACTTGCTCTTGTTTAGTTTTGATGGTTTAAGTGTAACTTGCACTTGCTTTATTGAGTTTGGATGTGAAAGTTATCTTATGGGTCATTCTTTGAAACGCTCTTGAATTAAGGATTAGTGATGGCCAAGGATACATGTGAGGCAACTATCACTAAGAGGTTAGCATGGTTAGTGGGGCCATTAGTAGTTAGTAGCCATGGGTTTTCTTTCCTTTTTACTTTATTTTAATAATATATCAAAAATCACAAAAATCATCTTTTCTATATTTCCTACTTCTTTGTTTTCACCGTACTCTTCTCTTTCCATTCTTTGTTTTCTTTTCTTTTTCATTCTTTAAAACATAGAAGAACCATTAACGCGTACGTGAATAGACCGGTAAAGCTTCTATTGCTTCCCGTCCCTGTGGATTCGACCCGTTTAGCCTCTATGCTATAACGGAAGTATCGAGGAAACCAAAGCACATACACTTTTATTGCTTGATTTCAAAACATACACTTTTCGTGCACGGCTTCCCCCGATCAAATTTTGGCACCGTTGCCGGGGATGGGAATGGTTTGATTTCACATTTTTGTTAACTTTTCTTCTTTGTTTTTTGTGTTCAAGTCAAATTGTTAGCATTGCAGAAAGTCCACACTTACTTTTGTGTAGTTGGGTAAATTTTTATATATTATTATATTCTGTTCCTAATTTCTGTTATATGCGCACTATAATAATTTAAGAACTAAAATACAGAAATTGGATATTTTAAAACGGTTTAGACATTTACATTTAGGCACGTGTCAATTTCAATTCCAACATACTGTATTTTGTTCTTGTGTTGTTGTGATCTTGAAGGACGTGTACATATTGCATTGCATATAGTTAGGACAAACACGTGGGTGATTTACTCTCTTTGTGTGTTCATTCTTATCTATATAGCACACTTGCACGAATTGAACTTAAGGATAACGCCCAATACATTATAAGGTGGGGAAGTCATTACCCTCCCTTAACCCAAAAATTACCTCCCACTCACACAGCCCAAGCCTAAATAAAATTTGCTAGATGTTGGCTCCTTGGAGTATCTCAGACTCATTTAAGAGATTGACCTAAGAGAAAAGTTGTTAGAATTTGACTCTTGTCAAATCGGTGTTCAAGGTTGGGGATTGAGAGGCGAAACCTCAAAGAACAGTGGTTTGGCTCGTTGCTCCGACACTCATACCCCCACTAATCTTACCCTACCTAGTCGATTGACTTGTGGTCAGACTCTGACAATGTACCCCATGGACAGTCTAACTAGGGGTGGCAGACGGGTCGCGACCCGCCAGAGCCGACCCGACCCGACCCAGAGTTAACTGGTCTGGGTTTGGGCTAATTGGGTTTGGGTCGTAATCGGGTCGACCCGGCTGACCCGATTATTAAATGGGTCGGGTCGACCCAAACCCGCCAGACCCGCTTGACCTGCCAGACCTGATTATTCTCTCTTCTCCTCGGCCTCCTCGCCTCGATCTCCTCCGTCGCCGCCCACGCCTCCTCCCCTTCACCTAAATTAAATTGTCAAAAAAATATGTGTGAGTCCATTTTCGAACTCATGACCTTGTGTGAATTCAGTGCGATGACCAACTATACCACCTAATAATTTGGCAATATAATGTAAAGAAATTTTATTTAAGGTTTAATAATCGGGTCAAACGGGTCGGGTCGACCCGACTAAGTTCGGGTCGGGTCTGGGTCTGAATTTTTAACCCATATATTAATCGGGTCGGGTCGTCCCGACCCGATAATTATACGGGTCGAGCAGTAATCGGGTCGGGTCGACCCGACCCGACCCAATTGTCACCCCTAAGTCTAACCAGTTAGGAGTCATCTAGGCCAAAGTCAACCCTAGTATAGGCTTGTTTTCTTTTTTTCTTTTTCTTTATTGTTTGTTTGTTTTCTTTTGTGTAAATTATGATATGAATTACAACAACAACAATTTTTTCAATCCTAATATGAATCCATATTTCACCTCGACCTCATTTGACTCGGATAACTCCGACCCGGCTATGTACAACATGAACCAAACATATATGCCGAATTGGGATTATCTGACTCAATATGACTCATATCCCCAATCTTATGACTAATTTTCAAAATAACTTTCACTCTTCACAGAGATCATGGGGATTCACCTCCCCGAGTCAAATTTTCAACCACATTGTCCACAATTTTCACAATATTCATTCCCCGATTTTGCTTCACATCCTCCTTTTTCTGAACCACCAAATGAAGAAAAATCAACGTTGCAAAGGAGTTTGGAAGAAGTGATAGAGGCCTAAAAATAATTTGAAAACATGGTGGCCTCATCATGTCCACAAAATTTTTAGAATTCATATAGTTTTTTTCTAGAAACACTCAAAGAAAAATCATTGTGGGAAAAAACTAAAAATTCGTGTAAGAGTCCGAGCGAATAATGCAAAATATGATTGACTTCCCATGTTCATCAAATGTTCATATGACTCAAGAATTATGTCATTTTAGAAATCCAACTTCAATTTCATCATACCAATCTGAACTTGACCAACATCAAATTCTTGATAGTTTGGCAAGTTATCCACTTCCTGAAATGAACTTGAAGATGAATGTTAACCTGAAAGCTTCAATTTAGCGATTCGAGTCCAATCTTTGAATTAATATCGACTCCTGTAGTGTTACCTAAACTAAGTAACATTCTTGAGTCAGTTTTAATTCCCATAATTTCTGAACTTGAATCGATCATTTCACCCATTCACATTCCTTCCGTGGACAAAAATTAAAATTCAATTTCATTGCATCCATTTGAACTTGCCCAAAATTTTGAGAACCATCTTGATATTTTAGCAAGTTATCCTTTTCCCGAACTTGAACTTGAGCTTGAAAGTGATCCTGAATCTCAAGTTGGTAATTCCATTTCACTCTTTAATTCAATAATGACTCCGGTATTTTTACCAGATTTTCTCTATTCTGAGTTAACATTGAATCCTTTACTAGTACACCGTGAAATTGAATCACCAATATCTTATGATCACACTTCAGTGATGAGGAAAGTGTGTAAACATCAATTCTTTGGTCTGCACCACATTTTTGAACCAATTTCGACTCCTCCTTTTGAATCTCGACTTGATCTGAGTCAAATTCCTGAGTCGGTATCGGTTTTTGTTCCTGTTCTATTTGAGTCCAAATTAATCATCTCCCAAAATCACACTTCATTGTTGGACAAGGATGTTGAAGAAAATGGCTCAGTAATTATTTTTGAAAATTGAAAATTAGATGGGGATAAATTTTTAAATAAGACCATTTACTCAATCATTCTTTTATTGGGTCGTATTAGAGAGATCACTGGTGGGTTTCTGCAAGATCCACGATTTTTGAATTGGACCATATTTCGTGGACCAATTAGACCACCACCGGAACCGCCACCATGAGGTAATTTTTTTCTCCCTATTTTATTTCATGCATATACACATTCACATTGCATTGAGGATAATGCATGAGATAAGTATGGGGGAGGATTTACTAACATAGTTAGTTTTACATTTTCTTTCTTTTACACTTATTTTTAGGAACTTTTTAAAATTTTCTTTTGTATAAAAACTCTTTTCCTTTCTTTTTAACAAAACTTTTTGAAATAAGAGAAATAGTTTTGATTTATTTTTAATAAAATTAAGATTATTTAGGAATTAGGAAGACTTAAAATTATGAAGTTTTAAATCGAGTCAAAATAATAAATCTTATTTAAATTTTAGGATAAGGAAGTGAGATTGGAAAGATAATTTGATCTTGAATTTTTTGCCTTAGATATATGCACTTCACACTTACACAATTTTTTGCGATTGAAACAAAGACTGAAAATGTCATAAAAATATAAAAAAAATGATGATAATAAAAATCACTTATTGAAGCTAGGTAGTTATGTCTCAGGAAGCATGATTATTCACGCCTAAAACGGTGGAGAAAAAAAAATAATCTCCTTTAATTTTGTGGCCTTGTTTACTCGAGTCCTTAAGTCCGAGGGATGTTTTCTCATCTGGTGCGCTAAAACTATCTGATTTAGGAGTCACCGGCTAAAGGCTCACTACCCGGATAAATAAGAAGGCCTAAGAAAACTAAGGGAAGAAAAAAATAAAGAAAAAATAAATATACACAAATCAATGGCATGAAAGTTTGAGTCAATATCCTAAAAAATTTCACAGTCACAAAGTGCATATTTTTCTAAGAGTTTTATGAAAGATCAAAGAATGATTCAATTTTAAATTCTTACATTTAATTTATAAAAAGATTTTGCATTTAGACTTAGTTTAAGAAAGAATAATTTCTGGTTAACCAATGACCTTGGATTACGTAAATTTTCGCAAAAATATTTTAACACTTTTCTCTATTTCAAAATGTGTTTTTCAAAATACTAACATTTGATTTCTTTCTTTATGGATTTTGTGGGTGTAATCCGCCGGAAACCCTCAGAAGACAAAACTCCTCCTCTAGGGAAAACTTAGAGGTTTAACGGCTTGTTGCACATGCTCAGTGCAATCGCGTCACTTGAGAAAGTGGTGTAATAATTTTATTAGTTTTCTATTTTGCTCAGGACGAGCAAAAAATAAGTGTGGGGGGGTGTGATTAGTCTTTAAAATTGTATATTTCATACCACATCTTCACAATTTAATATTAAATCCTGTTAATAACACATGTCTTGTATGTTTCTTGATCCATAGCATGAAATGAAGAAGAAGCCCAAAAATCCCATTTAATTAGTGATTAAAAGCCTACAAGAATAGCTATTGACCTTGGAGGGTGGTTTCGTCAAAATCGGGGGCCAAATCCAGATTCCAAGAAGTACAGCTGACAGGAGGACAAGCGGGAGCGCGCAGCAGGCGACGCCACGCGCACACGCTAGGATTGCCGTGGATCCATGCATCGTGATTTGACGCGCGACTCCGTACACGTACCCTGGTGCCCCCTTTCGCCTATAAAAGCCCTGGGTTTTCAGAGCTGAAGAAAAGAAATTTTGAGGAGTTTTTAAGATAGTTTTTAGGATTTTCTTCTCTATGTTGTAGTTTTAGGGTAGTTTAAATTAGTTGTTCTTCTTCTTCCTCCTTTGTATTTTCCTTGTAGATCTTGTAATAAGAGAGAGCAGTACATTGGTGGAAAGCAAGAATGTTTGTAATGGAAGGTGACAATCTATGAAATGTTCTCTCTTTATCTCTCCTTGTTTTCTTCTCTCTAACTCCTTTTACATGTTTAGTTAATTTTTTCTCATGGCAACTAATTACTAACCACTAACTTGCTAACTTCTTACTTGATAATCCGCATGAATCTAATAGTCTCTACTTGGCCTTGCTCTTGCAAAAGCTATTGATGGATCATGATGATGGATTCTAACACTCTAACATCCTAACTCTCTAACAAGCTAACTTTACTTTATTTCATGCTTGCTTTTATTTAGTTTTGATGGTTTAAGTGTAGCTTGCACTTATTTTGTTGAGTTTGGATGTGAAAGTTATCTTATGGGTCATGCTTTGAAACGCTCTTGAACCAACGATTAGTGATGGCCAAGGATACATGTGAGGCAACTATCACTAAGAGATTATCATGGTTAGTGGAGTCATTAATAGTTAGTAGCCATGGGTTTTCTTTCCTTTTTACTTTGTTTTAACAATATATCAAAAATCACAAAACCATCTTTTCTATGTTTCCCAGTTCTTTATTTTCACCGTACTCTTCTCTTTCCATTCTTTGTTTTCTTTTTTTTCATTCTTTAAAACATAGAAAAACTGTTAACACACACGTGAATAGACCGGTAAAGCATCTATCGCTTTTCGTCCCTGTGAATTCGACCCGTTTAGCCTCTATGCTATAACGGAAGCATCGAGGAAGCCAAAGAACACACACTTTTATTGCTTAATTTCAAAACATACACTTTTCGTGCACTATTTTCCCTCGATCAATGACTAACATATGAAGTTAAGTTACTAGTGATCTTGTTTTTATATAGTTTCAGTTATTGATTAAAATCTTAGTAGGCGTTTAGCTTCAACAAAGGATTCAAAATCAAGTTTGGCAGCTAACACATGTTGATTCAAGAGCTCGCGCATTAAGATAGTGCACTAAGAATCATGGAAAATTCTCCTCCTCTCTAGGTGTACTTTCAATTGGTATCAGAGTTAGCGCTCCTGATATTCGGTTTAACCACGTAAGAGTGAGATCGTCTTTTGCTAATCTAGTATTGCTTTGCACACATATTAGTTTGCACTTATAGATTATCTTGCATCTCCCATGTACGATTTTCCAACATTGACATGTGAAAATTTAAAATGAGTTCATACCTCAAAGTCTTAGGATTGCATGTCTATCTTACCACTACCAAGAAATCTTATCTTGAAAATGAAAAGCATAAAGAGACTAATGCATAATTCATAGATGCATTAAAGCATTGAAGTGCAAGATAATCCATAAGTGCAAAATTTCTTTACTTCTCTAGTGTTTTCAGCAAGTTTTCTAAAGAAGTTTTTATGCCAAAACTCTTATCTTTTATTGTTTCAAAGTTTTTCGAAAATCAAAAGAAAATAAGTCTTTGGGAATTTAGTTTTGTTTAACATTTCATATCATCTAGAAGTTTTTACTAAGTATTTTCTTTGTTGTTTCTTTTTCAAAACACTTTGATTTCTCACACTTGAGCTATTAATTCTAAACCTATTTTTAGGATCTTTTAGTGAGAAAAATTGTTTGTGATCCTTTGAGATCACCAAGAGAGTATTTGTGATCTTTATGATTACCAAGTGTATTTCTTTCTTTACTTTGTGTTCCCTATTGTGTAGAGGTGATTGTGTAAAGAGAAGGAGTTGTGTACTCCAATGTTGAGTTGTATTCCTCAGTGGAGGTCCTTGTGTAGAAGATCCAATAGTGGATAGTTGAAATCCTTCTTTGTGAAGGCGGGGACGTAGAGCAGTGGCTCGAACCTCGAAACAAATCCCGTATTTGCGTTTGATTTTCTATCTCTCAACTCTATCTCACTTATATCTTGCATTGCTTTATATTGTTCATATTCATATGCTAGATATAGTTTGTGTGCCCACACTTGTGTTCAACCAAGAGAGCTTTTAATAGCACCTCAACTCTTAATTTAGAGAAATCTCAAGGAGTAGTTTCAGAGCCCTTCACGGAAAATTCGGCCTCACTCTTGGTTACATATAATGTGTTAGCAATTAAGTTTTAAATTTGTGCATCGTATGTCCTAGATTAGCTTGTACACCTATTCACCCCCCTCTAGGTGTACTTTCAATTGGTATCAGAGTTAGCGCTCCTGATATTCGGTTTAACCGCCTAGGAGTGAGATCCTCATTTGCTAATCCAGTATTGCTTTGCACACATATTAGTTTGCACTTGTAGATTATCTTGCACCTCCCATGTATGATACATTGACATATGAAAATTTAAAATGAGTTCATACCTCAAAGCCTTAGGATTGCATGTCTATCTTGCCACTACCAAGAAATCTAATCTGGGAAATGACAAGCATATAGAGGCTAATGCACAATTCATGCATTAAAGCATACACTAAACTGAGAATATTTTTCTTTGATTTCTCATTGTGATTCCGCTTTTGCAGTGTGGAATACATTGATCTCTCCCGAGCAACAAATGACAAACAATGTGCAGAGAGAATCTAGTAGAGATGAGTCAGACCAAGCTTGCTTTATGGTCTAAGAAAATGACTTCCTTGAGGTAAACTTGGACACTCAACTAGATTATAGTGCTATTTCTTCATGTAATGATAATATGGATGCCCATTCTTTGAATGAAGAACTATCTATATTTTGTGAAAACTTTCTTTCTAAGTATAAACTTTTGAAAAAGAAGAGTTTAAATTTAAAGAAAGAAAATGAAATTTTCTTTTCAAAACTTGATACAGTTTTGTAAAAGATTGATAAAAAAAAATTCCAGGGGCCTCAACCCCGGAAGGGGGCTCCCCGTCCCCCTTTGAACCCCCATGACAATCTGATTGCGCGGGTCGACCCGTGAATAACTCTGCGTCGACGTCAAGGTTGAGGGGAGAGCAACGTCGGGGGTGATGGGGAAGAGTAAAAGAGAAAATAAAAATATATAAAGAAGTGGTGGTTCGGAGGAATCAATTTACGCTGACGTGGATGAGGCTGTAGCGAACAAAATTATGAAGCTGAGTTTTTTTAATTATGAAGCGAAGTTGGTGGCTGTAGCAAAATTTTTCTAATGATTTATATTATAATATAAAAGTATTTTATTATACGAAAAAGTGAAATTTTCAATCATAGACTAATTAGATTTTCATGAGTAAAATTAAAGTTTTTTTATTGAGAGCGCTATTAAACTAGTATATCACCATTGTAATTGGGAAACCAACTGATCGGTCAGGAGGAAGGTAAGACGAGAGGAAGAAGAAGGAAGAAGGAGGAGGGGAGGGGGAGCTGAGAGAAGAAGGAGGGGTCGACGTTACATGCTCCTCTCGTGGATAAAGCCGGACGGACAGATGAGCAAAGTTTCTATATGAGTCACAGAAGAAAATCTCCTTTCGATCGGTTTTGATTATGATCCTTATACTAGTATACTATCGTTATCAGAAAATCGACCGAGTCAGGAGGAAGATGAGGGGGAGATGAAGAAGGAGGATGAAGAAAGAGGGGTGCTGAGAGAGGAAGAAGAAGGAGAGGATCAACGCTACACTCTCTCTCTCTCGCGCGAATGAGGACGGACGGACGAACAAAGTTTTTATATGAGTTACGGGAGAAAACCTCTCTTTAGTCATTTTTTATTATTATTATATATATATATTTGCATTAGTTTGCATTGTGCGAGAGTCTTCTTTAAGTTTCACCACAAAATCATTAATAAAGACAAAATTGAAAATTTTGAACCCTATTGAGCAAGAAGAAACTTTATACATGCATTTCTTAAAGATTATAGTGTATCATTTTAATTTGACCAAAAAGTCACCTCTGGTCGGTAATTGTTTATAACAATTAAAATTTAACGTTTACTCCTATAAATTTGAGAAAAATCTAATAATATACTACAAATCCAATCATTAAGTATACAACAAGTATTCTAAAAGTTCAATGGTTTGGGGTAGAACTCCTCTGGACAAGAAAATTTTCTAGATATCATTTATCTTAATATTGCATCACACTATTTTAAATTCACCAAATAATACAATTTAAAAAAAATCATTGCGCGACGTAATTAAAAATACAATTCTTATTTCAATTTTCTTATATTAAGATAGTTTGTTCATCATTATGAGTAGATCATTTGCGTCTCTTGAATATTCAATTGCTTATTTCATATTGCATCAAGTGTGATTAAATCATTTTATTCCATGTAAAATGTAAAAGGTATTTTTTTTAAAAAAGTCCTCTTTTCAAATTTAATTTCAAGAAAAGACCTCTCTGAAATTTAATTATTGTAATCGACCGCTGACAGGTTATGTCGACGCCACGTAGATGCTAAGCATTTTTCCTCGCCTGCGTGGCGCTGAGCTGCAATGGGGTAGCTTTTTTTTTGTCTGGGTTTGGCGAACCCTGACGCAAAACTGTAGCAATAGAAAAATTTTGTGTCCGAGTTCGCCAAACTCGAATGTAAAATTTCTCTCTATTTTAGGTCTGGGTTTGGCGAACCTAGACTAAAATTTATTGAAATGGATTTGGCTTTGGCGAACCCTTTATATGGTTCCCAATGGTTTATTTTTCAACTATGTTATTTTTATTGTCTCTCTCTAGCTTTCACTTTCTCTCTCTCCCGACCTCGATCCAGATCTGCTTTCCCGACAGCTCACCCCGACCCCAACCCTGATCTGCTTCCCCGACAGCTCACCCCACAACCAATCCCGACCGCTATCTCTGTCTCTCTCCTCTCTCTATCTTTCGTGGCCCTAACTAGATCTCGCTCCCATTCTCGATCTGGCCCTGATCATCTTCCCTGGAAGCTCACCCCGCTCCCGATCTCAACACTTCATCGCGGTCGATTCTGCATTGGAACCTGACCCTATCGGCTGTAAGGTGTCTCTAAACCCATAACTTTGATAATTTGAATGCTTATTTAGTTACCACTTTAGTTCAATTTGAAATGTTTTTTAGTAACCACTCTAAGCATGTATAGTTGTTTACTGTATTTGGTACAAGATCGAGTTAATTGCAATGGACCAGTAAATAATATTTTTTTTGATATAATTAGGTACAATGTCTAAAGTGAATGTCCATGTTTTTTGTTGGTTTAATGATAAACTAATAATAGATAAGGAAAATAAACTAATATATGTTGATGAAATAGTAAACCAATGCTAGTGAGAAAGTCAACTACAAGACATGAATTGATAGAGAAAATCCATCACATTGTAAAAATTAATCCAATTGTTCATCAGATTTACTTAATATGCAAGTGAACAGATGTACATGATAATGTGTTGCGAGAACAGCATGCAATTTGCAGCAAAAGGAGATGAAAATGAAACTTAATGGGTTAACAATGCATATGCCAATAATGAGTTTGTTGAGCTCGAAGATTCGTATCCTAATGACTTTCAAGGCGACGACTGGGTTGATATGACTATTATAGAGAACATCACTGTTACACACAATAGATCTACCGCACCTACTGCTACTAATAATTTTAAAGTTGGCGATATATTTGAATCGAAGGTACAATTGCTACAAGCAATTAGTGAAAACTCCATCGTTCGTCCAGTGTCATTCAAGCCTGCAAAAATGAATAGTACTTGCTACACATTAGTTTGTGATGCCGATGATAATGGTGGTGGAAAATAGTGCATGTGGAGACTTCATGTCTCAGTCCCAAAAATTTCATGTGGATACTTCTAGATTAGAAGTTTTTGTACGAGAGCATACATGCTACATGTCAATACTTCAATTCAATCATAGTCAGACAACGACATTCTTTGTGTGCAATCTCATCATGCCTTTGGTGAGAACAATCTTGATTTGACATCCTATAATATCATTGAACAAATCTGCATAAAATTCCTCATCTCAATAACATACAACAAGACATGACATGCTAGAACAAGGCATTGTCAGAGATATTTGGAGATTGAGAATTGTCATGTAAGACTCTCCTTGAATATCTTGCTGCAATTAAAAAAAGCAACCTGGGCGCCTTAACTTATTATAAAGTTGATCATTACCCATTTAACATGGTTCGCTTTTATTGTGTATTTTAGGCTTTTGGACATCAATTGAGGTTTTTTTTCTTACTATCGTCCACTTCTTAGTATTGATGATATACACTTGTATGAAAAATACAGAGGGTGTTCACTCATTGCCATCGAGATAGATGCTGATAGTGGACTCTATCCATTGGTCTTTACAGCTGTAGAGAGTGAATCAGAAGACTCTTGGCGGTAGTTCTTATAGTGTGTTTATCATCTCATACTGAGTGTGCATAATAAGAGGACAATCACTTTTTTCTCTGATTAGAAGAAAGGGTTACCAAAGGCACTTGCAACCGAATGACCTTCTCAACATCAACATTGTTATTGTCTAAGATATATTCGAGCCAACTTTCAAAAAAAATTAAAGATGTTCAGTTGCATAATTTGTTGTGGGAACCATGTTGTGCATCAGATCCACTAGCATACAAGGTAAAAAGAAAAGAACCAAAGCAAGCTTCTGAGGTTTCACATAATTGAATTAAGAAATAGTTTGCTTAAGAAAGAATGTCAATGGGAATTATCAAAATATGGAGTTTTGATGTTCTCTCTTGCATAAGCAAGAAGACTAATGTTGTTTCATTTTTATGTCCCATTGTTACTAAAAAAATCATATTTATGTACTGGCGAAGCACCTATGGACCCAGGGCTGACAGTTCTGATGTTCTCTACTTGCAAGATGAGCATCAATCCGCTAAAATGGATGCAAGCCAGGTGATTTCATTTTAAAAGTTAAGCTTGAAAATTATAGTAGTGAACATACTTTATTTTTATTAAATATATTTTCTTCTTATAATTGCAAGATTTTCAGGTCATTAATTATGTAGATAATTCCCTAGCATATCAAAAGTAAATTTTGGAGAATCCATGTGGACGAGCGGATTCTTTTGATTCTTTTGATATTGTGATATTGAAGTTTGACACGAGTGATATGATGAACATTTTGTTATTTAGGGATGTGTGATATGTATTTGTGATATTGTAATATTTATGGAGTCGTGATATCATGATACGAGTGATATTATGATATTTATGAAGTTGTGATGTGTATTTGTTTTCTACTCGGTGGCTTTTGTGATATTCTTTTGATTATTGTGATATATTTTGTGAAGTTGTGATATTCGTATAATTCTTTTGATATTATGATATTGAAGTTGTGACTCCAGTGATATGTTGACCACTTTGATATTTAGGTGTAATGGTCACGGTTTCTATAATCCTCAATCCATATAATAATATCCAATTTTCTTCTAAATTTTGACAGTATCTCCTCTGTAATTACTATAGTGGCATACATCACTGCTGTGGGAAATTCCTTAAGGACTCCCCCACATGCACCAAATTGATAAAGACACGTTGGCCAATAGATCACAACAAATACAAAGATTTAACGTAGAAACCCAAAAGGCAAAAAAGCACAAAAAGAGAGAGGTGCTACTTTAATTCGAAGGAATTATAAGCAGAAATCAGAATGCTTTGTGCGATTACAGGTGCATTGGGGTTTTGTTTTTTTGAACCAGAGGATGTGGTATTTATATCCTCCTGAGCTGCTTTCATGGGTACGGATATTTCGGATCTATGTAACTGCACGACTTGCACGTTATGATTTTCTTGCAACTGCTCAGATTATGCTGCTTGATTGCGGGGATCGTCATGCCAGGCGCTTTGATATAGGAACATTACAACGTTTAGAATGTGGGGATGATCTGGCAGTGGAGTCAGATCTATGGGTCTCAGAGATAAAGTGGTCCTGCTGTAAGTAGTGCGGGAATGGCGGGTCCCGGAAGGCCTTCATGTCGGCATCTTGGACAACTCTGGGGGTCTTCGTGTCGGAGTCTTAAGCAACTCCATGAAATACCCTACACTGGTGGTTGAAATCCCAGGAAGTGGTGCAACTCCGATGAAGTGGCGGATTTGGGTAGCCGGTGTCAACCAGTTATGTGTTCGGATTGAGGCCAGAGACCCTCTTCTTGGGTTCATGTCGTGCTGGTTGGCGAGCGAGGCTTGCTAGTAGTAAGTGATGATCCTTGGGTAGGACACGTATCGCGATCTCTTGTGGGGTCGAGATTCAACCACTACAGATGCCCCTCCGCCTGTCCTCCTTGGTGTCTCCGATAGAGGAGGGGAGAGCGGAGTAATCCATATCCCGAGTTGAGTATCGTTGAAATTGTCGGAGGTGTGACCGATCTGACGCGTCCTCTCGGGCCATGTCGACCCTTTGTATTCTAGTAGGAACAGTTGGGATACTCCTTCTGCTCTTACACTGACACATTTAATGTCGCATCTGAAGGGATGGAGATCGTGGGTGATGTGTCGATTCAGCGTTCATTCTTGCAGGCAACATCCATTCGAAAAGCCAATTGCCTCGTGATTCTGACAATGGCGGAGATGCAAGGCAAGCGGACATCTGAAGAGTCAATCAATGGTAACCATCATTATGACGTCGTCAGCATTAGCCTTTAAATTGGGGGCAAACTGGATTTAGAGTTTTTTTAAACCCTAAATCGATGCTTCTAATTCTCTTCCCCAAACATTCGCAATCCTCTGCAAATCTCGCCAATCTTCCAGAAATGACAAAGGGAAAATCTGTTGTCGTCGTCGATGAGCCCAGGGGTAAAGGCATTTCGGATGACAAGGGGAAGATGAGGGTCTGGCTCTCGCGGGAGGCGATGGACTTTGACCCAAGGTCGATGTGTAACCCCTCGATCCTTGATATACGTATTACAGTATCAGTACTCGATACAACATATAAAGTTAATTTTACCTTTTTGGTAGTCTGATAGAGCCAGTTTCAGATATTATTTTCTAATATTTTAGATTTTTCAGAATTTTTTGGAATTTTTCTCGATTATTTTGAAAAATCTCCGTAGTTGGTGTCGACCGATACCTGTAATCGGCTCTACGATTTTTAATTTACAAATAGAGTAGAATTTTGAGAATTTACTTTCACATTATGTCTTAAAATCATATTTTCTACGTTAGGATATTTTTGAGGATTTTTCTAAATTTATAAAAAATCGGGCTAAACCGATGTCGTCTAGTACCAGCGAAATCTTTCAGGATTTTTAATTTACAAACCGGACTGAATTTCTTCAAACCATTTTCATATTATTTCTCAGTATAATATTCTTTATTTTACAAAAATTTTGGGACCCATACGGAACTAGTCAAATTTTACCGACTAAAATAATCTTAAGTAAATAATATTAAATCTTTTTCTATTTCTTCTCCTCCACTTCTCCCAACCGCCTTAACCCATCGACTTACCCATCCCCACAGCCATCTCTCTCTCCTTCTATTTTTTTTAAAAATCCCTCTCTCTCCCTCTTCCTCTAATGCTCACTCATCCCTCTCAAACTCTCTCTTTCTTTCTTTCTCTCTTTTTCTCAGTTTTTCTTCCTCCTCCTCTTCTTCTTCTTCTTCTTTATTCCTTTCTTTCTCTTTCTCCCCAACCCTTCTCCCCATCAGGGTCAGGCTGCAACCAAACCTGGCCGCAGTGCCACCCAGGCCGGCCGGCCAGACCGCCGGGTTCCTCCTCCCCTTCCTTCCTTTCTTTTTTCTTCCTTTCTTTTCTTTCTCTTCCTTTCATCTTCCCTCCTTCACTATAAATTTTCCTTCTCTCTTTCCTTATCTCCCTTTCTATCTTTTTTTCCCGTTTCCCCGTCGTGGCCGGCGCCTAGTTCGCCGTCGGCGGCCTGGCAGAGCCACCGCCGGCCAGGCGCGGCCGCCGGCGGCGCGGCCAGGCCCAGCATGGCCGTCACCTGCCTCCCCCTCCCGTTCGCTCTCTCTCTCTCTCTCTCTTATTGGGTACAAACCCAATAACTTACAAACCCGACCCGATATTGGAACCCAATAACCCGTTCACTTAAGTTATGGGTTTGGGTATTGGGTCTAAACCCGACCCGTTAAGAGCCCAAACCCATTCTTAAACCCATTAAGGTAAAATTTCATAAAAGATCCTGTTAAATTATATTTGTTACATTCTTCTTTTTATTAATTACATATTTAACCCGTTTATATGATTTCTAGCGTTTGGGCGATATTTGGAGCATCCGAAGTCCGATTTGGACGATCCTGGAACCGTTGCGATCGTGGGAAAGAGAGCTACCTTCCCTGGCCAGTTTGTGAGTGTTTTCCTTTTATAAATTATAGTTATCATGTTTAATTAAATTGATTGATTGCTTTAATAAATAAGTCATGCTTATCGGTTAATTACTATAACAATTATTTAAATCATAATTCTCAGAATATCATTGGAAATAGAATTAAATAGAATTCTTAGTTTATTAGAAAATATAGATGACTTATCTAAATATCGGGATGCATAAGTTAATAATTTTACTAAGTAAATTAACTAATAAGTTGATAATTAAATAGATAAATATATGTAATAATTTGTGATCTTGATCATATTAATAATGTTATAATAATTATTACAAATAGGGATATCTAATACTTGATTATATGGTATGATCACCATTACTAGACTCACACTGGACACCATTACTACATGCACTCGTATTATCGTTACACGAACATTCTAGTACATTGGACATTGCATTTAAGATAATTACCCATTACACTAGATACTGTTATTCCATGTATAAGTATCACTGTTCTCAGACACTGATACACATGACGCTATTATAGCATGTTCATGAATCACTGATATATGTATACGATATTAGACGTACCATAACTCTGTCTTATTGGCCCACCGATATATAGATACACCAACTCACTGGACACCGACATTTTATATATTAGTATCATCGTTACATGGATGCTCGATACACAGTTATATCATGTTCATACATCACTGTTACATATATTCACCGCTATACATGCATTGCTTGCTTTTATATTCTTGTCATATAGATCACCGTTCATAGTGCATGTATTATTGTTGCATGTATCTTCCTGTATTCCCATTACATGAATATTTTCCGTTACTGATATTGATATTCCCGTTACTGGATACATGAGCTGTTGATATGCTGCAATGTGTGGAATCTCACATCTATTGTTTCCCGTTTTCCGTTATCCTGTTTTATGCTATCAATAGAGCTCATGTCCTGTTATCATGTTATATGTACCATGCTTTGTACTTGTTCTTGCTACGCTGTGTACTTTAAATATAATAAAGTGACTTGGAGATGGGGAGACTTGACGGTTATTAGATCTTATCGGGTGGATGGTACTGGATCCATATTTATCCCACTGCAGGGGATGCTAGTGCTGCCTACTGATTGTATATAGCTCCATGAGCTCCCTTTCTTGTTTCGTGCTCCCCTCTTAGCGGAGGTCCCTGGTCTCAGCAACTAGGGGTCCGTTTAAAGCCGTGATCCCGGATATGCACGGGATACACCTACCCGATAAGAGCCCTTTGACCATTAGGTTTCCAATTAATATAATAAAATGGTATAACCAATAGTGACGTCGGGAATACTTGTTATTTGGTCACTCTCTCATTTTGTAACACCCCGTTCTTGGAATACATACTTAGATACGTATTCTAGTTTTCTATCATATTATTTAATTTATTTTTGTATTTGTTTTTGTTTTATGATTATTGGTGTGATTATTTTGTATTGGATCCGGATTCGTGGACTCGGAGTCAGCCCTAGTCTGAACCGAGGGCCCGATCCTAGTCTATTACTCGATTTGCCTTTCTTATAATCCGATTTGACCAATTTTAGTTTCAGACACTGTTTTTTCAATATTTTAGATTTTTCATAATTTTCTAGAATTTTTCTGAATTTTTCTGCAAAATCTCCAAAGCCAGTGTCCATCGGCATCGCTGACCGTTTTTCAAATTTTTAGTTTTCAAATGGAGTTAAATTTTTAAAAAAGGATTTCACATTACTTCTTAAAATCTTATTTTCTAACTAAAGGCATTTTTTGAGATTTTTCAGAATTTATCGAAAATCTACCAGTTTTGGTGTCGACTAGTATCGCCGGAAGATTCTAAGATTTTTAGTTTGAAAACTAAATTGAATTTCACAAATCTGATTTCATCGGGCATCTTAAAATAATATTTTCTATTTTTGAAAATTTTTCGGAGCGATTCTGAAACAGTCAATTTTTACCCTATTTAAATAATATTATTTTCTTTCTTCATTTCTTTTTCTTTCCCTTCCCAAAGTCAACTCCTGACAGCACACTCCCCCATCCCATCACCTGTCAATCCCATCTCTAATTCCATCACTTTTCCCTTTTAAATAAACAATCTCCCATTTTTTTCAACCAACCCCTTTTTCCTTTTTCTTTTTCTTTTTCCCCTTCTTCTTTTCTTCTGTTCCTTCTTCTCCTCCCTGGAGATGATGTCAGACCGCCACCGTGGGCGCCTCCGTCGCCTCCCCCTCTCTCTTTTTCCCTTTTCTTCTTCTTTCTCCTCTTCTTCCTCCTTTCCTTTTTCTCTTTTTCTCTTTCTTTCTTTTCTTTTTCTTTTCTATTTCCCTCCTTACCTCTCTCTCTCCCCCTCCTAGATCCAGCGTCCAGGAAGGGGCTGAACGCCGCCGGCACGTAGCCGGCGGCTGAGCGCGGCCAGGAGGCCTCTGGCCCCCTGTGCGTGGGCGGAGGAGGGGGCTACCCCTCCCTTCTCTCCTTTCACTCTCTCTCTTTTTCCTTCTCTCTGGTTGGCCACGCCGGCGGCCATGGCCGCTGCCGGCCACCACTGACCGGCAGAGGGCCGGCCAGTCCCCCTTCTCCTCCTCCTCCTCTTTTCTTTTCTTCTTCCTTGCTTTTCTTTTCCTTTTCTTCTTTCTTTTCTTCTTCTTTCTTTTCTTTTTCTTCTTTCCTTGCTCTCTCCCTTCTCCTCCTCTGTTGGGCGTCGCCAGCGGCCAAGGCCGCCACCGGCCAACTCCCTGGCTGGCAGAGGGCCGGCCAGGCCCCTCCCCGTGGGCCCTCCTTGATCAGGGGCTGCGTGAGCAGCCCCAGTTCTCTCTCTCTCATCTCTTTCCCAGATTCTCTCTCTCTTTCCATCTCTCTCTCTCTCTGCATAAAAGTTTGAAGGGGGTTGTCTGAAATTTACCTTTTATCTAATTTAGGGTTTTCCCATGTCAAATTGGACTGGTGCATCTTGAATTCCACGAGGCAATGATGATTTTCTGAAAAACCATCAAAATTTTTTAATCACCATTGAGGTTTAAACAAATGGCCATGCAAACTCAGATGGCCTGCAAAATATGCAAGCAACCAGTTTGAGACATCTATTATTTTTACTTATGAGAGAGATTGTGTCATTATTTTCGCAAAAATTTGTGCCTCTTCTTCCCTAGATATCTGGCATGCAAGCTAGGTGTAACCCCCTGATCCCTGATATACGTATCACAGTATCAGTACGCGATACGATGTATAATATTGATTTGACCTTTTTGGTAGTCAGATTGAGCTGATTTTAGTTTCAGATATTATTTTTCAATATTGTAGATTTTTTAGAATTTTCTGGAAATTTTCTGGATTATTTTGGAAAATCTCCGTAGTTGGTGTCGACCGATACCGATAACCGGCTCTACGATTTTTATTTCACAAACAGAGTTGTATTTTGAGGATCTGTTTTCACCATGTGCCTTAGAATCATGTTATCTACGTTAGGATATTTTTGGAGATTTTTCTGAATTTATCGAAAATCGGGCGAAACCGGTGTCGCCCAATACTGGCGACATCTTACAGAATTTTTAATTTGTAAATCAGACTGAATTATTTTAAACCGTTTTCATATTATGGCTCAGGATAATATTCTCTATTTTTTATAATTTTTGGGCACCGTTCGGAGCTGGTCGAATTTTGGGCCAATATAATAATAATTAAATATTATTTTTTAATCTCTTTTTCTTTTCTTCTCCTCTCCCTTCTTCCGAAGCATCCTCCACCGCCTTACCCACCGCCTTTTCTCTCTCCCCCTTATTTTAAAACCCCACTCCCTCTCTCTCTCTTTCAAACTCTCTCTTTCTCTCTCATCACATTCTCTCTTTTCTCTCTCTTCCTTCTCACTCACTCTCTCTCTCTTAATTCATTTCCTCTCTCTCTCTCCCCCCGCCTGGGGCGGGCTTGACCCACGCCCGCGGCCCGGCCAAGCGCCGCCCGGGCGCTGCCGACCCCCAGCCCGGCGCGCCGCCGGTGGCGCGCGTCCCCGGCCGGCGCCACCGCGCCCCCAGCCCTGGGCGCCACCCCTCCTCTTCCTCCCCTTTTCTTTTTCTTCTTTTTCTTCTTCTTCTTCTTTCTTTTCTTTTCTTCTTCTTCCTGTTTCTCTCTATCTCCATCTCTTTCTCTCTCCCTCTCTCTCGCTCTCCTGGAGTCGCCGCCGACCGCCAGCGAGGCAACGCCGGCGAGGCGCGGCTGGCCGCCGCCAGCCGCTGCCCCCCTCTCCTTCTCTCTCTCTCTCTCCACTCTATCTCTCTCTTTCCCCCTCTGTGTGACCATCGCTGGCGGCTAGACCCGCCGCCGGCAGGTCTCGCTGGTCGCCGTCCAGCCTGCAGAGGAGCGACAGCGGCTGCTGCCGCTGCTGCTGCTCTGTTTATTGGGTTCGGGTGGAACCCGAACCCAATAACCCTATTGGGTTGACTAAGGGTTTGTTTGAAACCCGTTAACCCAATAACCCATCACTTAAGTTAATTGGGTATGGGTTGTGGATCTGGACCCGACCCGTTGCGAGCCCAACCCACTCCAAAACCCATTAAAGGTACATTTGCAGAAAACCCCCTGCTCCATTTTATTAATTGCATTTGAAATATTTTTATTACATATTTAACCCATTTTATTACTGTTAGTATTCGGGCGATATCTGGAGCATCCGGACTCCGATTTGGACGATTCTGGATCTGTTGCGATCGTGGGAAAGAGAGCTACCTTCCCATGGCTAGGTTGTGAGTGTTTTTCTTTTATAAATTATATTTTATCATGTTTAGTGAAATTGATTGATTGCTTTAGTGATGATTGATTGCTTTCAGTGATAGATCTTGATTATGGATAAAACACGGTAACTATTAATTATTAACTTGTAATTATTGGAGACTCATTGTACTAGGAATAACCTATACTATTGTAAGGTATTTTTTGATTTAATATAAATATAGGTGATGTAATAATAATAACAATAAATACTGACATAGACAACTCGGACACAGTCATCATACCTGCACAGCCACTGACACTCGGGTCACTGTTTCACCATATTCTTGGACACTATTATTTCATGTAGGTTTCATCATTACACGGATATTGTAAGTTCACTGGACATGGTATTACATTATACACTGACCACTGTTATTACATGTACTATCACAGAGATCTTACACGGATTATTGCTACACATATATGTTCCCCTGGTACACGGATATACCAATACACTGACTACCGCATTTCATATTATTGTTATCATCGTTACATGGATTCTCGGCATATCACTGTTACACATGCATGCATGGTTTCTATATTCTTGTCATATAGATCACCGTTCATATTGCATGTCATACTCATGTATTCCTGTTACATGATTGTTTCCCGTTACTGTTATTGCTATTCCCGTTACTGGATACATGAGCCGTTGATATGCGATGTGTGGAATCCCACATCTATTATTTCCCGTTTTTCGTTATCGTGTTTTGTGCTATCAACAGAGCTCATGTTATGTTATCGTGTTACATGTACCATATCATGTACTTGTTCCTGATATACTGTATTTATCGTGTTACATGTACCATATCCTGTACTTGTTCCTGATATACTGTATAGTGAACGATAATAAAGAGAACTTGGTATGGGGGAGACTTGACGGTTGACTAGGTCTTGTCAGGTGGATGTCTGGATCCATTGTTTGTCCCACTACAGGGGACGGGGTAGTGCTGGCTACCGTCTGTTATTGCTCATGAGCTCCGTTTCCCGTTATTGTTTTAGCTCATTGAGTTCCTGTTACATGTTACAGCCTTAGCGGGCTGGCCCTGGTCTCAGCAGCCAGGGGTCTGTTTAAGGCCGTTGTCCCAGGTATGCACGGGATAAACCCACCTGACTAGAGCTCCTCGACCAGTTGGTTTCCAAGTAACATAATAAAATGATATAAACAATAGTGACGTCGGGAACACTTGTTATTTGGTCATTCTCTCGTTTGGATAATGGTACCCGTATGCCATGTCCGGATGGGTTCGACTGGAGTGCGGGCTCCAGTATGAACTGCCAGTGGTATGGGACACTGGAAGAGATTGATTAAAATAGCAGGCGGTACTGATTGCTACTATTGGATAAATAACATGACTTGCCTGATACATGTATACTATTGTTTAGTCGTACTTGTTACTGTACCTGATCATTTATCCGCTGTCATGTTACATGTATACTTTGTTACTTTACCTGGTACATGTTACACTTTCTGTGGTGACATACTACTCATGTATATGTATACTCTGCATTGCATATATTCTGTTTTTTGTATACCTTGCAGATATCATTGCTGTCTATGCACAACACCGCGTTATGGTTATATTGCATATGCCCATCTGCATGTTCACTTCTATCACGTCACCACTAGCATGTTCATTTCTATCACGTCACCACTAGACAACATTATTTATTATATAAACTAGATACGACTATAGACATGACCCGATGATAACCGGCTAGGTAGTGATGGTATTAAAAGATGACATGTCTATATATTTCTAATGCTTATTATATGCTTATTATATGGTATCACTAATACAACATCATGTATTATATATTAGTATCGTGCTTGTATTACTATAGTTGTACTACCTCCTTCATTTTACCACTCACTAGGTCGCTTTCTGACGACCCTGGGTTTGCGTGCCCAGGTTGGAGATCCGAGTTATCGTATTGTCAGATAGTCTATTGTGCACATAGGAGACTCCACCGAGACCCTTCATAGGTATCTTTGTGCTTTGTTCCTGTTATCTTATTTATCCCTGTTTTTATATCGGTTATGATCACTAACCCCTTTCTGCATGTATTCTTGTACTTATTTCCTGCTGGAACTCTTATACTATGGAGGTTATGTCCTGTACTGAGGCTTAACGTACGCGTGAGTGTGTTTTCACCTCGCGTATGTACGTCGCCATAACGTCTCCGTATCCTTGGATCGGGGCGTTACACTAGGGCTGGCAACGGGACAAATTGATATGGGATATTGCATGCCATCTCTGTTTCTTTTCCTGGTTCCTTATCTTGTTTGTCTCCTCCTTTTGGAAAATGATTCACTTCACTCTCTCTCCCTCTCATTCTCTCTCTAAAATCTCTCTATCTCTCTAGACTTTCTCTCTCTATATCTTCTTTCCTCTTCTCTTTCTCTCTCTAAAAAAATAGTATGTATATATGAATATTTTAATATATAGATTGGTGGTGTGCGCGTATTTCTGGTGTTCCGAGATTTCACGCCGTTTTCCGGTGATTTAGGCGAGTACATTTTCTGTATTGCTATATGCTTTGCTATTACCGTTACATGCCTAGTAATTGTCACTGTAACTTTTACTACATGATACACCGCTATATATTTGACCCTTGATACCCGACACCGGTACTTGCCATGCTATATTTGACACATGATACCTGACACCGGTACTTGTCATGCTATATTTGACATATGATATCTGACACCGGTACTTGCCATGCTATACTTAACACTTGATACCCGACAACGGTACTTGCCATGCTATACTTATTATATGATATCTAACACCGGTACTTGTCATGCTATACCTGACACCGGTACTTGCCATGCTATATTTGACACATGATACCTGACACCGGTACTTGTCATGCTATATTTAACATATGATATCTGACACCGGTACTTGCCATGCTATGTTTGACATATGATACCTGACACCAGTACTTGCCATGCTATATTTGACACATGATACCTGACACCGGTACTTGTCATGCTATATTTGACATATGATATCTAACACCGGTACTTGTCATGCTATACTTAACACTTGATACCTGACACCGGTACTTGCCATGCTATACTTATTACATGATATCCATGCTATATTTGACATATGATACCTGACACCGGTACTTACCATGCTATATTTGACACATGATACCTGACACCGGTACTTGCCATGCTATATTTGAAATATGATATCTGACACCGGTACTTTCCATGCTATACTTAACACTTGATACCCGACACCGGTACTTGCCATGCTATACTTATTACATGAGATCTGACTTCGGTACTTGCCATGCTATATTTGACATATGATACCTGACACCGGTACTTGCCATGCTATATTTGACACATGATACCTGACACCGGTACTTGTCATGCTATATTTGACATATGATATCTGACACCGGTACTTGCCATGCTATACTTAACACTTGATACCCGACACCGGTACTTGCCATGCTATACTTATTACATGATATCTGACACTAGTACTTGCCATGCTATATTTGACACATGATACCAGACACTGGTACTTGCCATGCTATATTTGACACATGATACCTGACACCGGTACTTGCCATGCTATATTTGACACATGATACCTGACACCGGTACTTACCATGCTATATTTGACCCATGATTCCTGACACCGGTACTTGCCATGCTTTATGTGACATATAATACCTTACACCGGTACTTGCCATGCTATATTTGACACATGATACCCGACACCGGTACTTGACATGCTCGACTCATGTATATTATTGTCCCTTTATATTTGTTACTATTCCTGATATGTTATCCACGATCATGTCACATGTATACCTTGTTACACTTATTGATATTTATTACACTCCATGTGGTAACACACTATTCATGTATATGTATACTCTACATTGCATAATTCTGCTTTATGTATACGTTGCAGACTTCATTACTGTATATGCACAACATAGTAGTATGGTTATATTGCATACTGAACATCTGCATGTTCATTTCTATTCCGTCATCACTATACAACAATATTTATTATATAAAACTGGATAATACTGTAGACATGACCCGATGATAACATGCTAGGTAGTGATGGTATTAAAATATGACATTTTTATATTTCTACTGCTTATTAAATGTCTACTATATGGTATCACTGATATAGATGTATTATAGATTATTATCGTGCATGTACTACTATAGTACATATTACTGCTTCATTTTATCACTCACTAGGTCGCTTTCTGACGACCCTGGGTTTGCATGCTCAGGTTGGAGATCCAAGATATCATATGGTTAGATATTTCATTGGATTCACACAGACTCGTCATCGATACAATTCATAGGTATCTTTATTATTTAGCCTTTATTTTCTTATTTATCCATATTTTTATATCTCTCGTGATCACTGACCCCTTTTGTAGGTATTATTGTACTTATTTCATGCTGAAATTATTGTAACTATTGTATTTATTTTCTGTACTGAGGCTTAGCGTACGTACGTGAGGGTATCTCAGCCCTGTGTATGTACGTCGCCATAACATCCCCGTACCTACAGGATCGGGGCGTTACACGATGCCCCTTCGTAGTCAGAGGGATATCCTCGATTACATCACGAGATATGAAGTCATGCTGCTGAATGAGATCACGGTGGAGTGGTGCCCCTTGAAGACAGATGTGGCGGTAGCTGTCCCTGCCCATGTGGTGTATTCGTCCATCCCCAGGCTTGGCGCTAGGGATGAAGCTTCCTTTGACAAACTTCATTCGCAACATCCTGGTATACTTCATCGTCACCCCGTCACAATTGACGGTGGGGCTTGGAGAGTGCTTCTGACTTTCAAGGCACTTAGCAATCAGTTCCTTCCGGAGGCGTATGAGCGTGAGTTCTGCGCCGCATACCTGATGAGGAAGGTCATGGCAATGCTCGTTCCTTTGCCCCAGAGAGGGGTTGCGACAAATTGATCGTCAACATGCCCAATAGCGATCATGAGTAGTGTGACTCTATTGCAAGAATCACTGATTTCTGGGAGGCTCTCGCAAAAGAAGACTGTGAGAGAGTTCCGACATCTTGGAACACCAGGCCGGTTCGGCAAGGAAGCGAACCAGTGTCTCTGGGTTTCAGAAAAGTGTCCAGAAGCTTTTTGATCTGGACCTTAACTGTCGAAATTGGAGTTGATTGTTGGAGCCGTCCAGGACTGAGGTGCCCCACCTGTTCTGAGGTTGGCGGTGTCAGTTGAAGAGAAGGCGACACCAGATCCTCTGGTCGAAGAGGAGGTAGAAATCCCGTCGGAAAATGAGTCTTCTGGGCTTGTGTTGCGGCTCCGGAGGTGACCAAACTGTGAGGGGAGGTTGAAGAGGAGGGAAGCGTCCAATCTCCTCGTGCTCCGGCTCGTGAGCGGCAAGTAATGTGTAATATCATAAAACTAGGTGATATTAAGAGGCATTAAATAAATAAATAAATAGGAAAGATAATAATTAGAAATAAAAAAATGTTTTAGTAATAGAACATACCAAAGCCCATAGCTTAAGTTACTATCCATTAAGATTTAGATTTTCATACCCAAACCCAATAAGAAACTAAACCCAAATAGAATTCTTTTTCTTAACTTCTTATCCCTTTAAATCCATGAATACATAAAAATAAAAGAAAATTATTTAAAATTCGTGTAAAATTCTTTCCTATCCTAAAACACACTCAAATAAAGTTCAAACTCAATCCAAATACCCCAAAATTTGGGTCAAATTCAGACTAAACCCTAAGCCCAACTTAAACCCACTAAAAAATCACCTCCGGTTTATTTAAACCCTCTCTTTTGCGCCTCTAAAAACCTAAACAAAAATTCACAAAAAAAAGAGAAATCTAAAATTCAATTTTAGGAGGCCAAAGGAGAGTTAAAGAAGGAGATGGATTGCTAGAAAAAAACCCTACAGAGAAGTTACAAGTTGTTCTTGAGGTTTCAACATAAGGCAAGTTCCTAGAGACCTATTCCTTTCTTTGATGTTAAAATCCAATAGAAATCATGCTTAGAACCCTCTTCCATGATCTTTCTCGTTATTTAACTAGATCTACTCATTCTAAAATCATAATCATGCATGAGAAATTTGTTGTAGTCAATTAATGGCAAAAACTTAAATTTTAAGTTGCCCATAATGTCAACATAAACTGAAAACAGGTAAATTGAATTATGTTCATTGATTGCTGCTCAATTTTTATGAATAATATTATTAGGTCTGATATTTATTTTATGTGATAAAATTAAACAACAAGTGTGCATGTGGATCTATTTTTAATAAATTATGTTCTATTGGTCATAATGCAATTCTAATATTTTTAACTTCATTATGTTATGTGATTTCGTTCTGGTTGAACTATAAATGTGTAAAGAGGAAAGAAAAATTCTATCTCTTAAACCATAAGTTCAAACAGATTGATTTTTTATGATATGATATAATGAGTATAAATTATGCCCATAAAATTTCATTGAAATCTGACCTTATTTGATAGATAAAATCTTGATCTGAAGTCAGAATCTTCGGACTGAAATTCTGTCATGCATATCCAATTTTGAAAAATCATAACTCCTAATTGGTAAGTTCATATAAGTTCAAATTTTTATAGGATGTAATATAATAAGTCTATAAGATGTCCACAAAATTTTGTTGAATTCTAACCTTATTTGTTAGATGAAATCTCGGGTTAAACTCTGAGTCTTGGGGCTGAAATTCTGTCCTGACACTGTCACATGCACCAACTTCGAAAAATTATTTCTCATACTGTGTAAGTCAGATTAGCATGAGACTTGGGAATAACATAGTGTTAGATGTGTATATTATGAAACTAATTTGCTTATATTCACTTTCTTGAAAAGTTATTTTCTAAAAAAATTAAAGTGTCTTAGCTGATGAACCCTTACAACTCCATCAACTTCAAAATATAAACTCACATTTAATAATTGCATTCCACCTAACACTGATGCACCTATAAAAATTTGTAGAAGTTGATATTTAGATTATCCAAATTAAAATATTTATTAAATTAGATTTCTAATCTCTAAACTTAAATCCTGAAGTTGATTATAGATGAATTGTGACATGTTATTGTTTGATACTTAATTTTCATGGATGCTATTGAAAATGCCTTGAGTTAATTACTCATATGAACCGTGCTTGAACAAATCGCTACATGATGACAAATAACCGACATGTTTGATCTTATTCACAAAAAAAGACACCATGATATAAGAACTACAATATGAACATCTTGAACATGAACACATGAATATGAATATGAACATGAACACAAAAATTTAAATGACATGGATAAACGCTTGCATGAATCATGTACTTGAAATTACTTGAGAAAGTGGTACATGGTAATTGTATTTGTATGGGTTTGAAAAGACATGGTGGTATGGTTGTTCTTGGCACTTGGTTCACACAAGAATATTCATGTTCTATAATAAAATTAGTTATAAAAATGACAAGATACGTGGCTAATATGGGGAAAATTGATGATGAAAACTGAGAAAGTGTGTCTTGAGTACCCCTACCTATGTACAAGTTATGGTGGTGTGTATTATTACATTGTGTATGTCACTTTGTGACATGGTTTATTGATGAGCTCACTGTAATTATATCCTGATTATTCCTGGCATGACTTCTCGCTGTGATTCATGGACGCTTTTTCTATTAGTAGTTTCTAAACAATGATAATCATTGATTGATATGCGTGAATAGGTTGTGATATCGGACACAGTCATTTTCGCGTCTTAGGACCCAATTGACATGCGTGTAGGCGTAGGCACGTGACAGTTGGGGTAGTCTCACCTATTTAGTAACCCCCTAGGGACATCTTTATAAACGACCTTGTAGCTGTGTGTTTCTTGTGATGATTACTACTGATATATATATATATATATATATATATATATATATATATATAATATATATATATATATATATACACACACACGTGTCTTACACATATTGCATATTTTCTTTTCTTTTTGTACTTGTCGGGAGATTCTGACTCCCCGGGGTTTGCTTACCCTAGATAGCGGAGAATACGTGAAAATATCGGCTGAGGACAAGGAATGATGCGAGGAGCTAGCTAGTACTCAGTAGAAGACTTGGAGACTACTTTTAGTTATTTGCTTTTATGGATGTATGAAAAAGAGAGTTTGGAGTCATTTCTTAGTATTTGAATTTGTATTAGTTATTTGTCTTTGAACCCTTTGGTCGAATAAATCTTTTGAATAGTTTTATTTTCATGTATGTGTACTTTATGTGAACCTGATTTATATGCAGCAGATAGAAAAAATAGCATAATTGCATGTTAGAGGCTTAGCACGCTCCTTTGAGTGTATCGTCGGCCCAAGTCACATTCTTATCTCGCTTTAGTGGGAAGCGGGGCGTGATATAATGACTGTGATTTTGTATGCTTAAGTTTCATCAAATATTGTACTCCGCTTGACATTGGCCTCTGTTTTGCAGAAGAAAAGCATAGTGAACTTCGACTTTGAGGAGAAGGTGGAGTTAGTGACGACCAACTTGGTTGAGGCCACTAACATTCGAGCCTCCAGCTCTGTGGAGGTGTAACGCCCCGGTTCCACGGATACGGGGACGTCACTGCAACGTGTATACGTAGGTCAGAAAGTGCCCCCACGTATATACGCTAAGCATAAAAGTACAAGCAAGGAATCAGAGTACAACACAAAGCGTGGTATACATACAAATGCCAACATAAAAGGTACATATACAAGGTCATCACAGTGTATGATAAACATTACATATTACATATGTCTTTTATCACAACCAAGTCCAAAAGCAAAATATACAATAAAATACAAAATGCTCACGAGAAGGGTGAAGATCCCGTGAGTAAAAAGGAGTCTGGCACGAAGGAAGTAGAGCTAGTCTGCCTGCTCACTAAAGAAAGCTCGATCTACTGTGGACAGCTCCACTTCGATCCAAGCTTCAACCTGAACATACAAATCCAAGGGAGTCAGGACCTCCCAATAATGAACAGGCTACAGCCAAATGGCTAAGTGACAAGAGTAGAAAGGTTAGAACACAAGAGTGGTATACAAGAACAGGTATAGCATAATCATGAAACGGGAAATGCAAAGTAAGGCTGATTACAGGCAAAAGTGATTGTATATGCTTAAGTCACGGTCCCATGAGACTAATACATCGAGGGGATAATCCAAACAAGGAAACCCTCATATATATACCCTTGTCTCATGCCACAGAAATCCCAAGCATATAGAATCAGAGTTGCAAATCATATGACAGTCAAAACGGGAATATATAACAAGAATACTAAGAATCATAACTAGAAACATAACTGGAATAACGGGAATCATAATAAGTATCACAACTGGAAACATAACTGGAATCATGACGGGAATATCAAGAATCATAATAAGATCCATAACGGTTATCAATTATTATTACAACTCGTCTAACCCATATATCTAGGTATGTGTCTCGGTATCGATCCCAACCCACATACATCCATATATAAGAAAGTCGAGGGTTGTTACCGGAAGTAGATGGAGAACTGATAGAACTTCTTATAGTGGTTTCCATACACCTGGAACCGGTTTGGAGGCTCAAAGTCCCCCTAATAATAGTTGCCATAACACTTTCACCAATGTATATATACATATCCATATATATATACTTTTATTCCATCACTATAAGCAAGGTATCATTCCGGCATCCATCACTTCCTCCCATACCCATACAAGTTGTCCTTTTTATAGCTTTTTAACATAATTATCAGATTTCGGGAATGAACAATATCATAACAGGTATACATAACAGTAATCAGTACATAACGGTAATCAGGTGTTACATCCCCTTTATCGTGATAATTGTAAGAATCGGAGTATCATGCTTGGTGTCAAGAGATAGCATGATAAATGGTGATATATCACAAGCAACAAAACATAACAGTAGATTGATAATAAGCCGGGTCAGTCAAGACATAACAAGAGGTCTAGTAAAGTGGTGGCATGTCAGGTGATATACATGTGTTAAAGGAAAACATGTACTGACGTGTCTGGATCATAGCAAGGCAAGGGGAAACATAGAAGCAAACAGGGTTCAACGACCTCGAAGGGTCTGCCACGCATGGTATAAAATAAAGAAGCAATAATTATCGCGGCAAGGTACAAGTATAAGAATGAAACAAGCAGTTGCATGGCAATACATAAACCTGGGAATATGAAGTGACAAGAGATGATATACACCAATAAATAGATCATAAAGTACAGCTATGAAGTATAAGTAGGAATAATATATAATACATGTATCAAGGGTAAGATACAAAGTCAAGAAGGAAATCACAATACCAGACAGCCATAAGTTAGTCGACTAGGTTGGAATAGTAGTCGACTAATAGAAGGGTTAGTCGACTAGGAAAATAGGGTGGTCGACTAATAATGTGTTCCAGAGAGTTTGGGTTTCTGTTTCAGGAAGAATTAGTCGACTAGGTAAAAAGGGTAGTCGACTAACAGGGAACTACAAGTCGACTAATAGATACTTAAGTCGACTAAGTTTGAGATACAGAGAGTTGAGTTTATTTCAGGAGTCGACTAGAGGAATTCTAGTAGTCGATTAGGGATATCTAGTCGACTGGTAAAAGGGACTAGTCGACTAAAACTGTGAAGTCAGAAAAGGCTACGTTTCAGCTAAGGGTTTCTAGTCGACTAGGTCCTAGGTCAAGTCGACTAATCCTGGTCGAACACAGTGTACAGAACTGAATCTGGTGGTTGTACTTGATAGTCTAAAAATGTGATTTTGAAGATGTAAATGTACAAGAATTGTAAATACAAGTCTACTAGGAATTTGATGGGTCTTGGTGAGTAAGAATACTCACTATGATTGGTTATGTGAAGCTTGATCCAAGGTGATAAATCCGATGAAGAGAGAGATGATCCCCAATCCAAAGGAAGTAGCTTGATTGAGGTTGAAGATGAAGATCTTGTTGATGCTTGAGGTGGAGATGATGACCTAGATGATGCCCTTGAGGTTGGTGGTGGATGTTGAGATGAAGGAGGACCTTGGAGGAGGGGATTTCTTTGTGGAAGTGAAGAAAAAAGAGAAAGGAAATGTAATGGAAAGTTTATATATGATTTGTGATTTGTGAAGGAGGTGTAATTGAGATGGAAGAGAGGGGGTTTTGTGTAAATGGGGAAGCATGAGGTGTCACTACTATGGCCACTTGGCCGGCCATGGAAGAGAGAGAAAGAGAGGTGGAAGTGTGTGGAATTTTGGAGAAAGTGGGATTTTGGAAAAATTGGAAAATTGGAAAAGAGGAATTCTTGTGGCTTGTGGAAGAAGGAAGGAAATAAGGAAAAGGAAAAGAATTTAATAAGAGAAGATATTTTCTCTTGGGCTCAGAATAAAGCTGTTGAAAATACAGAATCCCGGGTTCGAATCGAGGATGCGGAAAACAATTCGGAAAATACCGGAATCGCCCAAAATTCAAGTATCTCGGAACGACTCGCAAATTTACCCAAAAATCAATAATAATATATGAAGACTCATAGTGAAGTCCTTTTTCAGAAATACTTTATAGTTTTAAAACTAAAAATCCCGGAATCAGTTACCTACCGACTCCGATGGAATTTTCATAAAATCATAAAATTCTCAGAAAAAGTATTTAAGTAGGAAATGTAATTCTAAAAGATAAAGTCTAAAGGGCCATCATGAAATTCCAAACAGTTTGAGAATTAAAAATCCGGGAATCGGTCAGCGGCACTGGCCGACACCGGTTTGAAGATTTTCAACTTAATCACAGAAAATTCCAGAAAATCATAGAAAATCCAAAATATTGGAAAACGATGTTTAAAACTGAAATCGGTCGAATCGGATAACCAGAATGTCTAAAACAAGTAAAACTCTGAGATCGAGTCCCCGGCTCAGACTAAGGCTGACTCCGAGTTCACCGATCCAAATCCAAGGCAAAACAATCATATAAGGAATTCATAATACAGAATAAATACAGGAAACAAATCGAAAAAAATACGATCGAAAATCTGAATACGCAACTAAGTACGTATTCCGGGAACGGGGTATTACAATCCACCCACCTTACAAAAATTGCGTCCTCGCAATTTCATTAAGGGGTGAAATGAACACAAAGGGGACAAAGGCTGGAATAAAGGGCTCATAAAACTAAAACAGGGAATAAGATGAATACAGGAAGGATCAGGATGGACAATGAAAGAATGACAAAAGAAAAACATTTAGAATGATAATCAACTCAAATGCAAGATATGGGGTAGGGGTTACCATGATATCCCTAAGGCTCCTGATCTGGATACTGGTCTTCACACTCTGCTGCGTCATCCGATGCCTCTGCTGCCATGATGTAACCTTGGCCTCTACCCTGATCTGCTCTAGCTCTCATCCCCCTTTGCTGATGATCATACCGTTGGGGTGGGAATGGAACTCTTCGATCAACAGGATCTGGATTCCTCCTCAGTGGCGGTGCTGGAAATGCTGGGGCTGGATGTGCTGGAGCTGGAAGAGCTGGTCTGATCGGCGCCACATGCCCAAACTTTCTGTACGGGCAACTCCTTAGTGTATGACTCCCTGCCCCACATGCCAAACATAATCCATTGGCCACCCGACAATCTCTCTTATAATGCCCTGGTCTATGGCAGAAATTGCATACTATCTGAGACAGAGGAGGTTGGAATGGTCTCTTCATCATCGGGCCATGGGTTGCCCTATCTGTATCCTCCTCATCCATCAACTCAAAAGGCCTCTTCTTGGCCTGGTCCCTTATCTGGGTCAATCTCTTCTTCTCCAATCCACGCTTCACTTCTCGAGCTATGGTGAGAACTTCCGAATAAGTCTTCAGCTGTTGGGGCATTAGGAACATCTGAATGTCCATCTGTAGGCCCTGTTGAAATCTGCTTGCTCGCTTCTCCTCATCCGTTACCATGTACGGCGCGAAGCGGCTAAGTCTGAGAAACTCCGCGGCATACTCGTCCACGGACTTGTTCCACTGCTGGAGTCTGATGAACTGCTCCTCCATATCCTTCTGAGCAGTAGCAGGGAAGAACCTACTGTAGAAGCTCTTGGAGAATGTGTCCCAAGTGACAGGCTTCTCCAATCTTGCCTCCTCAGCTAGCCACCAAGTTCTAGCT
Source organism: Agave tequilana (assembly GCA_038442645.1). Taxonomy (NCBI): domain Eukaryota; kingdom Viridiplantae; phylum Streptophyta; class Magnoliopsida; order Asparagales; family Asparagaceae; genus Agave; species Agave tequilana. The sequence continues at coordinate 904,446 of JAVJIF010029907.1, forward strand.
ATATCCTTCAATTGAATCTTGGCAACCTCCACTTGGTTTTCCTCTGGGACACGGGCTGCATTCAACAAGTCTGATGTGTCGGTCAACCATTGCTCAGCATCCAAGGGTTTCTCTTCACCCGTGAATATAGCTGGCTGCAGCCGTCTGAAATCTGATATATTCCCCGGCCTCTGTTCCTTAGGTGCTGCTATCTCTTGCCGGAGAAGCTCGGTCTGCTGCTGCTGGTTCTCCATCATCATCTGGATAACCCTCAGTATATCCACATTCTCCCCCGCTGCTCCATTCGATGCTGGTCCAGAGTTGCTACGACCCGATCTTCTATCCATGCCTAGTTGATGAAGAATGACTGGAAAGTGATGGAAAATGGAAGGATTTCAGGACATGAAGGAAGGAACCAAGAAGAACTAGATAATCAAGAAGGACTAGATGACTTTGTACATTGTAGTTGGCATTAGCAAATTACTAGAATTTGCCGCTTGATTGTACTTTAGGTGTGAGAGCCTAAGCTCTGATACCAACCTATAACGCCCCGGTTCCACGGATACGGGGACGTCACTGCAACGTGTATACGTAGGTCAGAAAGTGCCCCCACGTATATACGCTAAGCATAAAAGTACAAGTAAGGAATCAGAGTACAACACAAAGCGTGGTATACATACAAATGCCAACATAAAAGGTACATATACAAGGTCATCACAGTGTATGATAAACATTACATATTACATATGTCTTTTATCACAACCAAGTCCAAAAGCAAAATATACAATAAAATACAAAATGCTCACGAGAAGGGTGAAGATCCCGTGAGTAAAAAGGAGTCTGGCACGAAGGAAGTAGAGCTAGTCTGCCTGCTCACTAAAGAAAGCTCGATCTACTGTGGACAGCTCCACTTCGATCCAAGCTTCAACCTGAACATACAAATCCAAGGGAGTCAGGACCTCCCAATAATGAACAGGCTACAGCCAAATGGCTAAGTGACAAGAGTAGAAAGGTTAGAACACAAGAGTGGTATACAAGAACAGGTATAGCATAATCATGAAACGGGAAATGCAAAGTAAGGCTGATTACAGGCAAAAGTGATTGTATATGCTTAAGTCACGGTCCCATGAGACTAATACATCGAGGGGATAATCCAAACAAGGAAACCCTCATATATATACCCTTGTCTCATGCCACAGAAATCCCAAGCATATAGAATCAGAGTTGCAAATCATATGACAGTCAAAACGGGAATATATAACAAGAATACTAAGAATCATAACTAGAAACATAACTGGAATAACGGGAATCATAATAAGTATCACAACTGGAAACATAACTGGAATCATGACGGGAATATCAAGAATCATAATAAGATCCATAACGGTTATCAATTATTATTACAACTCGTCTAACCCATATATCTAGGTATGTGTCTCGGTATCGATCCCAACCCACATACATCCATATATAAGAAAGTCGAGGGTTGTTACCGGAAGTAGATGGAGAACTGATAGAACTTCTTATAGTGGTTTCCATACACCTGGAAACGGTTTGGAGGCTCAAAGTCCCCCTAATAATAGTTGCCATAACACTTTCACCAATGTATATATATATATCCATATATATATACTTTTATTCCATCACTATAAGCAAGGTATCATTCCGGCATCCATCACTTCCTCCCATACCCATACAAGTTGTCCTTTTTATAGCTTTTTAACATAATTATCAGATTTCGGGAATGAACAATATCATAACAGGTATACATAACAGTAATCAGTACATAACGGTAATCAGGTGTTACATCCCCTTTATCGTGATAATTGTAAGAATCGGAGTATCATGCTTGGTGTCAAGAGATAGCATGATAAATGGTGATATATCACAAGCAACAAAACATAACAGTAGATTGATAATAAGCCGGGTCAGTCAAGACATAACAAGAGGTCTAGTAAAGTGGTGGCATGTCAGGTGATATACATGTGTTAAAGGAAAACATGTACTGACGTGTCTGGATCATAGCAAGGCAAGGGGAAACATAGAAGCAAACAGGGTTCAACGACCTCGAAGGGTCTGCCACGCATGGTATAAAATAAAGAAGCAATAATATCGCGGCAAGGTACAAGTATAAGAATGAAACAAGCAGTTGCATGGCAATACATAAACCTGGGTATATGAAGTGACAAGAGATGATATACACCAATAAATAGATCATAAAGTACAGCTATGAAGTATAAGTAGGAATAATATATAATACATGTATCAAGGGTAAGATACATAGTCAAGAAGGAAATCACAATACCAGACAGCCATAAGTTAGTCGACTAGGTTGGAATAGTAGTCGACTAATAGAAGGGTTAGTCGACTAGGAAAATAGGGTGGTCGACTAATAATGTGTTCCAGAGAGTTTGGGTTTCTGTTTCAGGAAGAATTAGTCGACTAGGTAAAAAGGGTAGTCGACTAACAGGGAACTACAAGTCGACTAATAGATACTTAAGTCGACTAAGTTTGAGATACAGAGAGTTGAGTTTATTTCAGGAGTCGACTAGAGGAATTCTAGTAGTCGACTAGGGATATCTAGTCGACTGGTAAAAGGGACTAGTCGACTAAAACTGTGAAGTCAGAAAAGGCTACGTTTCAGCTAAGGGTTTCTAGTCGACTAGGTCCTAGGTCAAGTCGACTAATCCTGGTCGAACACAGTGTACAGAACTGAATCTGGTGGTTGTACTTGATAGTCTAAAAATGTGATTTTGAAGATGTAAATGTACAAGAATTGTAAATACAAGTCTACTAGGAATTTGATGGGTCTTGGTGAGTAAGAATACTCACTATGATTGGTTATGTGAAGCTTGATCCAAGGTGATAAATCCGATGAAGAGAGAGATGATCCCCAATCCAAAGGAAGTAGCTTGATTGAGGTTGAAGATGAAGATCTTGTTGATGCTTGAGGTGGAGATGATGACCTAGATGATGCCCTTGAGGTTGGTGGTGGATGTTGAGATGAAGGAGGACCTTGGAGGAGGGGATTTCTTTGTGGAAGTGAAGAAAAAAGAGAAAGGAAATGTAATGGAAAGTTTATATATGATTTGTGATTTGTGAAGGAGGTGTAATTGAGATGGAAGAGAGGGGGTTTTGTGTAAATGGGGAAGCATGAGGTGTCACTACTATGGCCACTTGGCCGGCCATGGAAGAGAGAGAAAGAGAGGTGGAAGTGTGTGGAATTTTGGAGAAAGTGGGATTTTGGAAAAATTGGAAAATTGGAAAAGAGGAATTCTTGTGGCTTGTGGAAGAAGGAAGGAAATAAGGAAAAGGAAAAGAATTTAATAAGAGAAGATATTTTCTCTTGGGCTCAGAATAAAGCTGTTGAAAATACAGAATCCCGGGTTCGAATCGAGGATGCGGAAAACAATTCGGAAAATACCGGAATCGCCCGAAATTCAAGTATCTCGGAACGACTCGCAAATTTACCCAAAAATCAATAATAATATATGAAGACTCATAGTGAAGTCCTTTTTCAGAAATACTTTATAGTTTTAAAACTAAAAATCCCGGAATCAGTTACCTACCGACTCCGATGGAATTTTCATAAAATCATAAAATTCTCAGAAAAAGTATTTAAGTAGGAAATGTAATTCTAAAAGATAAAGTCTAAAGGGCCATCATGAAATTCCAAACAGTTTGAGAATTAAAAATCCGGGAATCGGTCAGCGGCACTGGCCGACACCGGTTTTGAAGATTTTCAACTTAATCACAGAAAATTCCAGAAAATCATAGAAAATCCAAATATTGGAAAACGATGTTTAAAACTGAAATCGGTCGAATCAGATAACCAGAATGTCTAAAACAAGTAAAACTCTGAGATCGAGTCCCCGGCTCAGACTAAGGCTGACTCCGAGTTCACCGATCCAAATCCAAGGCAAAACAATCATATAAGGAATTCATAATATAGAATAAATACAGGAAACAAATCGAAAAAAATACGATCGAAAATCTGAATACGCAACTAAGTACGTATTCCGGGAACGGGGTATTACAGGAGGTGACAAGAATACGAAGGTTGAGCTGGACTCTCTCAATTTTCTGGGTGTCGGTACGGAGCCGGGGGTGCTGCATCATATCTCGTCTTTGAAACTCGAGGGCTACAAGGAGATGGTACCCTCAGAGGTTGATCACGAGGTTGAGCCTCAGTTGACGGGGCCTGCTCCGACTCCGACCTGCCCAGACTCATCATCTAGACCTGGAGTGGTGAATGTCGGTCTGAGTGTGCCGCTGTTGTCCATGAACCTCTGCCCTCGGGGCCAGCTCAGGAATGCCTCCATTCAGATGGTGGACCTAGCATGTTCTTGCAGACAGGAGGTGATGAAATACCCTTGACACAAGGCGTTTTTCTCCGAATGCTGGAATTTAGGAGGCTCCAGCTGGCAGATCGAGTGAAGGCTTAGAAGGAAGACTTCTCCAGGGTGAGTTTTGTCTGATTAGGATGATGATCTGTTCTTGTACAAGTCTAACTCTGTCTCGCTTGCCTATTTGTAGAATGATGTGTTCGCCGCTGAGCTCCTGAAGGTTTAGCAGGATGCCTTGGCAGAGAAGGAGAGAGTCGTTATGGAGTTGCAAGGGAGGGTTGATGGCTTGTCTTACGAAAGGAGGCAGGCGACTGATGAACTTGCCAGTTGTCGGGCTGATCTGGATCGTGAATCGGTGGCTCGTCGTGAACAAGAAGGAGAATTGGAGCGGCTCCAAGGGGAGTTGGAGAGGGAGACAGAGTCAAAGAGGAAAGACTCTACGCTCTAAGTTGCTTCCAAGGCATTGGAAAGCCGCCAATTAGCAGGTCGAGAAGAGGAAGGTAGAGCTGGATCACGTGAAGTCTTCTTTCATGAAGAGAAGGCTAGCCTTGAGCTTGAACTGCAGCTGGTGACCTTAGAGAAGGATGAGGCTGAGAGGCAGGCGGATGAAGATGTCAAAAGACTACAGAGGCAGGTGAAGGCCTTCAAACTTATGAAGTACCGGGTCGGGTATAATGATGGGTGACAAGGCAAAGAGCCGAGTTACCCCTTAATATCGAGAGCTCCTCTGTTGGACAAGACTCCGCGGCGCTTCCACCAGATAGTGAAGTGGTTCTAAGCTCCGGAGCGGTCGAGGTGCATCAAGACGCCGTGAGTGTTTGAGTGACTTGGCTTCAACTGCTCTATATCTGTATCATTTTTGTTGTTAATGAAACTTCCTTTGGTACCTTGTATCTCCAGTTTGTTTTTTGTATTGATGCCTTGTTGTTAACTATAGCCAAGAGTGGCAGTTGATGGTGCAATCCCTTCCTCTCGGGGAATTGCTTTGGCACCAATGGTTCCCTTGACATCCGTTGGATCTTCCCTTGGCATCCGTTGGACCGACTCGTCCATTTTCGTTTTGAATTAGCTTTCAGTGTAGTTGAACTTTTGATCTTCATAATTTTCTAGACTTTTTGAAATTTTTACAAATTATTCTAAGACCATTTTCTGGCAAAGGATGTTTTGATCGTTTAGACTTTAATACGGGATTAATAATTAAAACCCTCGTTTTTCCTTCACCCTTTAGATACTCCAGCTGTCATTTACTACTAGAAGCACTTGAGAGCTTAGAATTTAAAGAGGAGAGACTTGTCGATCGTCGGAGACGCCTTTTCGTCAGATTTCAACATGATATTCGTCTTCTTCTCTCCTCTCAAAACCTTGCAAGGAAAGCATAATTTTTTAATATCTTTTCTTAATTTGAAATTTCAGTTAGATATAAGAGGATTCGATGCAATTCCTCTTATTTATTTGTTAATAAGTTATCTAAGAACATACTCTTTTTCTTGCCCCTTTTCCTTGAATATTTTATTCTTCACTCTCTCTCTCTCTCTCTCTCTTTATATATATATATATATATATATATATATATATATATATATATATATATATATATATATATATATATATAAGAGAGAGAGAGAGAGAGAGAGAGAGAGAGACTTGTGTCGTTCCAAAAGGATTGAGTCCGAATCCTTCCAACTCAAATACAACTCTCTGACATTGAATACAAAATCCACTCTGTTGAAGTTGATCTATATTATTTCAAGTATTTATAGACAAAAAATCAAGTGTTTTGAATAGTTTTTACCCATCCATTAAGTAGCGCAAAATGAACGGCCGAAAGTAGTGAGTTGGTTAGATCTATATGTTTAAACATACAAATTCTCGATCCGGCCATGTCATTATGATCTAAACATTTAAAAACCCCTACAAACTAATTTTTGTTAGGTTTCAAATGTTATACACCGTTAAACTAACCAACTCACTATTTAGGCAGTTCGTTTTCTCCCTACTTGCATGGGTAAAAAGTATTCAAAACACTTGATTTTTACTTTATAGATACTTGAAATAATATAGATCAACTTCAACGGAGTGGATCTTATATTCGAATGTTGGAGGGTTGAATTTGAATGAGAAGGATCCGGGGTCAAATCCTTTTGGAAGGACACAAGTCTACTGCATGGGCAAAAAGTATTCAATACACTTAATTTTTGATTTATAAATACTTGAAATAATATAGATCAATTTCAACGAAGTGAATCTTGTTTTGAACGCCGGAGATTGGTATTTGAGTGAGAAGGATTCGGTCTCAAATCCTTTTGAAAGAATACAAGTCTATCTCTCTCTACACACATAGAGAGAGAGTTTAGATTTATAATGACATCATTTAGCCCATCTGATCAAAGCATAGTTAAACTTTACAAACTTCCCTCGTTTTAGGCCTATTGATTCCTCTATGTAACCTCAAAACTGGTAATATAATGCTTAGATTCAATATATAATTCCCTCCGCAAGTCAATGCTCTTTTATTTTAAATTATAATATGTAAACTGTAATATATCTTTCAAGTACATTTTTAGCAGTTTTCGTGACATCTTTTTTTCATGATCTGCATTATAATGACTATTGAAATGAATTCACGAGCTAATCAAACTGAATACGATGTTGATGCCACATTTTCTCTTTGAAGGTTCTCATTTTGCTTTGGCTGCTCATGGCATGGTGAAATGACTTGCTTTGTGTTTATTAATTCCCAACCAACTCCAGCTGCTGTCTGTTTTGCTCCTTCTATTTTTAATGGCTTAATCATCTAACTGCTAGAGATATATTAAGTTTAGAGGTTCACTAAAATATTTAGTGATGTCAACTTTATATGAGCATTCTTTAGCATTACATTTATTTAAGATAGAATATGCATTGCAGAGAGATTTCGGTATGAGGAGTTTACTGGACTTTTATTTGGCTAAAGTTGATTCCTATTTAAGTTTCTGTTGGTGCTGTGGAAATATGAGTAATTTTCTAACATGCTTTCTTTCATAAACATTGCACCAATTATACATATGATAAACATTGCACCCATTATGCTTTCTTTCATGTTTTATTTTGTATTCCAATGAACCATGATTGTTAATTTATTCTTAAAGTATGTTATGTTTAGGAAATATATATGACATTTTTCAACACAAGAAGAAAATGAAATAATGCCTTTTGTAAGGAAGTATTTACATATCAATTATACTAGTCTTACGAAGAGATGAACTTTGGAACTTATATTAACAGAAGTTAAAGGACAATAATTTCATTGAGCGTCAAAATTTTAGATAATAAAGTATGATTAAAAGATAGTAAGTAGTTAAAACCTGCATGTTTATAAAAGATATCACAACCCAGAAGAAAAGGGGTAATTATCTAATAATGCATGTCATGTATTTTGAAAGGACTTAGAAAATTAATTGAAGTTGTGTTTCACCATGGGGAACCAAGATAGTACTGTCTACCTAATTATCAGTTGTCAAATATTTAGTTATTAGGCTTTGCCAGCATTGCAACTCCACACCAGTTTTTTTTTTTTTTTTTTTGGTGGGTTGTAATCTTAGTTGTCAGAGTTTGCAGCCTCTCCTGATTCAGCGTCAGGAATGTTAGACCATGATACCGGGCATGCATGGTATACTTCTAAAACACATGAACTTTCATTACCGGGCAGTTATAACAAACGATAACATTGTTTGATATGTGAGAAAATAGTTGTGGTATGGGACGCAACTAAGTACTATATTAGTTAGGTTAATAATAATCAATAAGATTAGAGACATGTGCTAGGCTACACATTTTTAAGTCTCAGTTGTTTCTTTTACAATGATGAAATAACTTTTACTGTACAGTTTTATTCATGATGTTCTTTACAGTGATGAAACATCTTCTATTTTATGGTTTTATTAATGATATTCCTTATCCACCATTTTCATAATAATATTGTAATACGCACGCACGTTACACGTGCACTTTCATTTATTTTACATGCTTATTGGGAGATTTTGACTCACCTAAGTTTGCATTGCTTAGATTCTACAGATAGTATAGGAAGGGGACAAAGCTCTCTACGAGGATCCAGTTGAGCATTAGTGACCATGACTTTCTACTGCAGTTTTTTCTAGTCTAGATCCTAATTGTTCATTTTGATTTATGTGAGAGTTTATGTATTGCTACTCTGATTTATTTGTAATCTGAATAATGCTTTGATGGCCATTTGGAATTTGGATATTTTGTTTCATTTTGTTAGACCACTTCGTTGATTATTTGGTCTATTTTAAAATTTATAAATTGTTCTTTTTCATAAATGCATGTAGTATATGTATTATTATTATTATACCAAGTTTATGTGTTCAGGTTAGTTGGGCTTAGCATTCTATAGGGACTAGTTCACCTCTATAGATGTGTCGCCAGCCTTTGTCATGTATCTTTTGTCTTCAGTTTTGGACACTGGGTCATGACATAACCAGTATCTAAATTAATTAAATTGATTGTAGATTTTTAAATTTTCTATCAATTCGATATCTAATTCATTGGCAAACTCAGTTGAGTTTTAACCTTTTTCAATAAATTATATTTTATTTTATGTTTAATTATTTACATGGTTGATTTAATTTTCTAGCATCTAGAAAACAGTAATTCATGGTTTAAATTTTCGTACAAGTGATTGAATCTTTAGCTCTGAATTATTCCATTCATGCCTCTATATCATTATTATAATTATTTAAGTAAATAATTATATTGCTTGAACTATTATTGTTTGTTATTTAGAAAAATATTTAAACAAAATTATAAATAGTGAAACAATTTCAGAAAAATTAAACTATTAATTCTGAACATTATCATGATTTTACTTAGAAAACTTAACTCATTGTACATGACCTTTACTTGATAATAATATTGTTCGTATTGCTAAAATTACTGAAAAATATTGTTATACTGTAACACCATTACACTGTTATAATGATATCATGTTTACACCATTATTGTTATTATTATTGTATTATCTCAATAATTTAGTTGATATGGACAATAAACAACTTACATCGGGGTGAGAAAATTGATAGGGCGACAACGTTAGTATTTTGGATGGACTTAAGATACAGGCTGTGAACCGAAAAAGGGTGCCACCGTAGGGTTCCTAGAGATGACTAGCATCCCGTCCTATTTATACTGTTTATATACTAGTACTTAGTGATATGTCCTGTTATAACTCTAGGGGCTTGGACTGTGATTCCGAGTATGTACGGAACTCACCTAAAACACAAATAATATCTTCATCAGTCATTTTCAAAACAACACTTTAATAATAATCAAGCAATGGTAATCTCAGGAACACGTGCTATTTGATTATTCTCTTACGTTCAAATATAGTACCTGCATGCCATGTTCGAACGAGTTATGCTAACGCGCGAGACCCAGTATGGGTTGCTAGTGGTATGTGATGCTGGACTAAGGGAACAGTTAAAAGTTCAGGCGAGACTGATTATTATTATTGTATAATCTTAAACTGCATGTTACTATGAATGGTATTATATAACAATTACTTTAATATTAGCCAACTAATGATAAATTTCAACATATGAAATGCAACAGATATACAAATGATAAAGTATTTACATATGAGATTCTCACATATTGATCTCATTACTCTTTATGTATTTCATGTATGTCTTGATACTTGTGATACACTAATTAATTTTATATTATATTATACTGTTAGTCTAAATGCCCATCACTCTATTTTTTATGATGATTAACTCATGTAGTTATAGTACTAACGATCTTGTGATGTTTAAGTTTACAGATTTAGTCAATATCTTAGTTTGGTGTTTAGATTCAACAATAGACTCAAATTCAAAGTTTGAAGCTAACACGTGTTGATTTAAAAGCTCATGCACAAAGAATACAATATGTACTCAAGAAATAATTTAGCTCAAAGGAATCAAGTTTTGATCAAGTCAAGGATAAGAAGATCAAGAAAGAAGACTTAAAGTTTTGTAAAAGAGTTTGTAAGTATTTAGAAGATTTGTAAATGTAGATAAGATTTGATTGCTCAAGTTTACACACACACAAAAGTTTTAATATTGGTTTTATGGTTTTCATTGAATATGAATTTGTGTTTTGTTTTTTAAGAAGTTGAGTTTAACAATATCGGTTTGAAAAAGATTTTATACTTTGTGTTTTAAACTCAAATCTTGTGTTTAAATAATTTATATCTCAAAAAAATGAGTTTTATAGTTTGTAATATGTTTGAAATTTTATCCATACATATTAGAACTTTATTTGATCAAAGAAACTTATTTTGATGAGTTATATATTTGATTTTATCAAAAGTTTATATTATGAGAAAAAATTCTTAGAAATAAGTTTTAATTGTTTGATATGTGTATTGAAATTTGTTCATGCACATTTATGCTTCAATAGCGTTTGAGAAACTTATTATTATATTTTATACAAGTTTTGAGTTAACTTGTTTAAGTTTGAAGTTTAGTTTTTGAAAAAATAATTTTTAACATAGTTTATGTTTCAAAATTGTATTTGATATCTCAAAAAAAGTTCATATATTTGCAATATATATTGATTTTTAATCACACATATTTTTTCTCATATGTATTTACAAGAACTTATTTATGTGAAATTTACAGAGATTTATTTGAATTTTAAAGAGTTTATTTTAAATATTTTTATAGTTTATATTCAAAAATATATTTCAAATCTCAAAAATAAATTAATTATTTGAAATATATATTGAATTTTATCCACGCATATTATTAATTATTTTTAGGATTTTTTTGAATTTAATTTGTATTTTTTTAAAAGTTTTTTAAATATAATTTAAATTCTTTTCCAAAAGAAAAAACGTGTTGGGCCGACCCGGTTGACCGAAAATATCACAGCCACTGGACTGCGAGCTCGGTCGACCAAGTGCCAAGGAGCTGGTAGCTCCTTGGTAGCCCAGCCCAATCGACCGGGCGCCACAAAGCAAAGCTCTCTGGCGGGCCCAGTATGCCCGTTGGTTAGTTTTCTAGCCGTTGGGCAGCAACAACAGTATTTTTTTTATTTTTTTGTTAGTTTTTGTTATTTGTGAGCTCTATACATAGAGCTTGGGTTTAGTATTTTGAACAAGATTCTTTTTACAAGTTTTCACAAGATAAAATCTCCTATATCTCAAAAGTTTCAACAAAAGTTTTAAGAGCTAAATTTCTTATCTTTGAAACATTTTTGAGAGGAATATTTCTTCATCTGTTAGACAAGTATATGAGATATAATTAACGAGAGTTTTGAAACAAGTTGTAGAGCATCAACTTCTCATCTTTTAGAAAGTTTCTCAATAATATTTTTCTTGAGCTATTCAATTCCTAATCTCCAATTTTCTTTTACATACTCTTGAGCAAATCAATTCTATATCATTCTATAGGATTCCTTCTTTGTGAGAGTTTGTTTTGTGATTAAGAATCTTGATCACTAGTTATTCTTCATTGTATTAAGATTGGTTAGAGGTTACGGTCTCGAGCGAGTTTGAGTATTCGTGATTGTGGTTCTTGCGGCAACGAGTGAAGGACTTGCGGGTACGAAAGTTCTTGCAGGAACTTGTAGGTGTTACGATATCGAGTGATCTTGCGGGATCGGATTATAGTAAAAATCTTTCATTATGATGAAGGCGAAGACGTAGAGCAAGTTGCTCGAACTTTGAAACAAATCTCCTATGTTTGTGATTGCTCTTCTCTCTCTCTCACCTCACTCTTGTTTATACTTGAATGCCCATTGTATTAGTGCTCATTTATTACATGCTTGATATTGCTTGAGCTTAATTGTCATATTCACTTTATATTGTTTAGTTTAGAATTGTTTAGTTAAAGTTTTAATTTTCGAATTTGATTAGTAAATCACCTATTCACCCCCCCCCCCCTCCCTAGGTGATTACATATACTGTTTCTTTCATTTTACCACTCACTGGGTCGCTTTCTGACGACCCTAAGTTTGCTTGCTCAGATCCAGATTAAGAGACGTCACATGATCAGGAGTACTTTAGACTATTGCCAAGCTTCAGTAGTTGTTTTATTTTCATTTTCAACTTGTGAGGATCTTTTATTTTCTTTCCTTTGTTTTCTTTTTTGTAATAAATCAAGACTTTGTGATATTTTTGTATTTATGTAATAAAGTTGGAATTATATATGTTATTTTGTGTTTTATTCCTTGTACTGAGGCTTAGCGTATTTTAAAAGAAAAATATATCGCCGACTCTTGTCGCATTCCTGCATTAGTGTATTTTGGTTATTAGGGCGTGATAAATAACACCATAATTTACACCATGATAAACAAGTTCACACAATTTATACTATGGTTAACAAATTCCCGATAGGATACCAGAATAAAAATGTCAAAGTTCAACCATGAAAATCAAGTGAGAACAAGAGGGAAGCTTTACTCACACTTTGATTCGGCGATTTTCTGAATTCGATGAAGCTCATGATATCACCGTGTCAATTCCCTATTTAATTTATATATATTAGAAATTAATATTAGCATGTAATATCAATCAAAGAAACTAAACTAAAAGACAAGAGATGCTAGCTTACCGGCCTGGATATTTTAAAAAAAATAAAAAAAAGTATTATACACAATAAATTATTTTTCTCTCTACTATTTACACAAGTGCTGGGTGGTGTAGTTGGTCATCAAGCTTGTCTCGTATACTTGAGGTCCTTGGTTTGAACCTGAGCATTTATAATTTTTTTTTACATTTTATTTCTCAAAGCAGAGGAGGGGGCGGCAGAGGTGATGGGAGCAAGGAGCGGAGGGCGGCGGAGTAGAGGGGATGGTGGGTGGCGGGGGCGGAGCGGAGGGCGGGCTTGGCACGGCCCGCGCGGGCCGTGGGCTGTTTAGCCAAACCAAGGTCCGGCCCATGGGGGAGCCGGACCCAGGTCAAGCCAGGCCCAAGCGGACCGTGCCCGTGCGGGTTGCTAGCCCGGCCCGGCCCAGTTGACATCCTTACTTGTAGCAAACCAAACAGTTAAGTGGAGATTATCCATCTGCTGCTAGCTACTGGGCAGTAATGAAGTTTCTCCAAAATGCCATGATATCATGAAAATCAGAGAGCATCATGAAAATCAGAGAGCTTGATTCTCAAGAAGCACGAAGCCACGGTATCATTCTACTTCTTTCAGCTTGGTCGGAATGATGCAGAAAGTCTGTCCTGTGAACATTAACAATTCACGGACCACTTCTGGAACCCTAGCATTGCAACAGTCCAACAATCTAGCATTGAGAAACCGAGTTCTTGTCCCAATCATTTTGACAAGGTTTCACCTAATAATTTGGTTCAACCCATGGTACAGTTGCAAAGAGAAGGATTCAAGTCTGGTCCTTGACCTCAAACTAAAAATAACTATTTCTCCATCAACAACATAACATAAATCCTTTCAACAATCTAGAAAAGTTTCAACTATACTGACTACAATCATCACAATTAGCATAGTGAGATACCATCTATAACAATTGTCATTGCAGTTAGTTTTGTATCCAATCTATCCATTACTAATGTGATTCTCTGAGAAAGTACTGCTTCAGCTGGTAGGCTAACATTGTTTTGCCTTCAACAAGAACTGAAAGATTAGGTCACTCATTTGGAGAGAAATCCCCTTGACATTCAATCAATCACATTCTTCGTCTCCAGATCATTTCATGGACGAGTATCACCTTTTAATTCATCGGCAACATCAGGAGAGAACACAATACAGATACATGCGATGCGTTCAGAGTTCTGGAAAAGTCATTATCAACTATGAGGAATCCAATAAGTCGATTTGCAATCCATGACTAAACAACGTTAAAACTTATGCTGCCGTAATTTTCACTTAAAGCACCTTATTCATATGCACAGAGCAACAATATAGATAATTCGACAATAATATTATATAGTTTATAATTAATTAAGAGTATCTCCAATACATTGGAGTCTATCAATAATCTAATCCGGATGAAAGGGGGAATCTTTACATTAAATGCTGCCTACCCAGTTTAATTCCAAGCGCCACAACACCGTCTCATCTCAATTTCTTTGAAACAGGTCGGTCACCAAGCTTGTAGATATCAGTTGCCTTTGCTGCACATTGTGCCAAGAACTTTTGCTATTAATCAAGGGCCTCGGCGCCGGCCCAAGAACCAGAGACATCCCTGTCGCTGATCAACAGGGATCATTCCTCCACCCTTGGATGTATCAATTGCCTCCAGCATCGCAACCACTTCATCCATCTCCGGTCTCTTGTCGGGGTTGCATCCCAGCATCTCTTCATAACATTTGCTAGAGAGCTCGGACAGCATCTTGGAATCTCGGGTCTCAGGTTCTGCAGTTAGCAAGAAAAGTTCAGTTATTTGGAGCAAAAGATCAGTTCATTCACTTCTTTCTGTCATTCATGCAAGAAAGCACAGCTTACCTGCCGTACAACTGCAGATGTAACCTCCGAGAAGCTGAGATCAGGATATGGCATATCACAACAATATATTTCCCAGAGGCAAATACCAAAGCTATAAACATCACATTTTCTGTTGTAGGGGTTGCCATTTAAAACCTGCAGCCAGTAGAAAGACACCATGTACTAGTGAGCAGCTGAAATTATGCAAGACCAAAACGTGCAAGAAAATATGTTAAGGAGTAGCAACTTTGGGATAACAATGGCATACTAACTACATGGTTTCAGATTGTTTGGTGCTTAATCGGATTGCAGCTGAAACTATGGCTAATGGAGGATTACAGCATATCATGTTTGTTCGTGATCTCTTTGGGATTCTTAAGATCCATTCCCGAGTATAAATATTCACTAGAAAAGAAGACTAATGTTTGTTTGCTCCTTCTCCATCGACAACAGTGACTTCTGCTAACTTCTCTTACTTGTATTGGAATATATTGGCTAACAGTCCCTATTACATTTCATGTAAAGACCATCAAGGTTCCTATATTTTCAAATTGCAACGTGGACTCTTTATAATTTGTCCCCAACCTCTTGCTGTACTAATGCAAGGTGCCTTTCCCGACTCATGCTCAACCTTGTATTAAATCTTTGCTTGCCAAACTGAGCATTTCAAACAGTGGATACACCAAAACTAAGTAGATGACAATCCAGCAGAATATTTCAAAAACAGAGAAATTACAAAGATCAGATAGCATTACGTTCTCACATCTGCATCACTGCATGTAGAAGGGATATGCAGCCTTTAAGTTCCTTTCTATATGGTAACAGATGAATAATCATCAAGAGAAAACCTTAATAATCTATCTAGCTTGTGAAACGTTGAAGAAGAAACATCTTCTGAGACAATTGTCACAAAACAAGGAATTGCATACCTCAGGTGCCATGTAACCAAGAGTGCCTGTCTCACCCGTCATGTCATGTGGATTCTGTGCCTCAACACGAGCAACACCAAAGTCAGCAATTTTTACGGTTCTTGTCTTATCCAGGAGCATATTCTCTGTCTTCACATCTCGGTGCACTATTTTCTTTGAATGAAGGTAACCCAGCCTGCAGAATACAATTAAATTCAACCATGAGTAACATGGGTCCAAAAGGTTAAATAGTTATTAACCAACAGTTACCAATTTGCTAAATATTGATGGACGATGCTCACCCTCTTGCAAGATCAAGAGCCAGCTGGACAACAACTTTGAAGGCTAGCTTCCTTCTCCGGTTCTTTATAAGATACGTTTTTAGTGCACCCCCAGGAAGGTATTCCACAACAACACAGCAAACACTAGTTGGCATGCCAAGAAGACCATTATCTGTTTGAATAGTTAGACCAGTTGCGCCCATTGTAGCCCCTATAAACTGTAAATAAAGTTTATGCATTTGAGCTTGTTCTTCTAGAAAAATCGGCAGGAAAAGGGAAAAAAACATGAAAGGAGAGAGGTAAAGAAAGGAAATTGAATGAGAGATAGAGAGAAATCAGCATTAAGGTGTAACATAATTCGAGGAACTAACAGATAACTGTCCAACTGTAACAGAGTTTTTTTCTCCAAGCCAGTCGCGGCCATTTGCAAAGGTTCCTGGTTTTCCCTCGTATTAAAACTACCTAAAGTAAGATTCAACAGAACATGTGGATGCATATTGAGTTTATTTACCTAACAAAGGAAAGTAATATTATTATCATAGCATATGTCTTGGAAGAGTACAATGTTTATATGTATGCTCCAAATGAACTATTTTAATCTAGGTAGTATGATCGTGCTACCTAACCCAAAGACATCGATTTCTCAACTGCACCATCATGATCATTTCCATATGCAACGCTGCACAATGAAAACAACCAGATATTACAAAATTATGAGCATCATAATGACTAATTGTGCATGGTAACCTTTGGCTTTTGGTTGAAATTTCAACACAGTTCGTCCTGAATACTTCGTCAGGAGATAGCTTCAAAGAGTGTGTTGTGAATCTGCGATGCTAAGTTACAAAATGTACCAACTGCATGTAAAAGATTTGGTTCATAGCCTCCATGGAATCAACATCGAAGACATTCAAAAGTAAAATAGCCATAGTTTACTGTATTGCCCATAATTACATAATATCTTCTCCGCAACATAACTTGCATGGTAAGATGCTGCTGATTTGTGAGAAAAATGACTACATGTGACATAAGATGCACGAGAGTGGCAAGGAAAGGCATTGTTTCGGCATCATCTATTGCAAACCTGTGTGAAGGGACTTTAGAACCATGAATATCTAGTTTGAACCCTGACTCAGACTTCACAATGCTGTCATATCCAGACCTCAAAATTTTATTTTGCAGGTTTCCTCTTTTAGCAAATATCTAAATCAAGGTTCAAATATGAGCTTATTCCTATATCTATTGCCAATATGCCAATATCGTATCGGGTTTCGAGGTACATGAGATGATATCAACCCTATAAAATATGCCAATATTGCTCATATTGATGACCAAGACTGTCAATATTGACAATATGATACTATGAACCATCAACCAATACCGATATTGAGACCAAGATTTTAAACGTTGATCTAAATTATAGTCCATGTCATCCCATAAAGTATTAAAAGAACCAAGCATGCTTGATGAACCTTAAGAATTCATGAAATAATCAAAAGTTCGAACATAAGGAAAAAGAAGAGGAACCCAAGAGGCCTAGAGGTCGCGTCCATTCTATTATTAGATAAAGAATTAGCGGTTTTAGGTTCAAGCTGAATAGGAGATAATACTTGATTAGGATCCTTTCCCCACCATAGTAATGGTATTAAAAACGTTGAAGGAAAATATGTAATTTGTAACCAAAGAAAGAATCGGAGATAATGCTTGATTGGGTATGGCAGATCACACGAGACATCCATGATCACAATAAACACCCAAAGGTTGCAATATCTTCAATTTCTTTAGAAGAGAATCCATGTAGAATGCATGAGAGAGAGAGAGAGAGAGAGAGAGAGAGAGAGAGAGACCATCCTAAAACCTAAAGAGAATCGGATCTACACAGCTATTAAATCCTCTTGCTGACAGTTAAAGGGGTTCTTTTCTTCCTTGAAGTATGATCGAAGATTAAACTTTCAAAAGCATTCTAAACAATAGTAAAGAAGAACTATACTTGATTCTTCATTATTATTATTATTTTATACGCATGATGTGGTGGAAAAATACGGGGTTGCATATTTGGCTCGTCGGCTTTATCTATGCCTTCATTGCCTTGGAGTACATAATTCCCTATAATGCATGTGTCATATTTCCATTTTTAAGATTTTTTCCCCCTTAGTCTAGAAGAATTTCGGAGGGTTGGTCCTTAATTTCCAAGCTTAAACTTCATGGCTTATTACGTAGTTTTTCTAACCCACTGACTATTTAAGGATTTATGGCAAGCCTCTCTACTATCTATGGTTTTGCTTGGCCAGAAATACGACACCAGTTTGAGAAAATGATGATGAGATGGTGGTGGAAAAGAAATCAAGCAATCAGAAGGAACTGAGTCAAACATGGACTTTAGATAAATGAGATCTCCACATCTATATAGTTGTGCAGGACTCCTCCAGACTTGATGATTTAGTATAGCCACCCGGAATGTGTTTCTGGAGACAACCTTCCAACACAATAGTCATTCACAATGTGAACCACACCCATGTAGAAGTTGGGGGACTAAAGGTGCATGATTCCTCTATACAATATATGACAATTTTACAAGCTCTTACTGTGTCTTATGATGAATGCACTAAATCTAAATGCGTAGAAACATTGGTTCCCTGTCTATTATTACATATATAAAAGCAAATCATGCTAAGAGAAGAAATACATCTTAATAGAACAAGTTTTAGGGCTTGCTCTTCTAGTTGTTTAAAATTGCACTCTCTTTTCCCCTGCATATGCTTAATATGATGGACTTCAGGGATGAACGAGGCGAAAATCATAACAATGTATACATTTTTCCTATATAAAAAAAATGCCAGACTTCATGATCGATTAAGGCTCAAAGCAGACCTGATCCATGTTCTTCCCAGCTACAACCTAGAGTAGATTGCGGCTGCAACTGGCACAAGCTGCTAGGGGCTTTGGGAGATAGGTTGAAAGATGGTTGCCCTCACCCTTGACTTGTTTGCAATTCTCCCAATTCAAAACACTTCTCACTAGCGAAGATGTTTCTCAATCTTGAGGCACTCTGGACCATTATGCCCACTGCCCACCATTCCTAACTTTGTTGCCTTCCTATAGGTTTCTGGGGCAATGCATTCCAAAGCCCATCCTCACTATGACCTTTCACTGGCTAGCTGTTCCGTAATATCCTAACTCTTCTCCTATGGAGTGTTGGAAATTTTATACTATTTTCTAAAACATGCAATATTCTTACAAAATTAAATTAAGATACAACAACAATTATTCTAACATGCAACAACAATTATAATTAAAATAAAACAAAAGGAATCTAGCCTGGGAATGCAGCCACGATGTCGGTACCCTAAAGGATCAAAAGTTTGTCTCCTTATCCAGACGTTGAATCGACCTTATCCCCTAGCGGTAAAGGATCTCTGTATTCACCAGCACTCAGCTCAGGACGGTGGACAGAGCCTCTGCTCAACTGAAGAAGTTGCTCAGAAAAATGAAGATAAAATTCTTTTAACAGTGAAGTCATTCTCAAGAAGAGTAGTCTTCAAGTTTTCTTTTAAGATGAAAAAAGAGAAATGAGTTGTGTCCCTTGCTATTAGAGTGAGGGTCTATTTATAACCTTAAATCCCAAGTTGTTGTAACAACTCCAACAGAAAATCCAAACAGTTGAGATATTTTCTCAACTGACTTAGATCCTTAGACTTGGTCAAAGTTGACTTGGTAAAACAAATTTTGAAATGAAAGCTTTTCCCTTTAATTTAATTCAAAAAATCCAACAGTCCCCCTAAAAGCTTGAGTTTCAGGGAAGATAAAACCAAATAATAATAATACATAATAAAATAATCATCAAATCATAAATCACAAATAAAAACAGCATCATACTGTGAATTCGGGACAGGTGGACTACGCCTGGAACCTTCCTTAGTGAATTCATCGCCATTTGAGAGACATAGTAGACTACGCCGGGAACTGGCCTCTTTTACCACATATTGATAGAATACACACACAGTAAGTCTCCATCTATTGAGTGAGCGGGTTGAGCGTTAAACGTCATACACACAATAACCGATTCATGAGTTTCTAGGGGTCAACCCTGTCCCCAACCGCAGCCATCACGGTTCCTCTCACATAAGTAAGTGCTCTAAGGGTACTACAGCTGGATGTTATATCCTCCACACTATATGTGTTAGATTTATTAAGAGTTTAATTCATCCTTACCTAGATGTATCATAAGAGTATCGTCACCATAGAGAAGAGGTAGTAGCTACAACGCTACATATAGGATATAAATATATCCGGGTTGATGTTCCATACGGGTATCACCAGTCCAGCTTGTTACTATCACATTGTACCTCTTTCATGGAACCAGCTCTCAATCAAGTAGGTTAGGTTCCCGCTGTCGGTGAACTCTACTATGAGCTTAACCTCATCTCCCTCGATGAAACTAGGACTATACTCCTAGAAAGACCCTTAGTCAGAATAATTTTATGTTTTTCAGGGTCAGACAAATGGCTTAACAGCTTTTTATTTCCAAGTGGTGACAGTCAAAGATTTAACTCTTCATGATCACATTATTATGACTCTTGACACCTTTTATTAGACCTATAAAGTCTTTGGGTAATTGTGAGTCTCCCCCCATTAGGAATCATAAGATAGTTATAAAATTTTTCTTGTAGCCTTAGTTTTAAAATAAACAAATTATACTATAATGGTTTATGATAAAGCATATATACATTGTATTTGACTATTCAAATGTTTAAAGTATATATATATAAGCTAAAGAATAGTCAAGAAATTTATGTTTGTCAAATGTCATAGAAGTGCAAACTTAGAGTTAAAGTTTAAGTATTAACATGTAATTCAGATATATCTTAAAAATAGTTTTATATAATTGATCAAAACATTAAGAATTATACATGTACTAGAGGAAAATATTTATTATCCATTCTATTAACTTTATTAAGACATTAATGATGTCACAGATAAGATTTTGATATCTTATAAGATAGCTGCAAATTGGTTTCTTACCAGATAGCAAAGTATCCTAATTTGCCTTGCCATTTATATTATTAATAATATCCAAATTTTCATCTTAAGCAAATCACCATTGTCTTAACTTAGTGATTAGAATATAGAATATAATTTTTCCTTTGTACATGCAACATGTTCATGCTTTCACAAATAATACGTGCATATAATGTATGCATTATAGATTTTTAGTTTTGAAAAAAAATGACACATTTAAAATCTTCAAAATAATTTAAAATAATTTTGAAAATTATTCATAATTTAATTAACAACGAAATTATAATATTCTTTCTAAAAAAGTAAACTCTTTTAAAGAAATGTTTGAAGTGCATGATTATGTAAAATATAACAATCATTCAATATATTTTACTATAAAATGATGCACTTATAATTTCAATATATACACACACATAATTTCATGAATAAAAAAATTTTAAGTTTTAATATTTTCCGCAACTATAACAATATTCTCATAGTTAAATCATGAAAACACTTAAATAAGAGGTGTATAAATTTTTTAGTTATGAACATATTTTTAATAAGTATAATAAGTTATATCAACATATGACATTTTTAACTTAATATAATTCGAATAATAAATATCTCATTGAATAAAAGCTAGTAGTGAAATGAGAATATTTTTACTTATAAGGTAATTTCAAAAAAAATTATTTCATTACTCTAGATATTAAAATATATAACTTTTCAAATTTTAAGAAATGTAATAAGAATCTGAATAAAAATTTTAAACCAAGAATCCCGACCAATTCTCGATAATTAAAACTATATTTGAAAATATTTCTAAACTGTTAGAGGAAATTATAGTTTGTAAGTCAAAATTGAAATCTGATTTCTAAAAATCTAAATAGGACCAAATCCAAACTTGATAATTATAAGTTAAGGGTAATGTCCAAAATAATAATGAGATTAGGAGGTAGACTCTTCATCTCAATTATAATATTACAATATAGAAATATTATTCATCTTAGGCAATCTAGCTTTATTAGATCCCAATTAAAGTTAGATGGGGGGCACCAAATCCACACTTGGCTATTCATCATCCTGTACATGGCTAGGATTTCAATTCTACCTAATTTAGCATGGTCCGATCATTATTTTCATCAGATTCAAAAATAAAAGATAGTAAAGCTCGCACCAACCATAATTTGTAGTCATGGCTAATCCTAAATAGATTCAGGTCTGTCCAAATGGTGGTAAAGTTAGGGTTATAACATAAACATCACTTCTAAGTTATGGTGAAGAAAGACTGATGATATATTTAATAAAAGGTTTTAGAACATTGGGTTAGTCAAAACCTCAATTTTATCAGTCTAATTGGCCAGGTCGGCGTAACTCAGGTGGGAGATTTTCTGCTCCTGACATTCCTTAATTACAGAACCACGTTGAGTACCATTTCTTTATTAAACACCAATTGTATGAAATTTTGAGGAAATAATTTACCCTTTAATTTCCTTATCCTATTGATCAAAAGCTTGTGCCTATTTCAGCTACATTAAGAGTGTACAAATAATATTATTGTACTCTAGTTTTGTCAAAATGATAGGAAAACTTCTACCATATTTTCTGTATTCATAATATTTAAAATGTCAGAATATAGATTTATGATGGTAGCTTTTAAATTAGGGTATGCAAAATAAAAGGATGTAGGAGATCTTATTTAGTTTCAATTTGTAAAAATAATATAATCTAGCTGGATATATAGCAGAGTAAGTTAGGATCCAATACAAGGGTAGCAAGATATTTTAAAGAAACTCAAACTAATTATAACATGCAATTTAAGCACAAAATTAACATGTAAATATATAAAAAGTTGACAACTCCTTAGATGAAGTGTTCGATGTGTCTTTATCCAATGCATGAAGTAACAAATAAATGAATAAAATATCAGAAATTATTCATTCAGTAAATTGAAGATAAAGCATGCAAGTCTAGGTATAGTGCAGATATATAAATTTAAAATAAGGGTGTTTGTTGCAAAGGCATATAGATTTGTTCATTTTGTTTACAAACTGAGATAGCAAGAGGAATTCAATAGCATCTAAAATAGTAATCGATATCATTTAATTCTAATGTTAATAGGATCCAATAAATCTATAAACTGACAAATTGGTTAAATTATAGTAAATTAATGAAGCTGTATAACAAGGCAAGGTTATATAATCATGTAGCTAGCAATGAAATAAATGAGATTAACTAGGAACAATAAAGATAATAAGTCTGAGCATTAAGCCAAGTATCCAAACAAATAATTTCTCATAATTAGTAACAGAAATTTTAAACAGCGCAAATCTAATTACTAGTCGGATAATGCTTGTCTGAGATCATATAAAAATTTCTATAAATAACTATTCATACAAAATTCAGTTTACTATGTAATGAAGAGTAATAAACTATGATAATAAGAAAACTATGATTCACATGCTAATCAATAGAACAAAAATTAAACCAAATCACTTCTCTTCCTTTGATGAATATTAAAAGGTATTAATGTACAGTTATCAGATCTTCTCTTCCTCTTGTTAGTTTCTGTTGCAATTGGGTATGTGTGAACTTTTCAGTTGTTAACATTAACCAAACTTTGAACTTTCAAGAACTTGAGATACATAAATCTATTTGCTGAAGTTTAAGCAATAAAATTAAAGGAAAAAGATCATGACTATATAAGATACAACTCGGATTGCTAGTTTATTATACATAACCCCTAACAGTTGCAGACCCGTAAGTTCTCAAACCATTTTTTATTAGTTATTTTATTTTATTTTTTAGTAAATTTGAATCCTATAGGGAAACTCAAAAGGAAACAATATGATGATAGATTAATGAAGCAAAATTATTAATCAAAGGACCCATTAACAAGAAAGGTGGATTTCAAGACATGCATGAAATTGAACATTAGCAAACTTAATAGCAAGCCATGAGGACAAATGCTTGCATAGTAAAATTAATAATAAGATTAGAATTGACAGTAGAAAACTTAATACAACATAGCATAAGTAAATAATTATCAATTGACTTTAAATAATAGCGTTCCAGAAGTGTGTTTGCATAAACATAAATTAAAGAAAACGCAACATGTGATGGCAAAAAATTCAATAAGAAATTAAACACACCAATTTAATTAAAAATCCCTCAAAAAGTATCTTTTATAAGCATACCCTTCTGAAAACATTTAAAGAATTAGAATTGAAATCAAAGTGAACAACTTAAGAATTAGGCAAACAAATTGAAGTGTGAACAAAACACACATTTGGTTAGATGTCCATGAATATTCATCAAAACTGTTGTCATATACAAAAGCTGTCATATACTGTTTAGTGTATATTTAAATCATAAATGCACATACATATATAGAGTTGAGAAAGGCTGCCATTAAAAGTATCCAGAATGCAAATGCAATCATTCGGATCTGAATTTATTAACTGTTGTCTACTAGATTCAATTAATTTGCATGAAATAGGAAATAGATTGAATGAAATGGGAGAAAATATATATATATATAACTATTTTGATCCTTTAGATTGTTGGAAATTTTATACTATTTTCTAAAACATGCAATATTCGTACAAAATTAAATTAAGATAACAACAATTATTCTAGCATGCAACAACAATTATAATTTAAAATAAAACAAAAAGAATTTAGCCTGGGGAATGCAGTCGCGATGTCGCTGCCCTAAAGAATCAAAAGTATGTCTCCTTGTCCAGATGTTGAATCGACCTTGTCCCTTAGTGGTAAAGGATCCCGGATTCACCAGCACTCAGCCCAGGACGGTGGGCAAAGCCTCTACTCAAATGAAGAAGTTACCCAGAAAAATGAAGATAAAATTCTTTTAACACTGAAGTCATTCTCACGAAGAGTAGTCTTCATATTTTCTTTTAAGATGAAAAAGAGAAATGAGTTGTGTCCCTCGCTATTGGAGTGAGGGTCTATTTATAGCCTTAGATCCCAAGTTGTTGTAACAACTCTAACAGAAAACCCGAGCAGTTGAGATATTTTCTCAACTGACTTAGATCCTGAGACTTGGTCAAAGTTGACTTGGTAAAACAAATTTTGAAATGAAAGCTTTTCCCTTTATTTTAATTCAAAAAATCCAGCATGGAGTTGGGATTGAAGACGAGATCATTTAGATGATTAAACACATGCAAAGCATACATATTAATGATCCTTTCAACTGCATAGTTGGTTTATGAAAACCAGTGTGACGGAAAGCCCTGGTTTATAAGTCTGTTTTGTGTGAAAATGAATGCACATAATTGACTTTAAAGTGTGACAAAGTAGCTACTGTATAAAAGTTGAACTCTCTTAGATGTTCACAGTTGAGCAAGAAACAAAATTCTAAACAATGATTCGCAAAATAGTAGGTTAACAGTAAGTATATATCCTATATAACTATTAAAGTTCATGTCACTACACCAAAAGGTAAGGGTGGAGGGTAATATATTTATATTCTAACACGCCCCTGTAGGTCTAGTGCCCTATTTATGGGTCGAAACTTGGGCTTACTTGGGCTTTTGTGCCGTTGTATTTTTGTTTTTGAATTCGTTTTCTTTTTAAATGGCCGTTAAGTTTGGAAATGAATTAGGTTGTCGTGATACCATATTAAAGTCCATGCCACTACACCAAAAATCCGAGTGGTGTAATGACAAGAACTTTAACAGAAAAATTTATAAGCTCTACCATGTTTTTTGAGTAAAACAAGATTCAAGTTTCATCATTGAAACATTGAGGAAAATTATATTTATCTAGAAATAGTCAATTCCCACAATTATCAGATGCATAAGATTTCTATGACCTACTAAAGCAATTCTGAGACAAGTTTGACTTGGAAATAGAATCTAATGAAATTTTACCTTTGTGACATTTGGATGATCAAGCTTGTGCCAAACAGCAACTTCCTGTGAAAACGCTAGCCGAAGAGAAGAAATTTCAGCTTCTGTCCTCATACCTTCTTCCCCCCAGTCAAGCATCTTCACTGAAAACAACAACTAACTAGTTAAGAAAATATGAAGAGTGAAATGCTACATCTGAATGCCTATATGACAAGAGAATAGTCCCTGTGAATAATGAAAGATATAAACATCAAATATAACAGACATAAGAAGTTCAAGGTGCTCAAACACGTATTTACGCTACCCACATGAACCAAGTAGAAGTAAGATTTTTACCTTTTCCATTTAGCTGCAGTTATATGTGAAATAGACAACAAGTAGAAAATTTTATTATTAAATGTGACAAAATCATGATAATTCTGAAACTCATCTGGGCATATACTGATAAGGTTAAAAGATCACAACAGGCCTATCCTAAAAATAAGAACAGAATTACCAATCAGATGATTCAGATCACGTGATGTCCGAGTTTTTTTTTTTCCCCTTGCTTATAATTCCTGGGCATGAGTTGTTAGAACATTTGATAGAATGAAAACTATGAGAAAACGACCAATCTAGACATGAATGGAACATGAGTATGTCATGACTGCTAGTTTAGCTTGAATAAACAGTGAGGCAGGTGTTCAAGATATTAAAATTTCAAATTCACAGGATAAATAAGAAGAATATCCACAGCTCCCATGATTCCTTACATGCATTTGTCATTGTAAAATACCATGCCAGATAAATTAGGTCACTCCGTTCTTATCAGTGTTTGAAAACTCAAAATTCCAACAAGAGTCCATGTTAGCAGAAAAATCCATAAAATTTCAGTTGTGTTGACCCTTGGACCCACAGTTAAGAGTCAGCATTCCAACCTGCTAAGTTGGTTAAGATCTTTGAGTCAGCAACTTATTAACTCCGTAAAATGTATAGAATTACCTTTCAAATGTTTATGATGAAAGTTTGAGACTTTTTTGGTCATACTCGGTTCCTATGTAGCACGTGCACTCCTATCATGAAGCCGTATCGTGTCCGAAACGTGTCCGACACACGTGTCGGACGCATATACCGTGTGTATTTTAAAGAATTTATCACATATCCGCATGTCGTGTCCATTTCAATCTTACCGTGTTCATGCAACATAGCTTGTTCTATTATTTATATCTTTACTTTCTAATTGACATCCATTGAATACAACCCAGTTGTTTATGTTCCTATACTAGTTTCTGGTTATATGATTCATGAATTCACTCACTCATGCCAACAATCAACATGGTTCAGTAAGCAGTTGAGTATTTAATTTTACATAGTTTAACCACTGATCTCTATTATCGAACACTGGAAAGGTTGAGGTACAAAAAAAATCAACACAACCTCAACGATTGTATCAAAAGCTTTATTGACCTAAAAGCAAGGACGATGACTTTGCAGTCAGTGAATTGTCATTTTTGGCTGCCCTTGTTCTGGGCTGGACTTTGAAAGTAAGAAAGATGACAAGAGCTGGGATGATCATGACCACAGACTTTAGAAGGAAACAACCAGTGATTGTTCTAATTGCAAAAACATAAAGGAAATATAAAGTTAATGTTATAACCAACATGAAAAATGTCAACCTTCTAAAATTTCTCGTCTGACCTGTGTGATGTTTAGCATGCACGATGTCAACTCCCTTACGGAAGAAGAATCATGATAAGGGTAAGTTTATTTGCTAGGAGAAGTGCTTGGAAAACCTACTTCTCATATGATTGCTTCATACATATCAGGAACAATATGGACAGAAGAAAATTGTTGATAAACTGGATTATAACCATAAGTTAAATAAGTTAAATATGAAGCTTGCAATTAAAACAATGAACAATTGACCTTCTATTTTCTACAGAAAATAGCCAATTTCTTCTTCATATCATTCAACAAACAAATTCTACTTCATGTCATTGAACTCTCTGAAGCAATCAGTTGTGCAACAAGTTGCGACTTCGTTTAATTTCCACATTAATTATGCTTACTTTCTTACTCCTCTCTACTTCAAGAAATCACAAGGGCAATAAAGCATTACGCCCCAGTTAAGACTTGAGATCACAAGAAAGTTGAGAAAAGAACACTTATCCAACAAACATCACAAGAAATGCCCAATCAATTAACTGGAAAGCAAACCTAACACAACTCGTGAGACTCGACAACTTTTTGTATGCTCAACTTTTCAAGATAAAACTACTAATATCTCCAACTGTGGACTTTCCTACAGTTAAACAGTTAAAAGATGCACAGCCTAACTTTCACAACAAAGAGACAGAAGGTACAGACAGAACTAATGCTTATATTTATGAACAGAAGAATTAGTAAAAAAGAAGAAAAGCCCTAATCCATAATTGATGTCTTAAAACTACCAATTGAATTAGCAAACAACTGTAGGATATAATCAGGAGTAAAAATAATTGGCATAAAGATGACATATTTGGAGGGTTTATTTTATATATTTGGGAGAAATAAAATAAGAAATTTCCACTGAAACACACAGGGAGAATTACCTCTCGAACAAAAAAATAGTGTGGAGAGAAATTAATGAAATTCTCAAATGTGTATATAATTAATAAAGATAAATTTATGAGTTACTACCACCTTCAGTATCAAAAAAGGAGGGGAAAAAAGGTTAATCAGCGGGAATCAAATGGATCCCTGGAAGAAAAAGAAGAGAAAAAAAAAATCTGTCGAAACAACCTTCTACATGCAAGTGGGGCAAAAAAAAAGGGAAGCAAAGTAGAAACATCACTGAAATGAGTAGTGTCTAAAATAAGTAGAAAACAAGATTGAGTCTTAAATACAAAAGAGATGATAAATTTTGCAGTCACAGAAGCAAGAATATTTCCATACAAGCAAAGGGGAAAAGAAGAAGAGATGTATATTCACAGGGCAATGCCTAAAATTGAATAAAATGTCAGGTAGCAGAAAAATAATAATAGAAGATGCAAATTTTAACTATGAATATTTTAATAGAAGTACAAAAACAAATGCCAAAACAAGACCCAAAAGTTCCATGGAAATTGTAAGAACCCAAATGCATATTGATTGCAACATACAATGAGCAGTCCAAAGGAACAAAATCTGCAGAAATTCAAACATCGGTATTTAAATTGGAGCAAAAAGAAACCCAAAAACAGAATAAAAAAGCAAACTTGATGAAAAGAAGAGATCGATTGAGCTAGAAGAATTAGACCTGCAACATCTTGGCCATCATAGACTCCACGATGAACAGTCCCAAAGGTTCCCCTCGCAATGGCAGTCTTGATGATGAGCTTGGAAGGGTCAATCTCCCACTCCTCTCTCTGCCTCTCGTCATCCTTCTTCTTCTTCTCAAGGGTCCAGGCCCTTGAGAGGTGCCTCTCCAGCTGCTCGTCCAAGCTCTTCAGATCAATCTGGTCAGCTCTCACAAACCCATCACCTCCCCCTTCCTTCATTGCCCTCTCCCTCTCCCTCTCCCTCTCCCTACCTCTCTTCTTCTTCTTCCTCCGCCTCCTACTTCTCTTGCTTCAATGTGCCATGTGACCACATGGGTTGCCTGAAGAAGGCAACGTGTCTCTGACCCACTTGGCTCCCCTCCCCGCTCTCTCTCTCTCTCTCTCTCTCTCACAGTTTCTTTTAGTTATGTTTTCACTCCATTGTTTTTTTTTTATGTGGGTGAGTGGGAGACTAAGAATAAATAAAAAAAATAAAGAAGAGTAATTAATGATTAAACAGAATCCTAAAATACCATAAAGCCATGGTAATTAAATTTTCCCACTTTGTGTAGGTTAATGACAGATTAATTTTCATAATTTGAGTGAGAATTTTGAGTTTCATGGTTATCTTTTTTTTTTAATCACGTACAGAGTTGCCTTTTATAGAGCTGCAATTAGAAAAGAAATAAATCATTTTTATTGTGGAAATTTAGTCGAGATTTCTAGTGAAATTTTCTATTTTAAGAAACAGTTCTAAGTTTTCCTGATTATCTCCTAGTGTTATGGGTTGTTTTATTATGCACATATATATTGTCACTTGAACATCTTTTCAGGACTCAAAGTCAATTTTTTTCTTTTTTTATTTTATAAGATTTTTTTTCTATTTTATTTTTATCTCTCTAGAGCTATTAAATTTCTCTATAACCAAATATATTCTAATGTGTTGTTTATTTGGCCAAGGGAAACAGATAAAGTTGGACAAAAATTTATAAAAGAAGATAAAAATTGACAAAGATAGATAGAAATAGAGAAATTTTGAAAGAATTTATAAAAGTAGACAGAAATTAACGAAGTTGAACAGAAAGGAAGAAAAATAGAATTATATAAAAAAGTAGACAAAAATTGATTAAAATAGACAGAAAAGAAAAAAAAATGGACGCAATCTCTGCCCCTACCACCTGGAGTCGCTGAAGAATGTCTCCATTCTCAATAGATTGTTGAGACTATAGATAAAAACATTCACAAAGATAGCCAAAATACTAGAATATGTGGACATAATATTTTTAAAACGTGAACAGAATATTAAAAAAATCATATTAAAAAATGAACATAATTTTAAAGATATAACGTTAAAGAAAGTAGACATAATATTAAAGAAAATTAAAATAGGTGGACAAAATATTAAATAAAGTGAACATAATTGGAGAAAGTGGACAGGATATATGAGAAAGTACACCAAAATTTGGAGAAAGTAGACAAAATATTATAGGTGTACATAATTTATAAGTAAAAAAATAAATATTTATATGTTATGAATAATTTGTTAATTATAAATAAATTGCGAGGGGCAAGTCTCCGAGAGAAAAAAATTTTAACGTGCATTTAGTATTATTGAAAGTGGACAGAAAAAATTAAAACAAGGTGGACAGAAATAGCATCTATGTAAAAAAATTATCAATGAAAAATAAATATCTACATTGAGGTGGAAAAAAATAGAAAAGAGTGGACAGAAAACCTCTAAACCAACTCACGCGACTAGGAGGTGACGTGCATTAATGTCCATCAAGCGAGCTGCTCATATCAACTCAAATAAGACATCTAATCAAGGGCAACACGACTATTAAAAAATTTTAGATAGGATCAGGGGTTTTTTACTTTAAAATTTAGGCAACGGGTTTAGTTACATGACTTGAAACCCCAGTAATTTTTCACATGGACATATTTTCATAGGGACTCAAAGGCAATTTTTCCAATAATTAATGAGTAATTAAAATTTAGAAATTTCTTTTGTACCAAATTTAGACAACTTAATATGGTAAAAATCTTACCATCAATGAGTGTTAAAAAGTGTATGTTTGTACCATGTGATTAATCATGACAAATTTTATTTTTTTTTAAATTCTGTCTGAACAAAAACTTCGTCTGCTCTTGAATCTGGAACGTTTTATAGCCTGATCACCATTGTATCGATATGCTTAGCCTCAATGGCATTATTATGGTGATAATGTCGACGCGCTTCATAAAATCGCCGTCAGTGTTTGAGAGCCAAAGAAATATTTCTCTAGTGTTTTCTAATTGTGTTGTACCTTTGAAATCAAAGGAAATTCTCTGACGAGTGTCTGAGACTGGTAATGTGAATCAAAACCACGAGCAACTGAAAATGGTATCCAAAAAAATATGTCGTTAAACAAAATGCTGAAATATACGGATGTGTTTGGATTCAGGGAAGTGAGAGAAAAACGAGAAATGAGAAAATTTATTTTTCACTTCTCTTTTTTATTTTAAACTGAAAATGAGAGGTGAGAAGTCTCTCCTTTTTTTTTTTCTCTTTTCTTTTTTGCACCTTCATTTTATATTATTATTTTATCACTTTCTTCAATTAATTTTGTGGTCATGTAAAGCTCACTTGTAATAAGTTGTATCTCAAAACAGTTAATTTTGATGTCATGTAAATCCCACTCCTAGTCCAATTATAATTCAAAAATATTATTTCAGAATTAATATTTTAATTTAACATTATTTTGTGTGGTCAATTTTGTGATCAATGTTTTCACTTTCACTTTTACTTTCACTTTCACATTACTAATCAAACATTAAAAATATAATATACTTTTTTACTTTCATTTTTACATTATAATCAAATATTAAAAAATGAAAATTACAAAAATCTCAGTTTTCTATTATACTTTCACACTTCTTATTCTCATTTTTCACATACATTATTTCCTCACGAAGACTAATTCTTTAAAGTATAGATTAAGGAATAAGCAACATTTGATAATAAATGAGGTAGATCGAGCAAAGTCATACAGAGGTGTGGAGTACAGACCTATTATAATTCGAGTAGATTGATAGAAAAGTCCATACGTGATGAAATAAAGCAGATTACATGTCAATGAATATAAATAGTTAATTCTTAGCGCATTATTTTCTAGGGTCTTTCTCACATGTACACTTCAAAATTTTCAATTTTTTTCAAATTTACTTCTCAAATCTT
The DNA here is from genome assembly GCA_038442645.1 of Agave tequilana. Classification (NCBI taxonomy): domain Eukaryota; kingdom Viridiplantae; phylum Streptophyta; class Magnoliopsida; order Asparagales; family Asparagaceae; genus Agave; species Agave tequilana. Next base: position 936,739 of record JAVJIF010029907.1, read on the forward strand.
CGTAATATCAGAATTACTCTTCAAATTCTTTCATATTTTTAAAATTACTCCCCAAAATCTTCATAATATCAAAATTAGTCCTCAAATTCTTTCATACTTTCAAATTACCCTCCAATTATCTTTTATGAAAATTTGAAATCTCAAAATTACACTTACAACAGTACCAGAAGAGAGAGCATCGGCATGGTAGAGTAATTTTATCGGGGAGAATAATTTTGAAAATCTGAAAAAAAATTGAAAAAAATTTCTGAAATTATGAAGTTTTGAAGAGCAAATTTAAAATATGAAGGATTTGAAAAGTACACGTAAGAAACACTCTATTTCTAACCCAATTCCAAGCCATCAAAAGCCTAATTTTTCGCTTTTTAAAATCCGAAAAGCCAATCAATATATTCAGACTATGTTTCACAATATACCCAGATACACCAAAATAATGATTAGAGATTTTCTTTTCTTTTTTAAAAGTTATATTTTACTTTCACAATTAGAGTCGGAGATGATCTTCTCTCACCTCTATGCTAATTGTAGTTTTTAAAACTATAGTTTCGCTAATTTTATGTTTTGTATGGTTACAAAATATAATTTTGCGCACCACTGTGTGACACTTGCAATTTAATAATTTAACGATAATCAAATTAACCTCAATTTGAACTTGTTAAAGTTACAAGAGACTTAACTGCAGAAAATTAAAAATAAAAACATAAAATTAGCGAAACAATATATCAACCGTCCGCACTTTTAAAGCAACTTTTTTTTAAGCGATTATTGTGAGGCAATTGCGTTTTTCACTGTTGAGAAGCGCTTATACGCGCTTGACACGTGAACGCACATGATTGGTTTAAAAAATAGATAGTTAAAGCGAATAACATTATGAAGCAGGATTTTTTTTCCTAATTACGATTTAACATGAGGGCTGTAGCGAAATCCCTTTTTATTTTTCCTTTACATGTTATACAAGGAGGAGTTAAAAAAAATTTCAATTTGACTAGATTTTTCTAAACTGCACTGAAGTTTAATCTATAGATATAATTAATTATAGTTTAAAAAACTATTTTTTTTTATAAATATAAGTCATAGCCTAGTACAACTGAGATTTGAAGCCCATACCTCTTCCACTCCACTGCAAATTTTTTATCATTATACTAAAATAGCACTTGCAATTTAAAAAACTAATTCAAGTAGGCTTCAATTTGAACTTGTTCAAGTTACAAGAGAGTTTACTGCAGAAAATTAAAACAAACTTAATTTCAAAACAAAACAAAAATTTAATATATTGCATGTTGATATAAACATATATATATTCTCCAAGTGTTGAGTGACAATTCTTGCAGCTATAATTCTTAATAACTAAAAATTACATCATCATCATCCTCTAATATCATGATTGTATGGTCCAAAAGATGACAAACACTTTGAAATGAAGATGGTCTATGAATATTTTGTGAGAGAAGAATACATATCCCTATCCAAAACACAAAAATATTGGAAAAGGACTCCCCAGGCCTTATCTTTTGCCTTGACTTCTGTTGCAGCAAGGAGAAAAAAAATTGTGGTGAAGCTTCATTTTAAATTAAGTGAATCAGCTGTGATTATTATTCCCTTGGATTACTAAAAACCCAAGTCATCAAGATCAAGTCTTGCCTTAGAGAACAAAATCCAAAAAAAAAAAAAAAATGCAGCTTGTACCTTTATTCTAACATTATGTATGAACTTAAAAAAGGGCATGTGTTGCCTTTATGCTGTAGTAATTTATAAATTTGAGTTTAGTTCTTACGAGACTTCGGCTCTTCAACTCAAAAGATAAAGGGCTGGTCCAATTTTGATAAAAAAAAAAGTTATATGGAAGAAAGATGCAAAGACTTTGTTGCCGTTGGAAATTTTTTTTTATTTTTTTGCAATTGTTAACAAAAAAATAAAAAATATTAGTGAATACATGCATGCTAGCAAAAAAGAAAAAAATTTTATAGTTAAGAGTCAGGGGAGGGCAAACCTAATTCATGCTTCCCCCATCAGAAAAGAAAAAGAAGCAGTCTGCTCATTATAAATTTAATGTGAAACTTGAAGTTTCTTTTTTAAGTCTTTCTTTTATACTCCCTGCTTCTTTTTTGTTTTAATAATTAATCATTACCACAATTTGAATAGACTTCTCACAATCTAACTCAATCAGTTTACTGGTGAGCTAAGTTTCACCTGCTGAAATAAAGATTCAGAAAAGACAATTTACGTATATCCACCGATTTGTGAATACTTGTGATTCATTCTGAGTGTAAAGTAATTTTGAACACAATTGAGTGGTTATAATATTACTTTCAGAAAAATTGAGTCACGAGTGTGTGCAAAACAGTAAACAATTAAGTCAGTCCACTAATTCTAGAACAAACCAGAAGATCTAAAGTTGGCTAAGAAAAATCTTAAGACTGGTGTCACATCACAAGCACGTGCTCTACCAACGCACTCATTTACTCTCTTACTAGGGGTGGCAGACGGGTGGCGACCCGTCAGACCCGACCCGACCCGACCCGACCCGAAATTAGCGGTTCTGGCCCAAATCGGGTTTGGGTCGTAATCGGGTCGACCCGTCTGACCCGATTATTAAATGGGTCGGGTCGACCCGAACCCGCCAGACCCGATTATTCTCTCTCCTCCTCAGCCTCCTCCCGTTGATCTCCTCCTCTGTCGCCCCCGCCTCCTTCCCTTCGCCTAAGTCAAATTGTCAAAAAATATGCGTAAGACCAGTTTTGAACTCGTGGCTTCTAGTGTGTAGAGTTTAGTGTGATCACTAACTATACCACCCAACAATTTGGTAATAAAGTGTAAAGAAATTGTATTTAAAATTTAATAATCGGGTCAAATGGGTCGGGTCTGGGTCTGAATTTTTGACCCGGATATTAATCGGGCCGGGTCGACCCGACCCGATTATTATATGGGTCGAACAGTAATCGGGTCGGGTCGACCCGACCCGACCCAATTGCCACCCCTATCTCTTACGTTTAGAGTTTGTTTGGTTGTCGTAATTGGCTGTAATTTGTAAGTCATAATTGGTAAAATCTTTTACAGTTATAAATGAGTTACATGCACGTAAGTTTTACGGTACTTGATTGATAATATAAAGTTACAAGTGAAAAAGTGTATTGTGTTTTACGGTGTTTTGTTGTCTTAATGTGTAAGTTGTGAGTGGAAAAGTTGACCACAAAATTAACTATTTGGTGATTTAAAAAGTTTTAATATTACAAATAAATATTAAAAATGCTAAATATTAAAAAAACTTAATATTAACATAAAAAAATAGTACAAATTTGCATGACCACAAAATTAACTGTAACTGGGCCGTAAATGAGTGGTAAATGGGTTACAAGTGAGTGGTAGTTGAGTTGCGTAGTCTTTTACGAATTACGGTCCAAACTAACGCCGTAATTGTAACTGGGTTATAACTCATCTACGAATTACAGACTTTTATGTCTTTTCCGGCGAAACAAACAACCCTAATTACTATTTTACAAAATACACCCCCGCTTCTGGTAGCCTCTCTTTCACCAAATGTGTGCTATCAAAGATCGGGCATTTTGTGAGCCCTTTGATTGCACCCCTTTGCCACCCCAACCACAAGCAAAGGCCAAAAAATCCTAGGGTGGTGGGGGTTCACCCCCTCGTGGGCCGGTGAAACCGGCGGGGAAAGGACTCAAAAAAGGTACCCGCCCTCCGCCTTTTTTTTCCGTGGTCCGTGTGTACCACAAGATTCCTCCCCCCAAAAATTTTGCATCCAATCCAAAACTCAAAACCCTAGAGAAAATGGAGGCAACAAGTGCATGTAAATGGAGGTTTGGTTTTTGGATGCAATCCCTTAAATGATGATTTATTTTGTAATTTTGTGATTGGATCTTTGTTTGGTTTTGGGCTCTGGATGGAAGCGTGTGCGCGCGTGGGTGTTGTTGTTGTTATTATATACGGCCAAAAAATAAAGCATTGTCTTGACTCTTGATCCTTACCCTTTCACATGATGGCTTGATCTAGATAGGCACTGTCACATGGTGATGTCTGTTTTATTTAATTTTTATTTCTTTTTATTTTTTTGACCGTCTAGGGCCGAAAATCAGTGGCTGATGTCCGCGGCGCGGGTGTTCGAATCGGTGACCGTGAAGAGCGGAGACCTTACGACTCAGACTTTTTATCAAGTGACCAACCGCGGAGGACTGATGTCTGCGTTTTTCGAAGTGGGAACGTGTGATTCAATGAGCTTTGGGAAGGCAGCAGGAAAAGTGTGATCCATGGCTGATGGGCCCATATTGGGCTTCAGAAGTCAGGCCCATCTCATGTCCTCGTATATTCACTTTCTGTTTCCATTTTCTGTACTGTACATTAAATCTTTTTCCAGACAGAGACTCTGTATTTCCATCATTTTTAAGTTCAAAACTGGTATTTTGAAGCCATTGAGACCTGGATTGTGAGGAGTTTCAATTCAAATTTTGATTACGACTTATCTGTAAAAAAAAAAAAAAAAAACTCAAATAACAGGATTCTTATTTTTATTATTTGTTTCTTTTATGTGTGGATGCACGCCCGAAGATAAAAGACTAGTAATGTGACGTGGGCTGAAAAGACGTTTTACTGTTATGTCACACTAATACTCACGAGGTGGCCACTGAGGCCTGACTCAGTGGTTGAAGGATTGTGTTGAGAAATGAGAGGTCACAGGTTACGGTCTTAATTTAAAAAAAAAAAAAAAAAATACTCAGGAGGTGATAGCACCGCTACAGGTGAGAGTCGGGGGGTTTGGCTTTAGATTTCTCTTTTTAAGCCGCGATCGAATCAAAAATTGCACCATATCTACGCATCTAAACTCAAATCTGATTCATTCATCAAGCAGTTCGGTCAAGTTTGTGTTTGGGTTACGTTATCTATATTTTTAATAAAACATATATCTTTAAAATCACTTGCCGTTAGCAGGCCTCTTGCACGGAGTGTAGTTTTAAGCCTGAGGCCGGCACATATCATTCTCGCCTAGGCCAAGCTTTTCTTACAAAGCCCAAGCTCGGTCCAAGATCAACCAACAATATATTAACAATATATATTGTTAAAATATACGATTTAACATGTAAGTAGGGCTGGAATTTTTACCCCATTGATTACTCGACATGACTCACTACTAGTTATAAGATGAATATCAGGTAAACACTGAAAATTTTAGCCGATTATCCAATCCCAAGCCGGATCCGAACTGATTTAGAAGAATCAGAATCGATCCCAAATATTCATGAATAGGATGTGGATATAGAAGATACCACTCGTTACCAACCCTACATGTAAGAAGCAATTATAGTTTGTATCAAAATTTACATAAAATCTACGCACATGCATTGATGTTTATGGAATCACATGATGCATAAACTGGAAATATATATTTATTTAAATTCATCTGAAACAATCTGAGAATAAAAACGAAAACAGTGATCGAAGGAGCCCGAGTCAATTACAAAAGCCTAAACCCTATTGAAAGCCAAAAAAAAATAAAAAAAAAAAGAAAAATAGAAAAATCAAGAGGTCACACTACTCAAACGCCCACTTGTTCACTTTTCGAACCTCCTCCACCTCTTCAGGAGTGAAGTCGTTCTCGATGCCGAAGATGTTGCGGACATCCTCCGGACTCTTATCCCGTGTCATCACACGTCAAATCGAGCCAACCCTTCACATCGCGATCGTTTGCGGGGTGGACCTTCACGAAATCAGCGTCCCAAGACTCGAGAGTAGCATCATCGTCGCCTTTGTAGACCACATGCTTCTTGCAGATGACTTTTTTGAGAGGACGCTGGCGACACATTGGGAAGCGGGATTGCATTGTCAAATTTTGTGAATACATAAATTATAACTAAACAAATTAAATTTCTGCAAGCAGAAATAAACAATAAATTTTAAGTATATAACTGATAATGATTCTTTAAATTTAGGGTAGAGGCCCTGTGAAACTTAGGTCCCCACTGTAATTGTTTCGTCTAAGATTACAAGGTTACATTTTATTACAAATTAAAAATTTAAATCTACTTATTCTTTTTAAATATTAGTTAACCAAATGTTTAACTGTTTGTATACTGTTGAGTCGCAAAATTTCTTTCCTTGAAGTGAGGAAGTGAAGAATTGAGGAAGTAGTAATAATTCTCTTTGGAACTTGGGAATTGGTTAGTGAGTTTTCTGGTGTTTGGATGTTGTTGGGAAGTGTGGTTTGGAAAATATTTTGTCTTTTCCGGTGTTTGGATGGTAATGTGAAAGTGGAAGTGAAAAGTTGAGCACAAAGTTGACTGTAAAATAATATTAAAATAAAAATTAATTAAAAAATAAAAAATATACTATAATTAGAATGCAAGTGAGTTTTACATGGTCAAAAAATTAACTGTTTTGTGCTACAATTTATTACAAATGTGATTTACATGACCACAAAATTAACTGTAGCACTCTGAAAGTGAGGAAATGGTTGTGTAAAAGAGAAAAGATAAAAGGAAAAGAGCTTTTCTTATTTTTCTTTTCCGGTGTTTGGATAGATAGGAAACTGAGCAATTATACTTCCCTATTTCCTTAACGCCTACTTCCTTGCAACCAAACAGCCTCGACATGAAAGAATAAATTTTCTGGACTTTAGAGATGGGCCTGGAATTTGAGTCCTATCAAACCCAAATTATGACAGGGTGAGTTCAGGCCGGGCTTACTTCTCGGGCCGGGTCAGGGCTTTCTTCTCGGACAAATTATCAGAGGACCGTCTCACGCCACGATTTGTTCGTCTCCGACGGCGCTTCACCTCCTCCCTCGATGTCTTCTCTTCTCACTCTCATTTTCATTGTCGCCGTCTCTTTCTCTCTCATCGATCATTCTCCATTGCTACCCTTGCCGATCCGTTCCTCGTTAGCAAGCCCCCTTCAATTCCAAGGTTTTGCGCTGAAACCCTAATCTTTCTCTCGTTTTATGTTCTAACAATCGTTTTATTGTGGGTTTTTTTAAGGTAATGAAACGATTTCAAAGGTCGTGCTCAAGGATATGGACTTCCCCGAGCTCGAAGTAAGCGCTCCTCTAAGTTCTCTTTGTTTTTATTTCAAATATAATTCTGGGTTGTTGCTAAATTTTCTACCTTCGTGAATGAATTTCGGTGAAAGTTGACTATGAGACTAAATCAAGCCTCAGTATTCTGTATTCCCGTGGATTATTTTTTGATGTATTAGATGTAGAACAAGACAGAGTCTCGTACTTAATTTTTTTTTTATATATTTCTTCATGCTTTTCTGGTAACATAAACTTGAAAAAAAAAGAGAACTTCTTTTTGTGGTAACATTATTGGATTTGAGGCTTCTGAAAACAATCAATAAGATATTACTTGATATTGCCACTTGTCTAGCAAACAAACGCCCCCTGCCCCCTCCTGGGGGAGGGGTGGGTGGTGGGTGGGGGGATTGGTTGGGGGGATGGGTTGACATTTGTGTCAAGAAACCCTAATATGCAACTAAGACCAAATTTATTTAGTCAAGCAAATAAATCAAGGAGATACTAAAGTTGTTACTAATCCAGTCCACCAGCCTCATAGGACAAAGTTGCAATTGTTGCGGTAGATGAATTCTGCAACTTTCTAACTTATAGAATTGGTCTTCTCAAAGATTCATGCATCAACAATGCTAATCAGGCTATGGTCTGTGGACGTCTGCACTCTCTGATTGGTGATTGGTGGAAGGGGCATTGGAAAGAGGGAAAGTGATTTTATCTCTTTGGCCCCCATCCTATCCCGCAATCAGGCTTTGGCGTGGTCTGTAGACCATTGGTGTATGAATATCTTCATGCATTTATTACTAGCACCTACTATGCCATATTATTCCACATGGTATAAACCCCGCATGCTATTTAAAATAAAATTAACTAATTGGTTATATTTAGAAATTGCAACTTACACACACACACACAAGGCTTTAGTACAACATTAGTTGGATATTACACCTAGGACCACTTGGTAAATAGTCAAGTTTCCATCCAACCAATTGTTCATCAATGCCCTCCCATGATATAAGATGCTAATAACTAATTATTAATCTTCTTAGCAAAAGGAATAAAAAATAACTAATTATTAATCTTAAATGCAATCTCTTTGACGCATCAAACTCCAATGCCTAGGCTTTCATGTTGAAAGATTGAGGAAGTGAGTCATTCACAACCACTGATGAAGGATTCCTCAAAAAATTAAGGATTAATAATCCTTTTTAAAAATCAAATGGATTCGGTCTTATACATACGGGAGGAAGTAATCAAAAAACAAAGAAGATGAGTTTTTCTTTCTTTTATCACTTAGGAACAATCTGAGACGAAAGTCTCATGCACGATTTTGAATGAGAGAAAGTGACTAATCCTCTTTTTCGACTTTGACTTTCCCACTCCAATCGTTGTTTTTTCTGTTCAAAAGTAGCTGCTTCAGCTTTAGCTGTACGTTTTTTTGATATTCCTTTTTATTTCTCATCAAACTAGTAGGATTTCGCTCACCTATTTACTTTAGCCTTCATCAGTCATTTCCATGTTTTGAATTTTTTTGAAACCCGTGTTACTACAGCGTAATTTTTGTACAAAACTTTTCAAATGTTGTACTCAAGGTCATACTCTTTCATTGCTTTTACAAATGGTGGATAAAGGATGCGGCTTGCATTTGCTAGCTCACATACACATAATACTTACTCAGATCTTTGTGAAAATGAAAGCTAAAATGGAGATAAAGTATCATGCAGCGTCATAAGGATTTTGATAGAGGTTGTTGTTGTATAAAACCATTATTTAAAGACAATTTTTAACCCAACCCACTCCTGCATATGATTTTGTAACCATCATGGCAAGGATGGTGCAAATTTACTCGTACAAATTCCTTCTATATTATTGACATCTGATATTTGCTTAAAAGTGCCTAAGAAGCTTAAAAGTACCTAAGAAGCCCAGATTTTCAGTCCTCCTTCTTAATAAGCATAATTCAGCTGTCCACATCAAAGTTTATTTCATAGGAAACCGGAAGTAAAAATACCATTAGGTAAAATATTGTATAACATTTCAAAATTTCATTTTTCTCTCCCAGTTAACACGTCCAAGATAAATCAGACACGGTCTAGCTTGTATCTCCATGCGTTCTCATGACTTACACCTGGAGATCACCACTTAGAACTTGCCATACTATCTCACATATATTATCACGGCCATTGTTACAAGCATTCCAAGATCTGGTTTAAAAAACTACTATATTATATCGAGTATCCTTTTCCAAGTGCATGACCTAACTATTAAAATTCTAGGAAGTCCTGTAATTAATTCATGTATGCATCCTCATTTACAAATAAATGGCTAAATATGTGTACCGAGAAATTAACATTCATTATTAGAAAGATGTGTTGGATGTGCCACCCATTACAAATACAGCAGTTGCTGTCCATCCATACATCGGAAGTGCTGAAAAATGTGTTCTGTTTGCCCACTATGTCACTTTCTCACTTTCTGGTCTAATTCTTAGTCAAACATGCATCACATTCTCTTATACTAAGAAGTGTTTGCCTCTTTTCTTTATTAGCGCAATGAAGTTTTGATGATGAGATTCTAACTAACATTTAAGTAACTGGTATGCAGGAAATTATTTTATACCTTATGTTAAGTGTTTAGTGCTCTTTTGAACTCAAGATTCGGTGCTCTTTTGAGCTTCCAATGATTCACTTATTTAATTCTTATTTCTAGTTGAACTTTAGCTGGTGGCTGTTGGAAGCTTTTTGAGGACATGCCACCAAGTTTTCTTGTAGTCAATATTACAGTGTAGTGACGGAAAATGGAATCATTCTTTTATTTCTAACACAGTGTTGGTTCTCAATTTTCTTATCATTAAGGGTCCAACTGCAGATGCAAAGTTTTTCTTTTGATGGCTTCAGAGTGGAATTTCATTTCCTTTTTACAGCCTTCTTATGCACTTGTTTTATTCTTAATATATAGTTGGTGGCTCTATGCTGACCAATGTGAAACCTACTGAAGGATCCAACTGTGTTTTTTCAACAGAAATGGGTTCAGTCACATGGCTTTAGGTCAGGGCAGGCATTGATGTTGTGGAAGTGCCTTTATGGAAGCAATGTCTGGGCACATTCTCACGATGAACTGGAAGGTCTCTTTCCTTTTTTTTAATTTTACTAAGGAACATGTTGCTATATCATCTCTTTTTCGAAAAGTTACGTCATGATGAAGTCATAAGATATGGATCAATAGATGTAATATATGATGACTTTGTCTACATTGCTCTGAGTGCATGAATTCATCCTTTTAGCTACAAGGGGCTTTCAAAGTTTCATAATTTTCCAGAAGCACTTGCTTACTGCATGGGCTGCTTTCTAGTCTCTCTCTGCATTTGTTTAAGCTCCCACAATTTTACTTAAATTCATTAGAACCAAACTAATCATATTTTGTTGCTGATAATTCTTAGAGGCACCTTCTTCATGCTCAAATTTGCTGTTTTTTTTTTTCTGTGTCAAGCCTCTATCATGCCACTAATTTCCTAGTTCAAGAGTTGTACTCTTACTCTTCAGGGTTTAGCGTCAAGTTAGCATCCAAACTTGATAATTTGATCAATGTGCTCTGACAAGCCTCCTTGAATTAGTTTGTTGCATGATCAGTCCCAATTTGATGGAAAATGTCTTTGGTTGGAAAGGAAACTAATAGCTTCACCTCTAAATAATTGTAGGCTTACTGTGTTGTTTTTTCAATCAAACAACTGTGTATTAAAGTGGCTTATCTACTTTATACTCTAGTTTCATATTGAAGTTAATTAAATTCTACTAAATTAAAGTATTATTTTAAACATGTATATTTTAACTTTTTCCTAGGATGTTGTTTATATAATTAAAATTGGATGGATAAGGTGGAGAAGTTCTTTCGGAGGGTTATGTGATTGTAGAGTATCTATGATAATAAAGGGATTTTTAAAAAATAAGATGACTATATGACTGTCCATGTTTTATAGGTTAAAATATTTGCCAATTAGGATGCATATCTAGAAAATGAGTGTAATAAGAACCTTGGGAATGGAAAGAAAAGATATAACAAGAAAATTAGTGTGAAATCAGAGGTGGCAACTAAGGATAAAATGTGTGAGACCTAGTTGAGATGGTTTAGGCATTTGCAATTGAGATTGTGCTAATTTGCAATTGAGATTGTTCTAATTTGCAGTAATAAGATCAGTGATATGATCATAGTTGATGGAGCAACATGGCCCAAGAGTAGACATAACTGAACATGGATTAAGGCAGATAAAAAGGGTAAGATACTTGTTAACAGATATGAAGCAGTGATTTGTCATAACATGTGGAGAATCCAAATCCGATATGTATGTTGTACATATACACACAAATTTGTGTAGGATTCACACCGGATATGTCCGTGTGAATCCAGCGCGATTCCGAGTGAAATCCTTGACGGTGAACGTGGTGTTGGTTAGTGAAAAATGAGGTGTTGGCCTTGTTGAGGAAGCTGCAGTAGGGGGAAGTGAAATCGACATCAGGATGGCTTTGGGCAGGGTTTGGGTCACCAAGGAGCAGTTGGTGGGTTTAAGGTTGGGTTTTATAGTTTGCCCTTGACACCGACGAGGGATGTTAGCGGGTTTTGTACGAGTTTTGTTGAGGGGGAGGAGCACGAGGATAGAGGGCAGAGGATCTGAGTGGTTATTGAGTTGAATGGGCCCTGCTTTAGGTGATATAAAGGTGAAGCGAATGAATAGAACACGGTGCTGGGCAGCCTTGATGCAGGAGATGGGATTTGAAGGGATGTTGGGTTGAGTAGGGAAGGTGACTAGGCGAGGGAGCATGTGGTTGCAGTTGCCAACCTTTAAAGGTGAGGGTGGAGTGAGCAGGTGGGGTAGGGTGGGCCTTGTTTTGGGTGGGGAAATGGGTGAATTTAAATATATAATGGCCTTTCTTTATGAGAATATAAATGATGGAGTATTTAAAAAATGAGAAAGGATATATAAGACAACTATTCATTTTTTAAATAAGATTTAATTATAATTCATTGTATATAAAATAGATAATAAAATGTTATTATTTTCCGTACCCAGAACAAATCTGTACCCATGAAACTTTTTAAAATTTGTGTATCTGCAGTATATTTGTATAGTATCATATCCGATGCACATATCTGTATTTCTAGGTTAACAGAGAACTCAGGCCTTAACCGAGCTGAATAGAGCAAAAGTATTCATGGAGCTGATCCAAAGTTTTTGGGATGAGGCATTGTTATTGTTGTTGTTCTACTATAATACTTTTCTTATCAATGATTAGTGGGTCATGCCCTTAGACTCATTATCAAGTCAGTGGTTTATGATTTCAGTTGCAAATCTTGTGACCTAGATCTCTACTTAATTTCTGTTCTTGCTGAGCAAGACCATATTTATGCAACTGGTTGTTGTGTATTTCAAGATGGAATTTCAAGGTGTCCCAGAAGTGGATTCTCACTGACTTTCAAAAGTAATGCACAACTTGCAGGAGTTTAGTGCATATTTATAACAGTGTTATTGGCATGACTTGATACTGCGAATGTGCTAAATGAAACATTCCAGACACTTTTCTATGGCTGTTCTTTGAACATCTATCTATACAGTAAAAGAGAAGAATTGAAGGATGCATATTTCTTTGTTGGTCAGGTGCACTCCTTGAATGGAAATGGATAGATTGTCTATCATCATACGTGATGCTGAGAGGTATTCTAGGCATTTGGTCTTAGGCAATTGTCTATTGTTGGTTCTCTAGCATGCCAAGAACACAAACCCTACACGCACAAACACACACAAAGCGAGACAGAGGCAAGGATTTACGAGGTTCAGTAAGATGCTTAAGTCCCCGGGGCAGAAGAGAGAAAGATCTATTGATATACACTAGATTACAAGAGGATTACAATTAGTTCTCTCAAGAACTCACTCAGAAAAATCCTTAACCCTAAAATGAGTTATATCCGCTATTTATAAGGAAGAGAAGAAACCCCAAAAACAGCTCCAGGTTGGGTCCAGAAAATAGTTCTGACCTGACTATCGATCGACCGCCCGGTCGACTACAGATGGTCCTCCGTCACTACAGGACTTACTGAAAATGTCGGTCGACCGGGCGGTCGACTGACCCAACTGGGTTCCTGTTCTCGTGCAACATCAATCGACGGCCCGGTCGACCGATCCAAGCCTTGTGCATGTCGATCGACGGCCCGGTCGACCGAAGTCCTGTCGTAGAGTTAAAAAAACTCTCTCTCTCTCTCTCTCTCTCTCTCTCTCTCTTGTTTTTGCCCTCTCTCTCTACATCTATGATTTAGGTAAAAAAAACGCTTACTCATTGAATGTATTCAATTCTGTTCTTAATCCCCCCCTCTTATACCCCTCATGCTATTCACACTTTTATTTTTCTTTCTTTTTTTCCTTTTTGGAATTTACTTTTTGCTATCTTTCTTTCATTGGATGTTTGGTACCTTTCCGGCTTTCCCTTCTTTGAATGGCTTCTTTCGCCAAGTACTTTGAAACTAATATTTGCGTATTGTTTTGTTTGACGAGTAGATGCTAACAACTGTAATCAGAATGTGTTATCCTTTCCTTTTTCTTTTCTTTTCTTTTTTTGTTTTGATGGTAAATTTATCATGTTTTCCCTTTTTTCTTGATGTTTTTTGAAGTCTAGGAGAACTTGGAGGGGGCCAACTGGTTTTTTAAGATTATCGCAAGCACCTTGTCCATAGTTTTTTTTGGTCAGAAATTCAACACTGATTATTTGAGGGTTGATGTTATGTTGACGACCGATCATAACACATTGTCAAATCTTTTGCAGAGCCTCCTCCATAACTGACCTCATCTTGATGGGAAAAGGCTTACATGATGATGATGGTGTTGGTGGTGAAGAAATCAATTTATTTATTTATTTTCACGAATTTTTTGATGATCAAAAGCATATTGTTTTAAACTAACTCCGTGTCATCTTTTCTACAGGTTTAAATAAAGATTTTAGGAAAATGTTTAGTGAAAATGCTTCTTTCAAGGCATTGACAGTGAAAGATTTTCTCACAGCATCTGATGGAACTTGAAAGGTAGGTTAGTCTATCCTTGCCATCTAGTTCTGCAGCTTCTGCCTAAGTCTTCATTAGTCTGGGAAATATCTATATGTCGACAAGCGGACTTGGAATCATTCTTTTCTCTGAGAAAATGATCTTTGAATATTTCATCAATTCTGGAACTCACAGGAGATTGCAGATTTTGTTCAATTTGGAAGATGGCATGGTGATAGAAACAGTTGTTATACCTTCTAGCGCGGGATGAACAACTGTTTGAGTTTTAAGTCAAGTGGGTTGCGCAATGACTTGTCAATTCTGCTACACTGGCAGGCAAGTGTATTATTATTATAACCTGCTTTAAAAAAAAAGAAAATCATTTTGTAGGCTTTATGCTGTGGATCCTAATTAATACGTTTTATTCTTTAAGGATGGGGTTGATTCTTTAAGGATGGGGTTGAGGAAACATTTAAAAACAGCCGAGATAGTTGAACAGGCTGTTTTTGCTCGGCGGTTGTTCTCTAGCGAATTTGGATCTATTGTAAATATTGTATTCATGGTGAGCATTCTGGATTTTTTTTTTTTAATATTCTTCTTCTTTAACATATGCTCAGAAGGAAAATTGCTTTACCTACATATATTTTCAATTGCTCAATAAGTTGGGGAGGTTTCATATCAACATCAGCTGTACTTGGATGCATCATAAAAGTAATAAAGGCTGTATTGCTTTAAATCTATTTCATCCATCATTTCACTATCCATAGCTGTAAGGACATGTTACACTGTAAATCTCACAATTAAACCTATATGAACATTGAATAAAACTGAATCTTGATCCACTTTGTGGGTATTTCATGTATGCCGTGGTTCTCATGTTGTAGAAGTTGGACATCGTCTTTTAGATAATCTGTATAAGGTCACTGAATACACATTAGTTCTAACACTGTAGCAACAACCTATAACTTCAATGTCATTAGGAGGAGATGATGAGTGGTCGAGGCTACGTTGTTTCCTTCATGTTCTGCAGATATTTTTTTTGAACCCTGCTCCCTAGTATTGTAGGTTAAGTATAGTAGGGGATTGGGATTGGTGGTGATGGTGAAGGGGTGGAGGTGTTAGAGATGGTATGGCTGCTTATTAGTTTTCATAGATTACAACCTCGGAGATAAAGCTGTATATTCATTTATTGGACACAACCTGACATGATACTGAACCAAATAGTGTGTTACCTTGTCCCTTGCAAACTTAATCCATATGTGGATTCACATAACAATAGCTCCTCATGTTTCAACCTTTGAACCTTGACTTTTCGCCAATTATAATACCATCTTGAGCGCATCAATCAATAACAGAACAGTTAATTGTGTTCTTGTTGAACTAGAAGTTTAAAACCTAGAAGCAGATTTCTATTTAGTATTTACATATCGTGAAATAGAAAATTCTCCTCTGTGATACACCTCAGGGACAATATGTTTCCTTGTTATGCTTTTAGACTACCCATTCCGTTCAGTTAACCAGGCAAATCTAAATATAGTTTGAAACTGTCTAATTTTAAATATGATGTGCAAGTTTGCTGTCCATGGGTCATGTCTTCTTGTAGTCAATGTTAACTTCATTGCACGATGATTACTGTGCACATCAGGACTAAGAAGGCAATATATGCTCAAGCTACACTATATTACATCATGTACTATAATATAACTGTCATATTTGATCTTACTCCCTGCATCCTTGGTTTTTCATGTTTCTTGTCGCTTTTTTTTCCCTTCAACTTCTTCACGCAGTTTGGTTCTGTCTGGCATGCTTTGCAGAAATATTGTACTTAATTATCAACCACAAGATGCTTCATTATCAAACTTTTGAATGTGCATACTTCCAAGTTGACTTTTCGTTTCCATGCTGTCACATAAATATAGGCCTGTCTATATTGCGTAAGTTTTTGAAATTGGTCTCATTTTCTGAAGCGATGGCTGTTTGAAATGTTTCATGGCTGTTCTTTAACTATACACAGTTGAATTAGGATCAGTTCATCTGACTAGATATGATGCACATTGATTTAAACTTTCAAAAATAGTGATTTGAAATCCACTGATCGTTTATAGGTCCCTCCCCTTTGCCCTTGTTTATATCTTAGAAATTTAAAATAAAATATACTTAGCCTTTGTGCAGTCAGCATAAATTTTGTGTAGATAACCTGCATTTAATGATCATACTCTTCAATTATGATGAGAAAGTTATTTGCCTTTTAACTTTTTTAACTGCCCTCTTTGTTCATCGCTATAGGGTATGGGCGAACCACTTCACACATAGACCATGTCTTAAGAGCTGCTGCTATAATGGTTGATGACCAAGGCCTTCATTTTAGGCCTCACAAGTGAATGTTTCAACCAGCGTCTTGTTCCTCAGTTAAAGCGTTTCCTTCGCGAGTCCAACTGCTCATTAGCAGTCAGTCTTAATGCCACAACTGATGAGGTGATTCATAATTTGATGCCAAACAAGCAACTACTATTACAAGATTGTTTGTGTATGAGTGTTTTTTGTAACCGTACCTTTTTAACTTCTTGTTGACTTGTATGATAGTGCAGATCAGAAATTGGATCATGCCAGTCAACCGGAAATACAATCTTAGCCTGTTTCTGGAGACATTAAGGGAGGAGCTTCAATCCAAACACAGATATAAAGTCCTATGACAGGTCAGGAATTTTTCCTTTTTCTCGTCTCTATAAATTCTGAATTTGCTTTATGGAGAGGGTCTTACTTAAAGTAATTTTAATTTAATAGTTTAAGGTCCAGAAATATAAATGATAAAATGTTCGAAAGTTTTAAAGTATTCCTAATTCTTGATAATCCATATTGTATTTCATTGCTGATCTCTTTAGGTTCTTAATCTTTGTTCTAGTAATAAATTTGAAAGAAAATGAAGACTGCCAATACAAAAAATTAGTAGTTGTTCGATAGGAAGCCTAATAGAGGACTTTTTCAGTTGGTTCTCAGATAAGATTTGCAGAAGGGGGTGATAGAGTGAATACATTATACCAAAGAGATTTGCAAGTCTTAATATCTTTTTCTGTTTGTGCCTTGGATTACAACCTGGAAGAACATTGTTAAAAACCACATATCATATACTGGGAAGCAAGATTGCTTATGCTAGTTACTTCAAATTCTTCAAAACATAAAGCAAGATTGCTTATGCTAGTTACTTAGAATTCTTTAAAGCATAAAGCAATTGCATACGCTAGTTACATCAAATTATCAAAAATTGGAAGCTGCTGCTTTTTGTGAATCAATTATCGACGACAGGAATGCTAACACTCGTGTATCCCTAGACTAGGCCCAATCTGAATTTCTTTCCTTTTTCTTTTATATATCTTTTGCCCTAAATAAATTTCATGACTCATGCACACCCTTGTCTGAGCCCGAGATTAATTTGTTTAAAGCAGAGACTTGTATTCATCTTGGAGGGGCCATTTTGATCACAGCTGCCCTTCTGGTGGTCAGCCAATGCATCTGAGCATTGAGGCCCCACATTCAGCCATAGCATGCTGCCTTCATATTACGCATTAATGAATGAAATCCTGTGTAATTATTGAGGATGCAAAGAGGCTCGTGGTAACTTGTTCGTGGGATTCCTTGCAAGATAAACCTTATTTCCTTTAACCCTCATCACGGGTCTCAGGTCAGGACTACTCCCGAGGAGAAGATGATCGACTTTCGCAATGCTCTGGCTGAAGCCGGTGGTGTTGTCGTCGTCCTGAGGCCCAGCAGAGGGGATGATCGGATGGCTGCGTGTGGCCAGCTCGGTGAGCCTGTGAGATATCCAGCCACCATTACTCGGTCTTCCTGCAAGGTTCCAAATGGCTGTATGATTGATTTCGGAGGTTGGATGTCCTCTCCCCTCTCGTGCCACATTATTCAGTGCATTTGTTACACTTTACAAATGATATTCAGATTTACTGGCAAAGGCCCAAAAATTCTTCGAGAAACACTTTGCATTTTGTGGACGTGCATGAATTTTTCGCAGTTGTTTTCGTGAAGTTTTACATTTTAATTACAAAGTTCTATACTCATTGATATAATGCTTTATAAATTATGGATTTTAAGAATTGTTTCGACTTGGGAGACTGCTATGTGTGATTGTGGATTTAAGACTGCGTTGATCCTAAACTATCTGAAGGTTGCTGTTGAGGATTGATTTGTATCGACGTATGGAACAAAATTTATGAAGTTTGATTTTAACTGGATATCTTTTGCATGACAGTAATTTGTATAAAAATTTTATTCAATGTAAGACTACGTGCTTAAAAGAGAAACCAAAAAAGGAGGAGAAAATTTGTAGAAGAATTAAAAAAAGTGTTAATTAGATTTTTTTTTTTTTTTTTTTTGGGGGTAGAGAAGTGTTAATTAGAATTTAGATGAGTCCTAATCAAAATCGGTCCACAAGAGGTTTTCTCTCGTGAATCTTATATAAAAAATGTCTGTTTGTCTTCATCTGTGAGAGAGAGAGAGAGAGCAGCGGCTGCTCCTTCGTCTCGCTCATTTGCTGTCATCGCCACCCTCATCCCCCCCACCTTTCTTCATTCCCCCCCACCCAACCCCCCCACCCCCGCGGCTCCTTTGCCAATGACCGTCGTCGGTCAGTTTTTCACTTGTTGACAGTGGTGTAATTATATTATACTTCTAGCCCCAGAAGATACGAGGAATGGGCCAAATAAATCGTATAAATGCGGCCCAGTACAGCTTAAAGCCCAAACTGATGCGATCTTTATCGTTCTATCTTCATTGGAAGTTCAAAACGACAGGATAGCGTGAACGCTCGAGCTCTCCTGCCCCAGCCATGGGGACTCTAACGGTAACGGCAACGGCGAGCCAAAACCCTAACCTCTCCTCTTCTCTCTTCCCAGCAAAACCCTACAGATTATCACTCTCAAAGCTTCAGACCTCGCCTAGGGTGGTTAGAATTGGGGTTTGGGCGTACATGGAAAGGAACCCCAACTCCATTGGTAGCATCGCGAGCAAGGTTATCGGGTCCCTGCCCGTCGTCGGGCTCCTCACCCGGATCCTCAGCGACGAGGGCGGCGTCGGCGGTGACGTCATCGACTTCGCGGAGTTCCGGCGGAGGGTCGGCAAGAAGTGCGGGGTCTCCGATTCCAGGGCCTTCTACGAGTTCCAAGACCGACGAGGCCGGGTCTGTTTGCTCTTATCATCCTCCTTTTTGCTTTTTGTGGATAACGTGCATCTTTCCTTAATAAAGTTCTTCTTTTAGGGGGAAAAAAACATTTTTTGTGATTTTTTTTTTTTTTTGTTTACATTACCATTTTGGAAATCAAAGGATGGTAATTCCCCTGAAGGAGATCATAATTCGCTAATTGGGAAGCATAAATGTTCAATGCTGTTAAAATTTGTGTTGAAAACTTGAAGTGTGAATGCATTATATAGTTGATAATGAGAATTCCAAAGAAATGATATCAGCTCATGGGGTACCCTGGATTCTAGAAGGAAATTGAATTAGAGTTTTGAAAGTAATGACAAGGATTCATATTTTGAATGCCATGTAACCTTGGGAATATTAAGGGTATGTTATAGGCGTGAAACCCCCGAGAAAGAATACTTGAGAAAGATTTAACTAGAACCTTAGTCTAAAATCACTGGTGAATAACAATAATAATATGTGTGTACTTGATGTCGAATTTAAAGTCTCTGAAAGTTTGAGCGAGGTTCACCAAGTTCTCACAATGTGTTTTTGCTACTTTTTTGTAAATATGGAATTTATTTGGGAAGCCATTGTTGGGTTTCTGATGTCGGCTCATGATTTTCCCTTTTTAGCGCAAATACTTTCCTTTTTGTTTTCTCCAAGTCAAAAGAACTGTTTCAACTTGATTTCTAAATTCCTACTGCTATATTCCATAGTTTAAAGTTGCCTTCTATCTTGCTATTGGTCTGTAAAGAATGGACACGACACAATATGTGATACAGGTACAATATGATATGGAGATTAAGACATGTCAATTTATCAAAAACTAGGGCATGGGTACATAACAAATGTGGCTAAAATTTATACATACATGTACATGATGCTTTGTTACAGATGTGGGATACAAATATGATACTGATATGCTGATACAACAAACCATAAAACTTGAGAATACAAATACATTGTGGATATGTCATTAATAAACTTATACATTATGTGTGTGTTAATGTCCATTATTTGCAACATGATTTGCAAGGATAGAATTATTATATCTCAAGTACTATGAAATACTTTCTATTATATAAATGAATAGGTACACGAAGAATCATATTCCTTGTTACGAATTCCTTATAAGAAATTGGACACATTTTATGAATGTGATGTATCCATTGAGCAGATATAATTGCGAAGCAATGATTTATGCACTCAATTTTTAACTTCTAACTCTAAGCTGCATCTATGATGTTCAGTACATTTAGGATATGTTGCAAAATTTAGGACATGTCAAAAGAAGTGCCTAATACATATCGATCAAGTATTACGGCGCCCAATACTGAATATGTATCCTTATGGGTACATCTCTTTATCGAAGTAATCGTACAATGCAACTATTGGTTGAACAAATTAACTAGTCATAAGTATTCATATCCACGGGATCAAGCATCAACTCTTCTGCTGCATGAGTAATGTTTGATTTACCATGGTCTACCAAACTATCTTAATTTCGTCCTTGCCTTTCTTAGTTACGTATGTCAATGACCATGTAAAAACTGAATTATGACCCTCGATAGGATCATAATGTTTTGCGCTGGTCCTGAGATTTAAGGGGCCATGTGCGAAAAGTGAATACAGAGCCTTTTTTATATACTTATAAAAAATATCAATCAACACTAGCGTCAAAAAGTATCATCGAAAAATTGTCCTCGATTTTTAGCTGCAAATTCACTAAGTCTTTAACATCAATTTTATCTATAAAATCATTTTCAATAGATATCAAAGCTAGTCCATTTAGTCTTTCTTGTGACATGGTCGATCTCAGATAAGATTTTAATAATTTTAATTTTGAAAAACTTCTTTCTATAGACGCGACTATAACAGATATAGTCAATAATATTCTATAAGCAATACATGCATTTGGAAAACAATTTCGTATCTTTAAGAAATTCAGTATATCAATAGTCATCTTTGTTTCTTTTGGTAAAACCTCGTAAGATTTTTAGTTTTCCAAATAAATCTTTCCCATCAAGATCAGAAAATATATCATGTTTTGAAACAATTTCAAGATGATCACAACAATCTTTCAAATGATTATCGTCCAATGAATTTAACTTCTTTGAACCAAGCAAAAATCCAAAAATATCTTCATATGCTTTATATTGCTCAAACCTTTTCTTGAGTGAACCAATAGCTTGATCTACAATATATAAGAAATAATTAATTCTAAAAGATTCTTCAACTGATTGCGTTGTCTCTTCATTAACATTCTCGTCAAAATGTCTTTTTCTACAGTTTTGATGTTTTACTTGAAATACGGGATCAATTTCCATTTCAATAGTAATTTTTTAGCAGTAATCATAGCTTGTGTGAACTCAATTTCTCTATAGTTCTCAAAAAAACAAATCAACTCTTTTACTTGATATATCGCAATATCAATAAGCATATCTTTAGATTGTAAAGATTTGCTAACTAAGTTAACAACGAACAATATCTCATACCAAATAATCATGCCTAATAAAAATTCAAAATTTTCAAGTCCATGTGTTGCTAAAGAATCAGCTTCACTTCTTATTTTAGAGTCATGATCAGTTTCTGCTAACTGAAGTAGAGCTTCTCTTATTTCAAATACTTGAAATCTAATTGCTTTAACACTTTCAACATGACTTTCCCAACGTGTAGCCGACAATGGCTTCACAGTTAAACCTTTTACATTGTTTATCAAAAATTTTCATCGCTTTGTAGAGTGAGAAAATAATGTACAAATACGTTGTACCAGTCCAAAAAAATCTCTTACTTTACCACAACAATTTGCAATATCACAAACTGTTAAATTAAGACTATGACAACCACAAGGTGTGTACAATGCTCTAGGATTTATATCGAGTAATTTTTTTTGTACACCTTGATTTCTCCCTCTCATATTAGACCCATTATCGTATCCTTGACCTCGTACATCATTAATATCAAGATTAAGAGTTTTTAGCACATTTTGCAATTCTTTAAAAAATCTTTGTCCGGTTGTATCATTAACTTTTAAAAATTCTATAAAAAATTCTCCTATTTTTATCGGGCTTGTAAAAACATCGACACATCGTAATATTAAAGTCATTTGTTCTTGGTGACTTGCATCAGGAGTACAATCAAGTATTACTGAAAAATATTTAGCTTTTTTAATTTTTTGAATTATTGCACTTTTAATTTTAGAAGCTAACATATTTATCAATTTATTTTGGATGTTATGACCAAGATAATGATAATGAATTTCATCATGGTCAATACGTCAAACGTGTTCTTTCATTACTAGATCCTACTCTGCAATCATTTCAATTAGGCCTAAAAATTTTTCATTATTATTTTGATAAATTCTCTCAGTTGTTCCTCGAAATGTCAAGTTATGTTTAGCAAGATATTTCACAACAGAAATTATTCTTTGTAATACTTTTTTCCAATGTTCCTTCTCTTTATTAATTTGCTCTTGAATATATTTATTGGTTGTTTCATTTTTCTTTAATCATATGCGTAAATCAAGCCAAGTGCTCATGTTAATAATGTGCTCATTAGTTGTTTCATGTTCTTTAAGCCTAGAACTAAGATGTATCCAATCATTAAATCCTTCATTTGCTAACTGACTTTTTTGGAAACCATTTTTAAATAATTTACAACAGAAACAAAACACTTTATCGATATCTTTTGAATAAACTAAACATTCCCTATCATGTTTCTCTCCATTCGATAAATGTCGAGTGTAAAATGTCCGAAGAGAAACATCTTCCTAATTTATATTTAGGACCTTTTTGGACTAATATGTCTCTTATAGGATCATTTTTCACTAATAGATTTCTAAAATTTGTGTCAAGATTAGCCCAAGTTCTTGGATCATAAATATTCAAATTCATGAGAATGAACTGATTTGGTTGTTTATTGCATAAAACATTTTCATTTTCATTTTCATTTTCATTCTCATTCTCATTCTCATTCACATTCTGTCCTAAATCATTAACATTTTTATTCTCATTCTAGTTCTGGCCTAAATCATTAATGTTTTCATTTTCAATAGAATTTTCAACTAAACTTTGTGTTTCTTTAACAATGAATTTATCAAGGGCTCCACTCTGAGATTGAAAAAATTGTTCAATTTTTTTATTACGTTTATCAGATCCAGAAGGGTACTTTTTAGGAGGCATTTTTATAATAAAACAAGTACTATTATAATTAAATTGAAAGAAGTTAAAAGATTTAAAACAATACAACCTAATTAGAAGCTTTGAATGATGAGCTGCTTGGTGAAGAAAATGAGTTGAATATGAAGGGAAAATCCTGAGAAGAAAAGAGAGAAAATTAATATAAGTCTGATGTTTAATGCTTCTTATTTAACATCCATATTGTGATTGCAGAAGCAAAACCTAGCTAATCGGATGAAAAATCGGTATGATCATAATGGAGGGTTGAAAAGTTTCAACCAATATGACTATGAGTGTGAATTTAATGATGTATTTGTCAATTAACTAGAATATAAAATTTTATTAAGGTCATGTTATTTCAAATTGTTCCAACTAGAGACTAAACAGTGACCATTTCGAACTCGAATAATTTACAGGCATCACAAAGACTTGTACACGCAGAAACTACCGCAAATACAATCATCTGATTTCAAGTTTTCAAGTTGTAAATTCGAGTACCAACTCTCCAATTCTAACATGCCTAACATGCAAAGAGCCATCACATATTAGCATTTTATCAAACATGTCTTGGGCATTCTAACAGGCCAAATACATTATTTTGAAAAGCCAACATGTAAAGAAATTTATACAAATTAATGCAGAAAAATAATGTAAATCTGAACAAATTTGGCTAGCTCTTTTCAGTGCTAAGATGGACTATGAATTATCTGAATCATCAGGGGATCTTTGTGTTAACTGTCAACCTAAAGAAGAAAGATCTAGTAAGAAAAATAATGCACACACACAAGAGTATAAATCTATGGATCATGGGATCAGGTTGAGACTAATATACTATATATCTAATAGTATTAATCTGTCAACCAGAAGCCTATCTATTTAATAATGGGGCGGCCTGGTTGCCTAGCCAAATTCTTAGAAAGATCTGATTTGTACCGGAGGAAATCAGGTTGGGTCGAGTCATACCCACAAAGCAAACTGATTATTGCAGAGCCAAGTAAGAATAATAGTCTATGATACCAAGTTACAAACATGAAACATGTTATTTTGAAGAGCCATCACAATCATGGCATTTTATCAAACATGTCTTGGGCATTGTAAATCCGAGTACCAACTCTTCAATTCTAACAGGCCAAATAAACTTCAATGCAATAATTAATTCAAATTTTCATATGCTGAGGCCTGAGAAAACTAAAACAACACCAATTTAATAAGAAACATCTTGTATTTTACCTCAAAAAAAGCTTAACGGGTTCAGATCCTGACTCCTGAGATCTCGAGTTCGATGTAGTTACTAGGTTTGATGCGAATTGCGATCTGAAGAGAAGATGGTCGTTGAGTTTTATGATAGAGAGACGGTGATAATCTGGTACAGGATAATGGAAAAAAAACAAAAGCTAAAATCAAAATTAACAAGCAAATAGAAAGAAATTGTCAAGGATTACATGATTACATCAAAATTAAAAGACCTAGAGGGGTTGCTACCTTGTTGATCTTCTCTTTTGTTTTATGCCTCAATTCTTTGAGGAAAAATAAAGAGGTGCAGTTTGAGACTTGAGAGTTGAGACTTGAGAGAGAGAGAGAGGTGTAATGAAGAAGAAATGCCACATTCAGAATAGGAGAGAAGACTGGACTTGAGAGAGAGAGGCAATAAAGAGAGAGGTGGGACTGAGGATTTGCATGATTCATGATTGGTTCTGGTTGGTAGTCGGCGAAGCCGAAGAGACGCAGTGAAGGCTGCACTGAAGACGAAGAGACGCAGAGCTTTGGTTTTCAGTTTTTTTAACACCCTATAATTTGCTCTGAATTTTTTTTTGTTTTACTATTAGGTCGAGCCGTTGACTCCAGGGCCCCCCTAAACTTGGGGCCCTGTGCAGTAGCACCGGATGAACCGCATCTGGGCCGGGCCTGATAATGTTTTAACTAAAATTACATAGGAGTGAGGAATGTTGGTGGTGCCATGTAAATCCAAACGAGTCTCTCCATTATACTTGGCAACCCCATTACACAGTAGTGCTTTCTTCTAACAAGCGAATATTATCACATGCCAATTTGTCTTGTTCAAGATTCCTTATTACACCAAAGCATACATCTCTATACTTTCTTGGATTTGAGCATCATTTGGCGACTTAGGAACAACTTTGGGCTCATGTCTCCCTCTACTAGTATTTCACGTAGGAGGAGGAGATTCGAGAAGAAAATTATAAAACCTACTAGAGGCATAACATCGGTAAAAGTCACATAAGAAATCAAATTTTTTTTAATAATTTGATATAATTTCTATATTTAGCCATGACTCTAAACCCAAACCTAAGGCCTTTATATGGGCACGCATAAACGAGATTCTCAAGAAACCCGAACTTAACACTTAAGAAAAATAAAAGTATAATTTGATGAGCTTGGGAAAACATAAGACTTTTGCGTCTCAACTCCAATTGATGCAATCTAGGATGTGGATGAATCAAAATCTCATGTACTTCCCAATAGTTTCCAAGATAACAGGAGTTGATTCTTGGATTGACCGAACATGCCTTTTTTCGTCTTTTGAAATATTCATGTTGGACCTTTCTCAAGTCATGGAGGCATGACAGTAGCTTGGTTATCATCAAGCTTCAGCTTTCAGATTCAGTGCTGAAGTACAGTCAGGCAAGAGAACCTTCATTAAGCAGATTTTTATTTGAATTTTGATGTAGTATCTTCTTCCTCCGTAATGCTGGTGAGTTAGTTGTCAGCTCTGAGATGTGAGTCTTGGGCTGGCATCATGAGATTGCATATATGTAACCCTATGCCTCCCACATCACTTATGTGTTGTTGACTGAGAACAACCAATGTTACTACCTAATGATGTAGACATCAAAGGGAAAAAAGTCAAACTCAGGATGGATTGTCTTTTTTCCCATAGTTGGCCAATCCAAGACCGAGCTTTTTGGATCAATCAACCTAAGGCTAGATCTAGCGGACAAATGACCACAAATAGACCACCTTTGGGCTTGTGTTACAAACCTTCTATAAAATCTGCCAAGCCTAGCTGAATCAAGTCATCGAGAGGCAGAAAATGGTACGTAAATTGAGTGAAGGAGGGAAAGGAGCAGCAATATTCACTGTGAATCTAGTAGCAGCGTGCCAACTAGGCCAGGTTCTGCACTTTTTTTTTTGCATCAGGTTTCCCATGCCCTTCCTCAAATCTTTATTTGCATGTTGCCTTATTTTGCTAGTGCCAACTCCGGATAAGGATGCGATGTGGGTGTTTAACAAGTAGCAACCAGTTATGCAACATTTGATAATCAATGACTTTGAGAAACACTTCAGCGATGTGGGAAACAAGTGTTCCTAAATAAAAATATGCTATAAAATAGTGGATGCAATTTGAAAATGTTGACTACGTGTTTATGCAGTTACAAAGTAGCATAATTCCCAAGACTGACACTGTGTTGTGACATGAGTGTTGGCGCTACATAATGTAGACAATACCATTGTTTTACTACATATACTTACTATATCTAGTTGTAGGCCAAAATTAAGAGAATTTTGGTTTTAGCTTTCATGAATGACAGTAAGTTGCCCTGTTAAGAGTTTTGACTGTAAAAGTTAAAACATAATAGTTTTAAAAGTCTAAAAAGAAAGAATTATAGGAAGAAATGAGAACAATTTGAGGTTTGAGTCTTTTGATGAATATTTTCAACAAAATCATGCATAGATGCATGCATTTATTGATACATACACACATCATAAAAATAAGTTATACAGGCAATTATGGTCTTAATTACTGGGATTAATGATGGATTCCACAAAAGCCATTTGTTTCCCATGCCTTTACATGGAAGTTTGTTCAGAGACATCACATTACTCCGTTTACTTTTTGTACATAATTTTTTGTCAAACTAGTTTGCACTGTTTAGCTTTCATCAATATCCTTGCCTTGTGCTCACCTGGCATATTGACTGCTAATAATAGGCTTTAAGAATTTAAAGGAATGATTGTTTGAGCTAATTATAATTTATAACTCTTATCTCTGTATCAAAGAAAATGTTTGCCCTTGCCTATTTATTAAATTTGTAAATTAAATGCCCTGTTTGGGTAGGCAGGAGATCCGTTATATGTTCTTTTATGCTGTTGGCTGGCTGCTGTTGGTGCTGGACTTTTAAAGTCTGAAGAGATATTGGAAGGGGTGGCGAGACTTCGGATTTCCAATGATATTGAGTTTGAAGAGGAGAACTTTCTTTCAATGATGACTGCTGCAAGGGAGGTCAGTGCCACAATTGATTTTCTTGGTAATGCATCTTTTGCTTTCAAAATCTTTCCAGAATGTACCATAATAAGACCGAAAAACTTAAACTATGAATATGGTTGATTTAAAGTTAAAATTGACGGAGTTATTACTGGTTATGTTTATTTAGCTTCCTCTCTCCTTTTTTTTCTATGACCTCCCACCATGAAGGAAAGCTACCAATAATGAGCTTTAAAGGCTTGACCTTATACTTATCTTGCCCATTTATCCATCTATTCTTTTGCATCCTTTTGGTGATTTCAGATTATGAAGAACTAATCTTTGTCTCATACGGTGTCATTTCCAATCTAAGGAATGCATATTACCTACAAAGGACATCCTTCAAAGAAATTTTCCTCATTTTATGTTCTCTTCTTCATTCTTGATTTTGCTCGTTTACACATCAAACTTCGCTTGTTTTTTCTCACCTTATTCATTATTTTTCTCGTATCTTCATTATTATTAGTATTATTATTATTATTATTTGTCCATTTTCTTTTTGCCTACTCAAGGATGATTACCTTGCTTAATGCCTATTGATAAACATAAGCATGAATTAAATCTTGTTTGCTGCTTGATGCTTTCTTTTTTGTATTCTGGATGAGCTTATTGTTTTGTGCTTTCTTCCTATAATTTGTTTCTGGTAATGTCTCTTTATTTTCTAGTGTTGTTGACGTTTAGTTAATTGTTTTCTAGATCAATTATTTTCAGTTTTCCGGGCTTAGCATTGATATCCCAGATATATATGAGTATTTTCAGTTTATTAAACCTTCCACATTGTTCTGATAGATTCAGGCTGCTTATATTCTAAACGCCATAAATGGTTACTTATGTTATAGCTACATTGAAGATTGTCATAATTGAACCTCGCATAATTGAACCTCACATGATTCTGATAGATTGTCAATGCAGTCCTTTAAAGCAATGAATAATGTAGTCCAATTCAGAAGATGTATTGGAATCATCTGAAGATGGGTCAAAATTTAAGCCAATATTCATGCTGAATGAAACTGTAATTCGAGTTTAAACATCCAGTATTGGAATCATGCGAGGATGGATCAAAATGGAACCCAAGATTCATGCTGACTGCATTCGAGTCTAAACATCCTTTAAAGCAAGCTGGGGCTTGTAGCAGATTCATATAAATAATCTTTTGTCCACCTAAGTGCTACTTTACCAAAGATATTGTTTTGGTGTAAATCTGGTTTCATTTTCAATTCTCAAATTAAGCTGAGCAAATTCAAGGGGATTTAATCATCTCTTGAATTGTAGATAGTTATGAGTCTTGTGACAATCAATTTCCTGTGATGATTAGGTTTCTTCTTAAATGAAGGACCGTTTTTTCCTGCTGAAAATTTGTATTATCAATCTTCAAAGATTCAGGCTTCAGGGGAAAAAAATTCTGGTCATGCTCGATAAATTTGGAGAAAGTTTGTGTATTAGTTTCATCTTCTAAGATTACTTGCAACTGAAAACTCTCTTCAGAGTCTGTAGTCCTGATATCTGTCTTTTTCACTGGTTGATCATGAATTTCTATTTCATCAATTTACTCCAAAATAATGGCTCATTTTGTGTGCGTGCGCGCCGGCGGGGGGGGGGGGGGGGGGGGGGGGGGGGGGGCGGCGCTGAGATCGTGTGACAACACTGTTCGCCATTTATCTATGATCCTATTTCACTGAGGAAAACATAGCACTTCTCTGAGTTCTCTCAACTCTAGTGATTCTTCTCGTTCCCTGTTTGTATGCATGAGAATTGATTTGGGAATTGTGGGTTTAAATTAGGGCTAAAATGAATTTTATCAATGGAACTATGGATATATTTATATAAACAAGGGTTAATAGTTATAGATGGCTAGAATGAATTTTATCAATGGAACTATGAATATAATTATATGAACAAAGACTTAATAGATATGGATGGCCATGATATATTCTAATTGCAGTGGTTATCACTTTCATCTATTTGTTTATGCTCTAAACTGAAGATGTCATTCTATCATTTTGGATCCATCTTTCCCTAGACCTGTAGATAGTTTGAGGACTTGATTCCTAGTAAGTTGTAAGCACTCATGAAAGTTTGGTTTTTCAGTGAAAACTCTCTTCAAACCAATTGCATTCTTCATTCAACACCTTGGATTAATGAAGATGAGGGCCTACCATGAAGTTTAGCAGTATTTGAAGCAAAGAAACTCCATGTTGTTTAAACAAAAGTTGAAAACATGTGGGGATGAATAAAGGATCTTCTGTCATTAGTAGGGGATTTCTCTGTTCCTTGAGTGGCTAGATATGTCAAAACATTTTGTTGAAACATCAGGTTGAGGAGAGTGAATCAGCAGCTTATTGGAGAAGTATCTAATAAGAAGTTTGTCAAAATTCATACTGAAGGTTTTACTTTTGTTGCCAGATGTCTTTTGACTATGGCCAAGGTCGTCTACACTGACCGACTTAACCTACTTTTGGAAACTTGAGGTGTTTACATGGAGGAACCAAAAGGATAGAGGTGACTACAATGAATCAAGCATCAATTAAAGAAGATACATATGGTATGGATCAATGTTTAAGAAAGCGGCAGGCGGGGCCTAGGTGATTTCCAATTTTTTTAATTTTTAATATTTATTTAAGTGTTACAAATTGAAAATTGTTGAGAGAGAGCGCGTTAGTTTAAGATATATCTCTCCTCAATTATATAAATACATGAAAGTCGAATCATACTCCTATTTCTATACTACTCTTTATACAACTCTTCTACCACTTTTTATATAAATATATTTTCTAACACTCTTTCTCAAGCTGGAGCATATACTTAATACATGCCCATCTTGTCACAAACAAAATCAATTCGTGTCTTCTCAAAAAACTTTGTGAGTAAATACACCAGCTGATGACCGAATATGTCGAGTTTGAACAATTTTCTCTTCTATCTTTTGACGTATCAAAGGGTAATCCACTTCAATGTGTTTTGTGTGCTCATGAAATACTAGATTTTCAATTATGTGAATAGCAATCTAGTTATCACAGTATAACCTCATAGGACACTCTGGAGTAAAATCAAGCTCAGTCAACAAGTCTCTGATTTCACAAGTTACATTCATCATCGCACAATACTCTGACTCTGTATTAGATCGTGACACCACATTATACTTCTTGTTTTTAATGACACAAGATTTCTTTCAAGGAACACGCTTGTGGTTGATCGCTTATTAATGGGATATCATACCCAATCAGCATCTGAAAAAGCAACAACTCTGATATGTATACAATTTGAATATGGAAGCCTCTTTTTTCGGAGACTTCTTTAAGTACTTGAGAATCCGCACTTCTGCATCCTAATGAGTTGTTCTTGATGCTGAGAGAAATTGACTTACGATACTCATAAGAAATGCAATATGAGTTTTAGTTATCGTTAGGTAGTTCAGCTTACCCATTAATCGTTGATACCTGGCAAGATCATCTAAGATCTCCTTGTGATCTGATAGCAGCTTGACATTACTTTCATAAATGCATCAGCAGCTCTACACCTCAACATACTTACCTCAGAGAGCATATCAAGCATATATTTCCTCTGGTAAAGTAATTCCCCTCTTGAACTTAGCTCTACTTCAATGTCTAAGAAGTGCAACAAAGATCCAAAGTCTTTTCTCTAAAAATGCTTCTACAAGTAGTATTTCACATCAACAATCCATGGTCATCATCACCAGTATCATCCACATACACTACAAGGAGTAACTTGTTTCCCTCGATAAAGTTGCCAAAACACAAAATGATCCTTCTGAGAATGAGAAAGATCAAAAGCTCAAATAACAGAGACAAATCTTTTAAGCCAAGCTCTCGATGACTGCTTTAATCTATATAAGGACTTCTTCAACATGCCCACCTTCCCTGACCTCCCGAGCAACAAAATCGGGTGATTGCTCCATGTAAACCTCATCGTCAAGAACACCATTAAAAAATCATTCTTAACATCTAATGGAGGGGCCAGTGATGAGTGACAATCAAAGAAAAAAGAATCTGCATGAAAGTCAGCTTTGCAACTGGCGAGAAGGTGTCCTGAAAATTCATTCCATACACTCCATATAGGCCAATGACCTATTTATTCAGCTTCACAGTGTACACCCACTGACATCCAACTGTTTTCTGTCACAGAGGAAGAAGAACAAAATCTCAAGTTTCATTTTGCTTTAAAGCTTAGCATTTTTCCTTCATGGCATCCTTCTGACCTGATTTAGATAGGGCTTTTGATACAGACTTGGGAATAGAATATGAGTGCAAAGAAGAAAAAGACGTAAAGGAAAGGAGACAAATGTGAATAAGATACAAAACGAGAGATAGATGTGTAAGTGTGTTTACCCTTGCAGAGGGCAATAAGAACATCATTAGAACATTATCATAATTAGTAGTAGTATTACTAGGGATAATGTAGATGTATTCTTACCAATTTGTGTTTCAGAAATTGGAATAGTAAAAGATGTTGGCACATGTGCGGTAGAAGTATGTCATATGAAGACTGATTGATTCTCTAAACCAGTGAGGGGTTTTTAGTTCCCTATGTACATGTGACAATGTACCTAGATCTATATTAACCGATGATGGAGTATGCACGACTGGTGGATCCTAAACAAGAAAAAATATATTGTCGTCCCCAGACTCTAAGGAAGAAGGCTTACTATCAAACTCATATTTAGACTAAAAAAAAATGACGTTGGCTAAAACAAGAAAACGATCCAGTGAAGGACATTAACACTGATACCCTTTCTGTGTCCGAGAATATCCAAGAGAAATATATTTGAGAGTACGAGAATCAATTTAATTTTATGAGGACCATTATTTTGAACAAAACACAAACACCTGAAAATTTTTGGTGGCATGAAATAAAATCATTTTGAGGACATGAAATCAAATACGGGATTTGATTTAAACAGAAGAAAGATCTGATTAATTAAATAACATGTAAGAACTGCATCACTCTAAAAATATTTAGAAAATTTTTTATGAATAAGCAATATGCGAGCAGTTTCAAGCAAATAATAGTTTTTATGTTCAACAACACCATTTGTTGAGGAGTGTGCACATGAGGATTGATGAATAATGTCATGCTCTGTTATAAAATTTGTGAAAGATGAATTAAAGTACTCCTTAACATTATCAAATTTTAAGATTTTCACAGAATCTCAGAACAAAAAATTTGAAATATAAAAAAAAATCTCAGAACGAGATTTCATGAGATAAATTCAAGTAACACGTGAGTAATCATCTACAAAAGTAATGAAATAATGAAAATCAAGTTTGAATTTTATTGAACATGGACACTATACATCTGAATGAATTAAATCAAATGGGTGATTAGCCCGTTTATTGACTCTACTAGGGTAAGACACTTGATGCTTTTCTAACTGATAAGACTCACATTCTAAAGACTAAACATGACTAGACTCAGAAATCAAAACTTTTAAAACCGATAAAGAAGGATGACCAAATAGATAGTGATGATCAAAAAGCGAAATTGAAATGGAGCACGCCAATGGTTTGGAGATCGGTCTAGGTAATACAATCTATATTTCTCATGCTCGATGTCAATCATCTTTTTCTCTAAGTTTCTGAAATTCACAAAACGTAGGATATAATTTTACTGAACAATTCACTGCTCTAATAATCTTACTAACTGATAGTAAACTCAAAGGAAAGTTTGGAACATAAAGTACAGATAATAGAGATGAAAAAGATGTAGCATTAGAAAGTCTTATGCCTTGCACAGATAAAATAGAACCATTGGCTAATGTAACAGAGGGAAAAGAATACGTAGAATCACAGAGGGCATAATATCTTTGTTTCTAGTCATGTGATCAGAAGCTCTTGAATTTATAATTCAAGTAGGAGAACTAGATGAAGTAAGAAAAATAATAGGATTACCTGTCCTGACTAAAGTGGCTGTGAAAGAAGGTGGAGTGGATGGTATCTGATACAACTGCTCTTTCATCTGTTGTTTACTGACGAAACTTCTGCTATCAAATTGCTCCTCCTGAGCTATGGCTATATGAGCAGATCGAAACGATTGTTGTCGTTGTTTCCCTTGCAATAGTGGGCAGTTGTACTTGGTGAGGCCTGGCTCCTTAATAGATCACCTTTCTCGCTCGTCCTCCTGAACGATCATCACCACGGTCTCCACCTCCTACTGCTCTACCTTGGACTGCAAGGGCAGAATGATCCTGAGACTCTATGCTGGCTGAATTCTGTGACTCTGAGGAAACAACTTCACGTAAGAAGTGATATATATCTTCAAGTGACTTGATAGTGAAGCTGCCAATCACATTCGGCCGAGCCTTCAAAAACTTTGGATGCAGTACTCCTAAGAAAATGAAAACCATCAACTTGTTCCATCGTTCTTGCATCTCCTTCACATCAGCTGTGATAGAAAAAATCTCCTTGATTTCTGCAGAAAGTTTGTTGAAGTCAGCATAGAATCGAACCAACGTTCAACTTTCCTACTTACTCCAGAATAGCTCATGAATGACATCATAAGCTCGACTCAGGTTACTGCCTCTTGGATACAACTTGTCCAAATAAGTTCACATTTTCTTTATAGTCCAACAATGTAAAATCAGATCCTGAACACGTGGCTCCATGTTGTTCAAGATCTATCGTTGAATAAGTGCTTCATCTTGCCTCTAAGTCTATGTCTTTGGATCGGGGGATCGTCAGTCAGATTATGATTCTTGGCTCTCTCAGTAACATAAATTTTAACAACCCATTTCCAATGTAGAAAGTTGTCACCATTCAACTTACTATCACTAATCTTTTTAGATACAAATTCAAAAACTACCGGCTTAATCTCTTCTAGATTCAACAATCTCTTTAAAACTAATCAAAAGAACCCCTAAAATTACAAATACACTCAACTCAGAAACCCAAACCAAACAAAAATTTCAAGTTAAAACAAATAACAATGGGTTTTCACTACCTATCCTCGAAGGAAAACGACAAAGATTTTTTTTAAACTCTACTTCTGTTGAACTTCTAACATAAGAGAGAAGAAGCGGAGTGGAAGACGAGCATGGTTTGAAGGAGAGAATCAATTTGTAAGAGAAAGACGAGCAGGTCGATCTGAATCGTGATCGAATCCAGGTTGGTTGTCAAAGTCAGTAAGGCAAGTTGGGTTCGAGTCGAAGGCAATGGGTGTTCACGGGTCGAAGACAAAGGCTATTGGTTCGGGGTTTGGTCGAAGGAGAAGGCAGTGAGGCAAGTTGGGTTCGGATCGAAGGCGATGGGTGTTCACGAGTCGTTGGTGAAGGTAGCGAGGTCGAGATTGATTCGAAGTTGAGAATCAAAATCGAGGGCGATTACGAGGGCGAATTCAAAGTTGAGAAGCGGTGTCGGAAGTTCACGGTGAAGGCGACGAGGTCGAGATCTATTCGAAATTGAGAATCAAAGTCGAGGCCGATTGTGAGGGCGAAGTTGAAGTTGAGAAGCGATGTCGGAAGAGCTCACAAGTCGAAGTCGAGGGAAGTTGATGGGTGTTGGCACTTCTGTGGAGAAGAAAAGAATAGAAGAAAAAAAGAAGAGAATAGGAAAAAAAAGGTTAGAAAATTTAGGATCTGAACTCTAAGGCTCTAATACCATGAAAATTATTGAGAGCGAGTTAGTTTAAGAGAGATCTCTCCCCCCAGTTGTATAATTATATAGATACATGAAAGTTTAATCCTACTCCTAATACAACTCATATACCACTTCTTATACAAATCATATTTCCTAGGACAAATTAAATTAGTGTAAGTATTAATATGCGACCCAAGAAATTATGAATAATTGATATCACAAGACAATTTTTCATACCTAACCAACTAACACTCTAAGTATGAAACTAACAATAATACTCTATTAGTCTATTATTTGTTCTTTAACCCAAGTTTTTGGCCTATTTTGTTGTTGTCTAGAATTTTCAAATGGAGAGGGAAGTG
This sequence comes from Agave tequilana, assembly GCA_038442645.1. Classification (NCBI taxonomy): domain Eukaryota; kingdom Viridiplantae; phylum Streptophyta; class Magnoliopsida; order Asparagales; family Asparagaceae; genus Agave; species Agave tequilana. The sequence continues at coordinate 972,366 of JAVJIF010029907.1, forward strand.
AAGAGCAGTTTTTGACCTATTTTATCAATGTCTATAATCTCCAAACCAAGAGAGAAGCAAAGAGAAGAAGAAAAAAACATCAACAATAACAACTTCAGCGGTAGAAGAAGAGGAGGATCAGGAAGAATCAAGGAGAGAACAGAAAAGCAACAGTAGAAGAAAGAAGAGGAGGATCTGAGAAGAGAGAAAAAAGAGGATCTGAAGGAGCAATGCGCAATAGTAACAACAGCTGCTATACAGTGGCAGAGAAAGAAGAGAAGATGAGAAGAAAAGCGACAGAAAAGGAGAGGAAAAGAAAGAAGCAACAATGGTAAAAGAGGAGAAGAAAAGAAGAGGAGATTGAAACAAATCAATTTAAATTTGAATAAAATTGTTGCAATTTTCTATAAAATTGAACAAATTATCAACAAATCTAGCTTTGGAGAGTTTGGTGGCGTTGTGGAGCTGAGATTTTGGCTCTCCTGGGAAGGGAAGAGAGGCGACGAAGTAAAGAAGGAAAGTTTGGGGCTGAGAATAAAAGGGTGAAAGGCAATGTTGGTTTTTTATCCCCCACACTCTTTAGCCAGATAATCAAAACGGGCTGGACACGGTTTTAAGTGGGTCTGCCCCACATATCTTAAAAGAAAAGGAAGAAAAACTGACCCGTCTAGGCGGCCCAAAGCGAAGCGGACCGCCTATGCGGCCCTAAACCCACATAAGCGAGCCCAAGTGATCATAGTGCCTACATAACCTGTTCACGATCAAATAAAAGCAGCACAGGGCCGTCTGCGCCTCGATCGACTTTTAAACGCTGGTAGGGACATGTGGAGTGGTGATATATGGTTCCAGGTTAAATTCCCATTGTCGAACATACGAGATTGACTTCGGAAATTAGTGAAGTGTGTGTCTTTATCTTTCATACATTTATATATACTAGCTATAAATTTCGTGCACCAAGTGCACATTGCTTAGATGTTACTATTTTATTCATAATTATTTTTCTTGTTATTTTCATTCTTATGTGACATTTTAATTTTCATTGTTGCTTAGATGTACTATTAGTTGAAGGTTGAAATGAGTAGAGTAACATATATTTATATTGATTTAGCACTAAAAAGTCACTATTTTAAGATAGGACAATAATCATAAATGGTTTCTGAAATACAACTCTACATAAATTGTTTTGAAGATTATTTTAACATGATTTTAATTGTGATTGAAAAACCTCACTCCATGAGAAGAGAATTATCGTGCAGGGGTTTAAACACTCTATATCTTGCTCATGGAGATCACATATTGTCATCTACTATCTATTTGCGGGTTTGTTTAGATCTCTTTGTTTAAGATTCTAGTATAGGAAAATATTTGTCTAATCAAAGATTTGGTGTGATACAAATTACATAGAAACAACTTATTTTATATTAAAAAATCTATTTGTTTCCACCATAGGCTTCTAGATAGCATATTTGTTAAATAAATTACTAAAAAAAAAGTGATTTTTAAAGAAAAAACTCTACAAAAACCCCGAGAACTCCTTCATCCTCGCATATTTTTTCAAAGACAAGTTCGAAAAGTATCTAACTTTTCCATCTTCCTCCTCATTTATAAACTTTTAGAAGTAATTTTTTTAACAGATTTTTTTCAAAATTTCCAATTTAATTTTATTCCTCCACCCCTTTGTCAAATTTTAAAAACTTTGTTTTCTTAAAAAAAAAATTCTAGAAATCCTTAAATTCGATCTTCATATTCTCTTATGTATCCTACGTTTTGTTTTTAGACAAAAATCTAAAATCTTGCCTAATTAAATAATTTGGCTTGATATAGATTATCTAGAAAAATCTTTTTTTGCATTAAAATTCTATTTGTTTGTGTTAAAAAAATACCCCAATCCTTACCTTAACTTCAGGGTTTTGGTATAGTGGAAAGATTTAATATGATATCAGAGCAACCCAAGTTTAAATGTCATCGAGCGCGCATTTAAAAGCAAATTTAAAAACAAAAATACGGTTATCGCAAATGCCCAAGTTTCGGCTCATAAAAAAGGTACTCGACGTACAGGGCCTGTTAAAATATAAATACATCAACTCTCATCTTAACTTCGGAGTTTTAGTGTGGCGGCATGAATTTTAATAGTTTGGATCATTCATGGGCTTCTTGATGGCATATTTCATGAGTAGAAATCCTAGCAATATTATATTTTTAGAGAAAAAATTCTTAAAATCCCCCAATTTCTTTATCTCCTTCGATTTTCAAAAATTCTTTTTTTCTAATGAGAACTTTTAAAATTTCTAAAATTTCCATCTTCTTTCTCCTCTATAAATTTTCTTATTTAAGAAAAAGTTTTCTAAATTCTCTAATTAAATCTTATGCCTCCTCTCCTTTGTAACTAAAAACTTCATTTTCTAGAAAATTCTAAAATTTTCTGGTATTCCTCAACTTAATCTTCTTTCTCTTCTTCTTTGTTTTCTTAAACAAGTTTTTTTTTTAAATCTGAAAAACTTTAAAATTCCCAATTTAGATTTTCTTCTTCCTCCTCTCAAAGTCCTAGAAGTTTTGAAAAATCTCAAATTTCATCTTTTTCTTTTTTCATTCAATTTTTTAACAAATTCTAAAAGAAAATTTCAGTAACTCGACTCTGAGGAAGAAAGAGATTGGAGAGAGGGAGAAAGGGGATTGCGGAGGGAATTAGGGGACAGAGCAAAGAGCAGAGGGAGAGGGTGGAGGTAGTTCACCAGTGCGCCGACAACGACCTGCGAACGGAGTGCACAGGAGGGTCTGTAGTTCCTTGGAAGCATGAAGTGGGCGCGAACAAGTAGAATAATTAGAAAGGATGAAGAGGTCATCAACAAGAGAAGAACGGTTGAAACCCATGAGCGGTAGAATAGTTTCAATGGCTGAGATTATTTCTTGGATAAAGAATAAACTCTGTGGTTAGGTTTAGAGTTTTCTTTTGACGGCTTAGATTAAATTTAATTAAAGTAATGGCTCAGGTTGGCTTTGGACAAAAACGCAAGGTGCTTTATGGTAGTGTATGTGTGTAGGGGAGAATGTATTAAATATTTTGGAGTTTGTGTCGCTTGAGAATATTTCTGTTGATGAGTATAATTGGAAAATAAATTAGGTGGCCCGATTAAGGATGATGCAAATTTCATCCAACTGATGTACAAAAGAAGAGGAGGATATGGAACCGAACTTCATAAAAAATGGTTAAAATATTTGAAATCTTGCAAAGAGTTAAGAATGGGTGTTGTAGGACTACATCAATATTGTAATTTTTTTATTGAATTTACTCCATTTTCATTGATAATTTGACATTTTGTACTCTATACTTAGGTAGCACGAACACTTCAAATGTGGAGCCATGTCGTGTTTGACACATGCATGTTGAACACAAAACTTTTATTTTTTATGTACTTTATAGGTTTTTTTTTTTTACGTGCTGGTGTCTCGTGTCATATCTATTTTGGCGTGTCCGTGCAATATAGTTCTACACTTTTGACATTCCCACCTTCCTCCACGATAAAATGTAGTATTGTGGGTCTACAATTTAATTCCCTAAATATTATGAGTGTCCTTTTAGTGAATATTAGCATCATGATGTTGTTTGTATTCCCTCAAATATACAAAATTTGCATAATCAAGCAAAATCTTTTTATACATATCCCTCTAAGGAATTCTTTTTACTCAACCTTAATATGATTAAAACAAAAAAAAACCTAGATTTATTGTATGTGCAACTAAAATGCATGAATAAAAATGGCTATGGTTAGGGTTGTGTATAGCACATATTTAACATCAGAAGTAGCATATATGCAAATGGAGATGGATACATTTTATAAAGTTATACATTTTAAGTTCAGATGATGCATATACAGAATAAACCTTTATGTTCATTTCGTAGTGTGCTTTATTGTTATGTTATGGTGGTTTTTTCTGGAATCTTGTTCTTTTTCCAATTCCCACTACCAATCAATGTCGGGCGGGGCCCATGTTTTATTATTCTTTCTTGTTGGGGGGTGATATATAGCATATCACCCTTTTCCCATTTCATGGAAGCATTATAAGGGATATCTGAAAGACTGAAACGCATTAATAAAAGTTTTATACTCTTTACTACATCTCTGTCGTAGAAGTAAGCATATTTATTTTTTAAAATTTAATTTAACTAGAATGAGAATCCGTGTATCTTTAAAGTTATAGGCTCATCTATAGGAGCCCCTCCAATGATAAATTCTGCATGTGCAAGGTGTAGTGCTAAAAGATAGTGTTGTACAGATGTGTATTTTTCCTTTGGGTTTTCTTGTTGGGTAGGGGATCCTTGTGTTTAGTCATTCTCACATTTTCCTTATTTTATCATTCTCACACTGTCTTTATTTTTTTCATATATTCATGATTAATGCTTTTTGTGGAATTTTCTCGACCTTGAGTTGTGTTTCATAGCTTATATCATGTTTGATAGGAAAAGGGTTAGACGATGCTCATATAATAAATATGTGAATACTGATTGACTGAAACATAACTGTCATACAGAAGCGAGCAAAGCTGAAGGCAGCAGTCCCTGAAATTCCCATGGAGGTGCGAGTGGAGAAAGCTCTCGAGGCTATTTATGTTTGTTGCTTCAGCAGAGATCCCATACAAGAGGAGGATGTGAGACTACTGTGTATCATGCTAAATGCTGTATTCCCTTCGATTGGAAAATCTGAGATGGACAGGATGGTGACATCCATGGCAAAGCAAGTAGCTGATGGGGAGAGAAATTATCCTGAGCCAAAAACTTTGTCCAAAGAGGCTGTACAGAGGCAGATGAAGGACCTTCAATTTCTTCAGCAGAACAAGGAGAACTGAAGTTGAAATTATTGTAACTAGTGTTTGTTTTAATACAAGAAGAAATGAAAAAGAAAAAAGAAAAAAGGAAAAGACATTCATACACCATGTTCTCTTAAATTTGTGTTTTAGAACATTAAATGCTTGAAGCTTTAAAAGCCTGAGCCTGGTTTGTGGGAAATATATTTGAGCGAATCTTAAATCTCGACTTGGAACCATTTATCCTTTGAGATTTCTGAAAGGCGCAGTTGCGAAGCTATATGCCTTCAACAGATATCATCACGGGTTTGGTTGCTGAAGGTAGGCTTTCTGTAAAAATTTAGCTACAAGGTTTCGGTGCATGAGTTCTGGCAACACATCCATGACTGTGGACTACTTCCTAACTTGCAATTGAATAATGGAAACACATGGAAGGTAAGAACTGGCTGCTTTCAATATTTACCTCTGGCGGCCTTGTAGTATTGTTTTGATACTTCATCTGTTCATCCAAAGACTATTCTGATGCCTTGGGTTTGTCATACAGGTCAGGCTAATCTGACTGGCGGAGAAGTTCTAGCGAAGTTCTCTTGCTGTATTTGCTCCCAGTTGTGAACTCAGGTTGTCCTACACATCAAGCTCCAGCTACTGTCAGGTACGAAATCTGCACATGGAGAATCGATTACTGCTCCAAATAACTTCAAATGCTTCTCTTACATATCATGGCCCGTTTGCGATGTTTTCTCATATTTTAACAGGCAATCTCATAATACTGAAAAATATCAATTTCTTATAATTGTCAAATGAAAAGCACATCGCGTGTATCTGTGTATTTATAGTTATGGCTAAATTAGAAAGGAAAAACTATCTTTCAACTTGTCACTCTGCAAAAACTATTATGACTTTGCTTTTATGATGCATAAATTGTCGTTTGTTCATTCGCATGTATGCTTGTTTGTGTTACTGTGTTATTATGTATATTTCAAGAAATAACTGTGTTACTATGATAAACTCAATTAAGTCCACTTGTCAATATATTTAGCACATTGTTATCGATCGGTTGACGATGAAAATGTGTTTGTAACCTCAAATTTGTTCTTTTAACCATCCTTCAAAACTTTCATTTATGTTTTCTCCCTTCTTTCCATAACACATTACTTGTTACCTCGGGACTTTTTGTTAACGTGCCAATATTGAAGATTTTTGCTCTTAGAATTTTTGAGTGATAAATGAAAGTAATTTTCAGTATCCAGATAGCATTATCAGTTTTGGAAAATTTAAATGATATCAAGGAGTCTTCACAGTATCATTATCATGACAACAGTAAATCTTAGTTGCTAGCAGTATCATATATACACCCAAAAATGTGTAATTAAACTACTAATTATATCATGAAATTAACACTAATCACTTGTATATAGGCAAAAGTGTAGGAATTGGATTTTCAAACTTGATTAAAGTTTTGTTTGATTGATGGAGAATTACAAATAAAGGGGTAAAATGTGTGTGAAAATTGCTCCATTAGAGCAAGATCAAAATTAGATTAATTAAGCTAATCTAAATGCTAATCACACTCCATGACAGATCAAAAATAATGCAAGGGAACATGATGTGAGCCACTATTCAAGCAGTGCAAGACAAAAGTAAGTTTTTTTTTTTTTGTAGTCAAGAGGCGCATGAAGGCACTCAAATGTCCGGCAAAATGTTTGAAATTAACTTTTTATACAAAACAAGAAAAGAATTTTAAAAAACCAAATCTTGGATGGAAAGAAAGCTTAGAAATAACATTGCCATGTGAAGTGAGGCTCACAAATAAGTGGATTTCAAATTTTTCCTTCCGAGCAGACAGACCCTAAAGATCTATTAGAGAACTTATTTTTCTCATTTTATATGATGCTTAGTTGATTTTTATGTGGTGGTGCACATTAGAAGTTAGAAACTTGAATCTTCTTGTAAGTGGTCTATTTAGTATTTTCTACCTCAAATAGTACAAAAGAAAATATATAATAGAGACCGTTACTTAAAGATGGTTCAATGATAAATAAAATTAAAAAAATAAGTTATGGAAGGTTTCACCTAGGCTGGGAAAAAAAAACCAAATTAAATAAATAAAGACTGCAGGAGCTGCATCAAGAAAATAAAGTTATGTAAATGAAGCACAATTTAAAAAAGAGCTTGGCTACAATCTTGAGATTTTACGTGATACGCACATTCTGTTTATAACGGTAAAACTGACAGAGTTATCCCAGAGCAGTATTTGATGGTGTAGGTATCCTTAAAAATATTGCTCTAGCTATTTTTGAGTAAAAAGTAAACAAGTGTAATTCTTGAGAAATACAATGATTATTACTTTTGAAATGAATCATGACTATATATTTAAATTTTAGTAGACGATTGAGATTTACAAAATTCGCGACAATCTTTGCTGCATGCTTTACACTTGCATGGGCACGTAGTGCTATAATGTTTGTGGCACTTGCATGCACAAGTACGTAATGAGATATATCTCATGCATTAGTTTAATACTCCTCTAACTTCAGTACAAAATTTAATTAAACGTCACATCATCAACAACTAGTTGATGGACGATGAATTAGTTTTATTTTATTTTATTTATTTATTTATTTTTTGAGTAAATCGCAAGTGCTTAGTTTTTCTTCTACAAATTGGCTTTTGTGGTTTTTGTTAACCTCTCCTACCCACGATGTGCAATAGATCGAATTCGGGTCGGATCTTGCAAGATCTACGAGTAGATCCATTTTAGATTTATAGGGTTCACCTGAGGATTAAAAGCCACTAAGAAACTAAAACCTAGTTGAGAATTCAAACTCAATAATTTGTTCGATTTAAATACAGATTTTGTTATTATTCGAATCCATTATTTCTCTTCAAAAATAATAATCTTCGCTAAACTTTTCAATTTCAATTTTGTTTTAGTTTTATCTTTTTGAAATATTGGGAATTGGGCTGAGCCCAACCTCAGTCCGATTGCTCCAGCCCGGTTGAAGCAAGACTAGCATTTATAATTTGTGAACGGGCTTGGGCTTATGTTTTCTGCCTGATTTATAATCCGTTTGGTTCGAGCATGAGGCCCGACAAGCCCGAATGAATGAGACTTGTGCTTGTGAATTTTAACTTTAAGTTTTGAAGGATTTGTACACGAACTAAATGTTTTTTACTAGATTATTTCATTACTTATATAATATCAAATAAATTTCGTAAGATTGTGAATCTCTTACAATCATAATGGGAGAAGTATAATCTCTCTATTATTATAAGACGAAAAAATATACTATTAGTAATAGTAAATATAGTTTTACTTGTTAATTAACTTGTATAATAACGGCTCAAGTTTGACCGGTTAGTTTAGAAACGGGTGTGGCCTTAAAAATCTAAAACCAACATGAAAATGGGTCAGGCTTGGGATGAAAAGAAATAAATGGGTCCAACTCGGGCTTATATGAGTCTGGCCCAAGCCCGGCTATTTCTCGCCCATACAACCTTGCTCTCAACGAAAGTGAGTTTAGGGCTGGCTGCAGATGTTGGCCCAATCAATGTCTGGGTGACCATTCCTATAAAAGCCCATTAGATAACCAATAGTGGAGACCTAAATGTACCCATCCAAAATTCACAGTAAATTCATAATAAATTTCATAGCTTCAACAATCATCTGATAGCCTCCCCTTCTTTTGCTTTGTTCTCTTCCTATGTTGTGAATAGCTTTTTTTTTTTTTTCCTAATTAACTCAACCGCCGACAGAATTCACTGACAACCTACAGCGAGCAAACCCGGAACCTGGCCCGGGTCATGTCGAGGGAGAAGAAATATTTGCGAGGCGGTGTTCGACCAGTAACTGTGGGAAGCATTGTGCTCTAACCGACTCAGGTTAACCGGTGAACAACCGCGGGGACCGTTGTGAATAGCAATGCATGAAGCAAAAGCTAAAGCCACAAGTACTACTACTATTACAAACGACAACATCATGCCACCAAAGAGCATCTTCTCATTCCCCTCCTTCAAGTAGAAAAGGCACTGATGCGCTCTCCAAGCAATTCTCACATGCAGACTGATACTATGGACAAATGGAGTCTTACAAGCACCATCCCAAAATGTCATGCACAACGCATAAGATATATTAAGAGATTGTCTGCTTCGAAATTTCCATTATTCTCCGAGAAAATACCAATTCAAGTTGCATATACAATGAGCAATTTAAGTGTTCTCTGTTGTTCTAAGATTTCAAATGCATAAATAACGAACTATAACTTTCGCCTGGAACCATGTTATAAACAAACATGCAAAAGATCCAAGAGGAGGATGATGGTTTGCCAACAGAAATCATTGGTCCTTGTGAGTATTACTCTTATTGCAGATTCTTATACAGCCATAAGCTAAGGGTTATGTATGTAGACATACTCACATTTCAAATTATTTGTGGGAGCCCATGCATGCCAAATCAATTGATCACACTGGTTTTGTATTAGGTGAAGAACACTAGCTTCTCCTATCCTCTGCTTGTTGATATGACATCTGATCATCTTCGCAGTGTGGCAGAGGATAGTGGAAGATACAAGGATTTCTTCTGAGAATTCAAACAAGGATAATGAGATACTAGACTGTGTGTGTTATGAACGAGTTTGATACAGTCATTATATCCATTCAGAAACAGAATATTTACATCAACTACATATAGACATGACACATGCAGATATTTGGGGATTCTACAAGAAGCTGTTTCTCAATCAAGTAGCCTTGTGCCGTAAATCCTATACCTCCTACTTCCCCATTGATCATTTTCATCCAGATAATACGACATCAAGCAACACGTTATCCATGGTGGATTCCTAGAAAAGGGCTCGCTGCTTTCTTCACTGCTGGGTTCATTTATGCCAAGTAGCTTCATCATCTTTTTACTTAAATCATCAGGCCCTAGATTACCTCCGAAGAACTTCACCTGTCATGGAGCATTCTTAAGATAATACACAGAAATAGTTTCCCATGAAAGCTCTATACGATACAACCTACGGCACTAAGCTTCAATTGATATGAGAGAGTTTACCCCATCCTCGTTAACAATATATGCATGAACTCTTGCTGTAGGATCTTCAAGAGTTAGCCTAATGCGGTAGTGCCCATCAACAGGAGAACGAAGGTCTTCACCACGCCAAGGACATGATGCTACCACCCGAACAACACACTTGCACCTGTGTGCTACCTGCAATATAAATAATTCAAAGTGAAAAACAGCCTTCTTCAAGAATAATCCAAAGGTGGCTCTAGAATTAGTACTACCTTCTAAGTTCTTTTTGGGGCTCCAGCCATCATAGAGGCCCCTTGCTATTGTAAATATTCAGTAGTATACTAGAATTCAGGACAGATTTTCGTTAAAAAACAAATCATTTTATAAAGATCCCAGCTCTGCCTTGCAAGTTACTATTTTATGAATTGAAAAAAAAAAAGAAATAAACAAATAAACAAAACTCAAGAATATCCAAAACAGTAATTTCTGATTCAGACATTACCTTTAAATTCATTGCCCTGCTTTTGCACTACCCACCCACCCCTTCTCTAGCTCTCAACTCTTCCCTGGAACAAGGTCAACCAAACAGAACCTTGTATCAAAAAGGGTAACTAGGATTAGGGATCTAGAAGTAAATAGTTTGAGAGTTTGTTTGCCTTTCTTAGATTATCTAACACCAAATGAAGAATAAAATAAAAATTGGTTCTTCTTTTTTTTTTCCTTAGCGGGTGAGATTTTTGAAAACAGACCAGGCCTTCTTGAAATTTCTTGCAACCCATCCCAAATGGAGTGTATAATCCACTATGTTAAAACATCATCCAATACACAAAGCACACTAAGGAAAAAAGTTTCTTGCATACACAATCCAAAAGCTCATAATTGTTTGAATGTTTTTAATAGATAGATGTTTAATTGAGAAGTCTGCACATTTAACTGAGAAATGTCGTTTAATAAATCTAAATGGGGAAATGGATTCCTATGAACAGTCCCAAAGAATTGGGATGAAAGCCTTCTTGTTGTTATTGGCTTAACTGTCGAAACATTGGGCTCACACATAATTGGCTTGACCTTTTATTGCTATTAGTTTAACTTAGCTTCAGGTTTCAGCTCGCATTCTGCAAGCTACAAGTGCTTCTTCACACTAACATCTATAAGTGACTCTCCGTTCTGCCCTAAAGTTCATTTAGCTGGAAGACCACCTTATCTCAACGTGTGTGCATGGGGTCCCCCCCCCCCCCCCGGGTGGGGGTTGGGGGGGGGGGGGGGGGGTGGGGGGGTTGAAGAGGTATACACGGGACATAACAGAAGAAGTTACATAGACTTGTAGAAATGTATGGCGAGCCATCCAAACTGGTAATATGGACTATTCATTTCTGATCCACAATCTTAAACCTTATAAGGATCACAGATCAAGGAGATTAAAATTTGTAGTCATTGCATCTCTTAAGTTCAAATTGAATGGTTTATAATAGTCTTAAAAGTTGATTATTTTGATCTACTTGACTCGGAGGCTAAAAGAAGCCAATCCATTTGATTTTAATGCTCATAAATTTAAGATGACGTGATCACAATGAACAGTTCGGATTACCAATTTGGATGGTTTATCATGCATTCTATAGGTTTGTGTAACTTATTATACTACAGCCTCACCCTAAGGTGACGTCATAGATGCAACCTAAGGAATTACAACATGGCACAATCTCAACCAAAAACCCAAAATAGAGGAAATGAAATTTTCTTTCTACAAAACAAATGTTAACTTTTCGAAAGACTCCCCTATCCGTACATGTCGCCAATTGTACATTTTGACTATTGGAAATCACACACACAACCCACTTTCTCTCTTTTTCTCTTTCTTTCTGAACCCAAAAACAACTGCCTCATGCTTCTTCTTTCTTCCTTGCAAACTAAATCCCAAGTCTCGTGGATCTTCTCCTCCCTCGCCGATGACATTTTTTATTTATTGAGAGGAGGGTTTAATTTGTACAAGGGAGGAGATTAAATCATTTGAAAATGCTTTATAGGATTTTCTTACTGGTAGCAAGTTTAAAGCATAGCTTGAAAGTTTAGAGAGTGCTTAAACAAGAAGCTTGATTTGAAAACAGACCTTGTGGAGCTTTAAAGGCGAGGACCATTTAAATCTATGTACTGGAAAGGAGGAAATATTTACATTGTGTTGCTTTCTTTAAGGTTTTCTTTAGTTTCTTAATTTTGATAATCTCTAGAGAAGTAATGGTTGTGCTAGTAGGGTTTGAGGATCTCCATCAGTTTTAATAACATGACCATGTTTGCATTCTCATTTTATTTTATATTGTAAATGCTATTTTTTTGGGTTCTTTTTTGTACTTTATGTTCCATACTTTTGATCATGTTTATTAAATAAAGGAGAAATTGATCTTTAACTTCTACTACAACTTCTTACAAATCCATTGCCGAACATAACAGTTACATTCTTCTAAGTTTTTTAGTCCACTCCCTTAGCCATTTATGATCCTAATATAGTTCTGTCAATTTATTGCTTTTTCTCCTCTTTTTCCTACATGTAATGTTCCATGTCTATTGACCCTTGTCTCTTCATTAGTCATCACTGAAAAGAGTTCTACACAGCTGTCTCCAGACCCATATCAGGACGATAGTCTAAGCACGTGATTTTGGAATCTTGCATCCAATCTTATGGTCATACATGTTACTCATTTAACCATTAAATTGAAAATTGGCAAAGAAGACAAAAGACCAGACATACAATGCTTGCATCCAATTTATCGCTTAAACATATTCTATTAGTCCCTCAATCAGGATCAGACTTTCATAGACATACAATGCTTGCATCCAATTTATCACTGAAACATATTCAATTAGTCCCTCAATCAAGATCAGACTTTCATAGGTGGAAAACACTCAAACCCGTTTCCTAATACACCCAAATCGCACTGGAGGTGGCTGCCTCTTTCTCACAACCAAAACCTAGATGTGAGTACATGAGAGAGAGAGAGAGAGAGTGTGTGTGGTGTGTGTGTGTGTGTGGTATGTATGTATGTATGTACGTATGGATATGTATGTATGCATATATGGATATGGATAAACTTCTCTCTCTAAAAATCGTAGAGGGGGGAAGTCGTCATGCGCGGCTTCCCCTCACCTCCATTTGTTCCTTTGTATAGGGCTTAGATTTATTTCTCCTAGTTGTGAGAAGGTGCCAGAGAAAATTTCATGAGATGAAGTTTGAGATCCGGGGATTGATAGCAGCAAAGGTTACTTTACATCGTTCATCTTCGCAGTTGGGACAGAATGCGCATTAGACTTCGTGCGATCTCAACTGCTAGAAGGTGGCTAGCAATTCAAGCCATCTTGACTTTTTTTAGATTCAGGGATTGATTGTTGCAGCGGTTACTCTTTGTCATTCAACTTCGCGGTTAGCAGAAAACGCGCACAAGACTTCGTGCAATCTCAACTACTGAAATTGACCAGCAATGCTAGCCATCTCGATTTCCCCTTACGATCTCTTCTCATCTCATGTGGGGCTACTAGGATTATCAATGATAGCGAGTTATGTTTAGGCCCGCTATCAGAAGTTCAATGATTTCGTCAATAATTGAGTTCGTAGTTGTTTGACGACGATCAAAGTCCCATCTAGGGTTTGGGTCTACAAAAGCAGGGTCGGTTCTGGACCGATTCAACCAGTGTGACCGCACAACGCCCCCAATTTTAGGGGGGCACTTGAACCAGCCCTGAGCAAGGTATGTCTTTACTTGTGCATGTGGGTCCCATTGGACAAAGGAGTGATGGTTGGGGTAAGGAGCTTTGTGGGTCGCTTGGATTCGAGACATGTGGTGCGTCATCAGCAGCTGCGGCATGGGCAGCAGTCTCGAGGCTGGTGTGTGTCGCTTGGATTCGAGACGACGCGGTGCGTCACCAGTAAGTGTGTTGCATGGCAGCAGTCTCAAGGTTGTTTCGCTGCCCAGGACTCGCATGAGGGAGACGAGGAGGCGCCATTGAATGGGCAGCTGCCACGTAGGGAATTACTGCTAAAATCTTAATCAGTCAGTTTTTTGTAGGATGAGGGCAGCGCATGTATAGATCAGAGTTGGAGTAGATGGATTAAGATTTTACAAAAAAATCACATACCTAGAACCGGTCAGTCAATTACTGCTATTTGATTATGGTAATGCAATTTTTTGTAATTCAAAATTCTTTTCCTCTTTTACTTTGGATCATTTTTTATATGAGTAAAATCTTCACTTTTTTTAATTTAATTTGATAAAAGGAACTCTTTTTTGTGTGAATTGCTTCAATTTTGTGGCTTAATTCTGATTAAGACTTTTCAGTAAGATCTTCATCAGTTCACTGTTTAGATCGCACTTGTGGATAAATTATTAGTTCCGTGTGATTGTAAGGCCTGAAATTTTTCTTATTTTTGGTTATTGAGTGCAACTTTTTGGATGTCATATGAAAAGGTGTTTTTTTATCATGTGGATTGCTCCATTTGTGGCTTAATTTTGATTTAAAAATTTTCAGTAAGATCTTCGCTCAGTTCATTGTTTTGTTTAGATTGCGCCTATATGGCAGTGCATTATTAGAGCATAAAGCCTAAAATTCTTATTTCTCAAAAAAAAAAAAAGCCTGAATTTTACTTATTTTTGGTTGTTTAGTGATGAAGTTTGTATCGTGAAGCAATGTATCTACAATTTTCTAATTGTTAATCTTCTGTGCATACAATTAGATGGATTGGCAAGGTCAAAAACTATCTGAAAAGCAGATGGAGATCATGCTCATTGCATTTGCCGCCATGGCCTTTATTGTTGGGTACATGATTGGGTCGTTCCAAACTATGCTTATATATGCGAGTGGAGTTGTAGCTGCTCTTATAGAGAAGCTTGAGTCGAAGCCGCACTTCGTCTGAATTTTGATTCTTTCTAAAAACGCTCGGATTCGTAACTGCTCTTGATCAAGTTGGTAACTTTATTTTTGGTTATTTCTTCTTTCTACCTTTTAGTTTCTTTGAAACAATATTAGATAAATGAAAATTTTATCATTTACAAATTTAATTCCTTATTGGGAATTGTTTCATATATTATTTAACTCTCATTTATTGTAACTTGAAGAGTACAATACAATTGCTAATGGTTTTTTTATAAGTATATAAAGAAAGGCCTTGTGTTCATTTTCACACATCACCCTTTAAATCTCGAACCGACCTTGTACAGGAGGGTTAACTATCATCTTTCTTTTATCTTTGCTCTAATCAGTAGATTTAGTCAATCTGAAATCTACAAGAGGATCGACTTTATTTCGATCAGTAGATCTAATTGATTCAGGTTGTAAGTTGATCTACAAGAGATTGGATGTTCTATATGTCTTGTATTCTCTTACGAGTAGTAAATTTGGCGAGATGGATAGTGCTTCTTCAAAATGAGTCACGAAGTTTATTCGTTAGTGTGTTAATGGTTATTTTATGATGAGTTTTTGGGTTATTTTGAGTTATTAAGAGTTATATTGAGTGATTAGGTGCTCATATGAGAGAGATATTATAGAAGTTGGATTCAGGGGCTGTTTGTTTCGTCGTAAAAGGCGTAAAAGTCTGTAATTCGTAAA
Organism: Agave tequilana; assembly: GCA_038442645.1. Lineage (NCBI taxonomy): Eukaryota > Viridiplantae > Streptophyta > Magnoliopsida > Asparagales > Asparagaceae > Agave > Agave tequilana. Next base: position 987,757 of record JAVJIF010029907.1, read on the forward strand.
TGACTTACAATTCAATTACAACTACAGCGTTTGTTTGGACCGTAATTTGTAAAAGACTTACACAACTAAACTATCACTGACTTCCAACTCAGTTACCAGTCACTTACAGCCTAGTTACAGTTAATTTTATGGTCATGCAAATTTGTATTATTTTATTATGTTAATATTAAAAAATTTAAATATTTAGCATTTTTAATATTTATTTGCAATATTAAAACTTTTTAAATCACCAAATAGTTAATTTTGTGGTCAACTTTTTCACGTACGACGTACACATTACGACAACCAAATACCGTAAAATATAATACACTTTCCCACTTATAACTTTATTTTACCAATCAAACACTATAAAACTTATATGCATGTAACTCATTTACAACTATAAAAGAGTTTACCAATTACGACTAACGAATTACGGCCAATTACGACAACCAAACAGACCCTCAGTGTAATTTTTTGTGCTTCTCTTTTGATTAATGAAAACAATTTTATTGTTCAATATATATTTGTGTATACATAAGAGGGCCTAAGCCCTCCGCTCCACCACAACCTCTACAAAAGTTTCACCTCAAAATTTGCTTGCGCTTCATAGGTCGAGTTGGATCACCAATCGGATTTGAGTCATGAATTCAAGACACATAACAAATCTCCACCTTGTCTTGAATTCCACAATCAAACACCTCACATAAAACAAATAGCTATCCTCCACCTTCTCCACAAAACCCTGAAGAGTATCAAATATGACACATACCAATCAAGTTTAGGAGCGTTTGAACTTAGCAACAAGAAAAGGCTTGGTCAACATGTCTGTTGGATTGTCGGAGATACCAATCCACAAGGATTGTCTCACCCTTATCAACAATATCCTGAACAAAAAGTATCTAACATCGATGTGCTTTGTCCTCTCATGATGCATTTGGTTTTTGGTCAAGTGAATAGCACTTGGCTATCACAATGAATGGGTGTCACCTCTAGATTTCGAAGTGAGCTCCTCATCACGTAATCCTCTCATCCAGAGAGCTTCCTTAACAACCTCAGTCACAGCTATATATTGTATACAATGCAACTGTAGCCTGTAAAGTAGCTTTCCAACTAACCGCACAAACACCAAAACAGAATACATAACAAGTGAGTGACCTCCTATCAACATCTCCAGCAAAATAACCAACTAGACCAATATTGCCCCTCCGAACTCCAAGCATACATTAGAAGTACCTTTAAGATATCTCAGAATCTATTTCACTACCTGCCAGTGACTCTTATCAGGATAATACATATATCTACTAACTATACTAACAGCCGGAGAAATGTTTGAGCGAGTACATAGCATAGCATACGTGATACTGCCACTGCGCTAGAGTAAGGTACATGTGCCATATACTTCATCTCTTCATTTCTTTGTGGGTGATAATGCAGCTGAAAGCCTGAAATGAGCAACATATGGAGTACTCACAAGCTTGGCATCTCATGCCAAAGCAATCCATAACCTTCTCTAACATACTTCTTCTCATATAAATACAAAGTTTCTACTTTTCGGTCTTTGTGAATCTCTATGCCAAGAATCTTCTTAGTTGCTCCTAAATCTTTCATTTCAAATTCACCTTTCGATTGTGCCTTCAACTAGTCAATTTGAACTATATCCCTTGTTATTGTCAACATATCATTCAACATAAAGCAACAAGTATATAAAAGAACCATCTGAAAGCTTCCTAAAGTATACACAATTAGCATGCAAGCTCCTACAATAACCAATACGCCCATATATGAATCAAACTCTTATACCGCTGCCATGGATGGACTGCTTCAAGCAATAAATAGATTTCTTCAACAAGCACACATGGTCTTCCTTTCCCTCGATTTCAAAACCTCAAGTTGATTCATATAGATTTGTTCCTCCCACTCACCATGCAAGTAATATGTCTTAACATCAAGTTGTTCCAACTCTAAATCATGCATAGCAACCAAACCAAGCAAGACACGAATAGAGCTATGTTTCACAACAGGAGAGAAAAAAATATCATTAAAATCAACTCCTTTACCTAACTATAGCCCTTTGCAACCAATCGTGCCTTGTGTCTTGCATCTTCTGTTCACGATGCCTTCTTTCTTCTTAAAGACCCATTTGTAGCCAACTATCTTCTTCCCTTCAAGTGGCTTCACAAGCTCCCATGTTCCAACTTTTATGAAGAGATTCAATTTTTTCATTCATGGCAATCATCCACTTAGCAGAACCAGCAGAAGAAATGGCTTCTAAATAACTTGAGGGTCCACTGCCATCAACTATTTCTGCAACTGATAGTGCATAAGCAACTACTGAATCCTCGTAATTATATCTCCATGGTGGATGAATATCTCTCCTTAGCTGCTTCTAGCAATGGTGTACTGCTCCTGTCCTTCTGGGAATTGATCAACGCCACTAGAAGTGCGCTGCTGAAGAACTGAACCACCGGTCATTAACTCCACTTCTTATCCTCTACTCTGCTTATTTTGTATTCTTCCTGAATCACTCAAACCAACAACTCCTTTGGGTGAAGTAAAACAGACTCATTAAAAGTCATATCTCTGCCAATAATGAATTTTGGAGACTTGGGAAAAGGAAACCATAACATGTACCCTTCACATCAGATACATAATCAAGAAAAATGCATTTCTTTGCCTAGGCTCTAGTTTTCCTTCATTAACATGTGCATATGCAAGATAACAAATACTCTAAGAATAGAATAATGAGCATGTGTACTAGACTATACCTCCTCTCGAGTCTTGCACTCAATAGCAGTCAGAGATCAAAGAATCGGCCGAGTCGGATACGACTCGGCCGAGTCGTATCCGACTCGGCGGCCTCCGGTTTAACTCGGAGGCCCGAGTCACCAGTGGATCGCCGAGTCGACCCGGATCGGGTCTGACTCGGACCCGACTCGGGCGACTCGGCCGAGTCGTTCACGACTCGGCCGAGTCGCCCGAGTCGGGTCCGAGTCAGACCCGATCCGGGTCGACTCGGCGACCCGTGACCTTTCCCTTTAAATCCGATCGGGGAGAGAGAGAGAGATCAGATCTGATCTCTCTCTCTCTCTCTCTCGTCGCGATCGCCGTCTCCCCCGCGACGCCCTCCGGCCCTCGCCGTCCCACCTCGTCGCCGTCGCCGTCGCCGTCGCCGTCGCAGGTAAATCCTCCCCTCTCTCCCTCTCAGTCTCTCTCTCTCCCTTCCTCTGTGCCTCTCTCTCCCTCTCTTTCTCTGTCTCTCTCCCCGCAGGCCGCAGCGGCGCGCGCTCTCTCTCTCTGGCCTGCAGCGGCGCGCGCGCGCTCTCTCTCTCTCTCTGTCGCACTCTCTCTCTCTCTCGCACTCTCTCTCACTCTGTATCTCTCTCTCTCTCTCTCTGTCGCACTCTCTCTCTCTCTCTCGCACTCTCTCTCACTCTGTATCTCTCTCTCTCTCTCTGTCGCACTCTCTCTCTCTCTCACTCTGTATCTCTCTCTCTCTCTCTCTCTCTCTGTCGCACTCTCTCTCTCACTCTGTATCTCTCTCTCTGTCGCACTCTCTCTCTCTCTCACTCTGTATCTCTCTCTCTCTCTCGCACACTCTCTCTCTCTCTCTGTATCTCTCTCTCTCTCTCTGTCGCACTCTCTCTCTCTGTATCTCTCTCTCTCTCTCTCTCTCCCCCTCTCCCTCTCAGTCTCTCTCCAGTCTCCCCTCTCTGTCTCTCTCTCTCTCCCTCTCCCTGTCAGTCTCTCTCTCTCTCTGTCTCTCTCTCTCCTCCACTGTGTTCCTCTCTCTCTCTCCTCTGTCTCCGTCTCTCTCCCTCTCTCTGTTCCTCTCTCTCTCTAATTAATTTACATTAATGTCATTTAATTTAGGTTAGTTTAGGTAAAGTTAATTTAACTTAATTTAGGTTAATTAATCTAATAAAGTTTTGTAATTAAGTTAGGTAATTTAATAATTTTATTGAAGTTAGGTAATTAAGTTATTGTAAGTTAATCTAGTATAAATAGTTTAGCTTAATTTAATATAGTTCATAAATTGAATTGAATTTAATTTAAATTAGTTTAGTTAACTTAATTTAGGTTAATTTAATTTAATAAAGTTTTGTAATTAAATTAGGTAATTTAATTATTTTATTAAAGTTAGGTAATTAAGTTAGTGTTGCTTAATCTAGTATAAACTAGTTTAGTTTAATTTATTGTAGTTTCATTTAATTGAGTTTAATTTAATGTTTTTAATTTAGTTAATTTTAGTTTTAATTTAATTTAACAGATAATTTTTTTAAATTTCAGTATGGCTCCAAAGCAACGCGATATTGGATGGGAACATGGTACCCCTGTTGGTGGAAGTAGAAAACTTGTGAAGTGCAATTATTGTGGGAAACAAGTCCATGGTGGTATCACTAGATTGAAGCAGCATATAGCACATGTACCCGGTCAGGTGGAAGGATGCTTGCGAGTATCAAAAGAGATATCTCAAATAATGAGACGACATCTTTCTGAAGGTAGCAAAGAAAGAGCGGCCATTAAATCTAAAAAAGATCGACTTATGAGATTAAGTGAGGAAGATTTCTATGAGGTGACCGAAGAAGATTCTGATAATGAAATTGAAGAAGTTGGTGGTTTGGAAGGAGTTGAAAGAAGACAACTGAAACAAGCCATGAAAGAAAGTCGTGAAATGGCTTGGAGATCGGCAGAAGGAGTTGATATTGGTGGCAGTAGTTCACAGCCTTCAGGATCAGGGAGTAACCGTGGATTGCGTCGGAGTATGACTATGAGAGAAGCTGAAATTCCAGCTCGTGGTATTGATCCTTACATGTTCCCAACAAAACAGAAATCAATCAAAAGCATGTTCTCAACTGAGAATATGAAAAAAGTTGGGAAATCCGTGGCGAAGTTCTTTCACTACAATGCAATACCATTCAATGCAGCTGATAGTGGTCCTTACTACCAAGCCATGATTAATACTATTGCGGAGGCAGGTCCAGGTGTAAAAGGCCCTACAGGGTACCAGATTGGCAATCTCTATTTAGAGGAGGAAGTGAAAGAAATTGGAGTATATATTGCTTCAATAAAAACAAAATGGCCGCAGTATGGTTGCACGATCATGTGTGATGGATGGAGTTCTCATAATAGAAAGCCTATTGTTAATTTCATGATTTATTGTGATAGAAGCATGATCTACCATACTTCTGTTGATACCACTAATATCTCGAAGACTGCTGAGTATATATTCTCGCTAATGGATAAAGTTGTTGATGAAGTTGGCGAAGAAAATATCGTGCAGGTTGTCACAGATAATGAGGCAAGTTTCAAAGCAGCTGGTCACATGTTGATGGAGAAGAGAAAACATTTTTGGTCTCCCTGTGCAGCACATTGCATTGATTTGATGCTTGAAGATATTGGCTCTTTGAAATCAGTCAAGGAGACATTGGATGATGCTAAGGTGATCACATCATTCATTTACAATAGCCTCAAAGTGGTGAATTTAATGAAGCTATATACCAAAGATAGAGATTTGTTGAGACCAGGTATAACACGGTTTGCCACCGAGTTTATTTCTATTGAAAGCCTTATTCGCTATGAGCAAGATTTGAAAAGAATGTGCACGACTACAGAATGGCGTGAATTCAACAGGGAAAGGAGTAGAAGAAGTGTGCGAGATAAGGTTGCTAATCTCATTCTGACTGACCGGTTTTGGAAGAAGGCAAGAGAGGTCCAAAACATTATAGATCCTCTGTTAGAGTTTGAAGATAGTGGATCAGGACAAGAAACCTACACTATCTATTATATATGAAGCTATGGATAGAGCAAAATTGGCTATAAAGGCCTCAAATAAGAACTGGAAGAAGTACTGGGACATCATTGATAGAAGATGGGAGGGACAATTGCATAGACACTTGCATGCTGCTGGTAATTCATTTGCCTAGAAATCATATTTGTTGACTAGAAATGAAACTGTCATATCATAACAATCGTTTGCTTACATTATTGCAGCATATTTTTTAAATCCAGCACTCCAATATTCAAAAAACTTTTCTACACATCCAGAAGTGAGATATGGATTAAAGGAGGTCATTAAAAGATTGGAGCCAGATTTGACTAAACAAGCAAGAGCTATTAATGAGGTAATAATAATTTATTTATTTCATCGATATAATGTTATGCAAATATTAACACTTGTGATGTGTATTCTCACAGATAAAATTATTTGTGGATGGAGTTGGAGAATTTGGAAGCTCACTAACTAGAAGAGCAGTGCAACAATCTCTTCCAGCTGATTGGTGGATTAATTATGGCGAAGAAGCTCCCAATCTGCAGAAAATTGCCATCAAAGTCTTAAGCCAAACATGTTCTTCATCGGGTTGTGAAAGAAATTGGAGCACGTGGTCGCTAATTCATACAAAAACTGCGCAACCGGTTGGCAATGAAAAAGTTGCATAAACTAGTATATGTGCATTACAATATGCGGTTGCGAGTAAGAAACTTGACATGCAAAAGCGACACTGATGATTATTACAACCCAATTGATCTGAACAATATTTTCAATGATGATGATATTTTGGATGAGTGGATTCGTGAGGGAGAACAGCCGATGTTACCACCAGATGACTTAGGTTGGTTAGATGAAGGTATTCGTCATACTGACGAAAGTGGCGGTGATGATGGTGATGGTGGTGATGATGACAGCGGTGATGGTGGTGGCGTGGCGATGATGGTGGTGAGGGTGATGGTGGTGAGGGTGATGGCGGCAGTGATGGTGGTGATGGTGGTAATGTTGAAGATACTCATGGTGTTGGTGGAAGCCAACGAGATGATGCTTTAACATGGGATTCACAATATTATGCCACACAAGATACAGATCATGGAGGCCGGGCGGGGATTTCACAGCAGCGTAGGCATTTGGATCGGTTGGTCGAATTCAGTTCTAGCGATGATTATTCGAGTGGACATGATTACTACTCACATGGTCATCATAGTCTTGAAGGCCATTTACAGGGGCTGGGTTTGACATCTGGCCAATATTCTGGCACTGATTATTCTAGCACTGGTGATTACTCTACTAGCAGCACTGAATATCGAGGTTTTGGGTATTATCACCATGGAGCTGATATTGCACAGCCCCTACCGCCATATTACTCTGATAGTGGATCCTGGGCAATCATCTCAGCCTACAGGATCTCACCCACAAACATATCATTATCCTTATGGAAACTATATGCCTGGTTTCTATATTATCGCGGGCCAGATGATAATGATGATTTGGAGCCTCCTCGTAATTCAATGTGGAAATGACTATATTAACAGGTACTTATGAATTATTTTGTGCAATTTACTATATTATGCATGTATTTTGATATTTTCTACCGACGACGCTTGTATTATGCTTTCACGTTATGTTTTGAGTGTTAGGTGATATGTTTTGAATATGTGATGCATGAATTTGGATGTTTACATTTTTTTATGATTTGTCATGATTTTTCATAATTTTTTTGGCGCTCTATGTAGCGTTTTTTGCGTATCGCCCGAGTCCGATCCGAGTCGCCGAGACCGATCCGTCTCGGTGCCGGCCGAGTCGGCGGCCGAGACCGAGACTTTGAACCATGATAGCAGTAGATGGTGATTTGTTCACCAGGTAACATGCCATCATTGCTTCTGCCTAAAACTCCTTGCCCAAAACAGCATTTGATAGCATACATCGAGCCTTCTCTAACAGGGTCTTATTCATGCGTTCTGCAACTCCATTCTACTCTGGTGTTCTCGCAACTGTGTGCTGTTGACAATCCCTTCATTCTTACAAAAGTCATTGAACTCTCCTTCACAAAACTCAAGACCATTATCAATTTAACTTGCTTCCTTGTCGGCTTCTCAAGCAAAGTCTTCCACTGCTTAAAGGTTACAAACACTTCATTCTTATGCTTTAAGAAGTAGACCCAAACCTTTCGGGAGTAATCATCAATGAAGGTAAGCAAGTATCGAGAACCACCACATTTAGAAGGAACTTGTGAGGGTCCCCAAAGATCCGAATGGATACAATCTACAGTGCCTTGGTCTTATGAACTGTGAAGCTCACTCTCTTCTACTTCTCAAGAACACAATGCTCACAGAACTCCATCTTCCATGTGCTCTTACCACAGAAAAGACCCTTCTTGCTCAACACACATAATGCTTGCTCATTCATGTGACTAAGTCTCATGTGCCATAGTTTGGTGGGATTGAATCTGACAAAGATGATGAGGAAACAACTACTGATTTTGTGATAGTGGATCCCTGCAGCACATATTAACTTCCAGTCTTCTTGCCTTTCATCAGAGTCAGGGCACCTTTACTGATTTTCATAACTCCATCTTCTCATGCGTACTTGCACCCATGGTCTTCAAGAGTGCCTAAAGAGATTAGATTTTTCTTCAATATAACAATCTCACTTCATACAAAGTTCTCATGACACCATCATGCATCTTAATTCAGATTGTTCCATTTCCGACAACTTTGTATTTATCATCGTTGGCCATCAACACAACTCCACCTTCAATAGATTGATAGGTGGAAAACCAATCCCTATTGCGACACATGATATGAACAATATGAATCGATAATCCATTCATCCTTCTACCTTTTGTTGTCATCAATAACCAAAGAAGATCGACATCTCTGGTCTTCTGTAATACTGGCTTCTACGGAGTTTTCCTTCTCCTGATTTGATTGTCATTCTCATGCTTCTACTTATTTAACAACTTGTAGCATTCTGACTGCGTGTGCCATTTCTTCTTACAATAGTTGTGAGTTAGATTTTTATTTCTAGACTTTAATCTAAATTTCTGCCTGTCACCATTCGATCCCTTTCCTTTGACCTCCCTCTAGCAAACAAGCCAACTCCTTGACCATTACTATTACCATCACCAACAATCAACTCCTTACCAATCTTCTCTTTATTCAACAAATTTTCTTTTAACATCCTTAATTGAGATAGAGTCTCTGCTATAGATCATGGAATCTCTAAAATGCTTGTTAAGAGGGTGGTAAGAAACACAACAATAAGAGGGCTCTATCCTCAACATCAATTTTACTCAAATCAGTAATAATGCAATTAAATTCACCAATGTGAGATTTAATGGTACCTTCAGCCACCCGAAGCGTGTACAACCAATGCTTCAATAGAAGACGATTTGTGAGAGACTTCGACAGAGACAACTCTTCGAGTCTACGCCACATACCAGAAATCGTCTTCTCCAAAGGGACTACTTGCACAACTTCATTTCACAAACACAATTGGATGGGAGTTTGTGAGAGAGGGAGTTAGGGCTTTCTCATACAGATCATTCTAAGCCCCATCTGACATATTTCACTTTCAGGTTTCTTCTCCTTCCTGGGCAAAACTTCTTCAACCCACTCTGAGTCGAGATGACCAGCATCCAGACTTGCCATATGCTAAAACTGATGTTGCCATCAAACTTCTCAATATCGATTTTGGTAATCAACGACATATTGATGCCAGATCATAGATCTGATACTCTTATACCAATTTGTTAGAACAAATACCCAGATCAAGCAAATAGACCAAGCAACAAGTAAACAAATGAGAAAGACAAATAACGTGGTTCGGCTCTATGGCCTACATCCACGAGCGAATGAGAGATTCACTATACCAAATTATGAGGTACAAATTTTGGTGGAAAACACTCAAACCCTTCTCTTAATACATCCAAATCTCACTGGAGGCTGCTACCTCTTTCTTACAACATAAAACCTAGATCTGAGTATACAAGCATATGTTTGTGTATGTGTGTATACATGAGAGGAAAAATTACATTCCAGGACGGGTAACAGCCCAAGCCCTCCACTCCACCACAGACCTCTAAAGTTTCACCTCAAAATTTGTTTGTGCCTCATAGGTCGAGTGGGTCACAAATAGGATTCGGATCATGAATTCAAGACACACATAACATTCATAGATAGTTATTTCACAAGCATCTTTTATAGGATAAATAAAGGTAATATGAGGCTGGATTCAGAATTGAGAAAGCGAGGAGAAAAAGGAAGAAGGGCTCTAGATTTTGGGTTTACAAAGCATGGAAGAAAATAAGGGAGGAGAGCGGGACTAGATGGATTGGGGGTGCACTTCGGGTTGGTCAAGTGTCCAGTTATTCAAATGTGCCAAATGAGGGTTCTGCAAGGAAAACCTCAAGGTCGTTTTGTGGTTGAGATTGTGCCATGTGGGTGATTCCTTTGGTTGCAATCTAAGGAATCACCTTAGGTAGCTGTCAAATGAATGAGCTGCTCGCGAACAGTTCGTGTTTCATTCAACATTTAGTTCGATTTTGGTTTGCAAATAGTTATTGTTTCAATATCCAAAACGCCCAAAAACATTGGAACTGACTCCTAAAGCACCAAAATCGAACTTTGATAAACCAATAAATGACCAAAACAATTTCAGTTTTAGATTAACAGAATTTTATACTGACAAAACTATTCTTCATAAATAGTACCGTCGTGGTACTGTTTAATTGAACAATGTTTTTCTTTTACCAGATATGAATTCATTTCAATTTGATTGAAGAAAAAGAAAAAAGAGGATAAAAAGATGATGAAAAAAAAGATGTTGATGATCATGCTCGAGATGGCAGTGATGTGGAAGTTAATGGATGATGATGGAGATGGCGGTGATGTTGGAAGTTAATGGATGATGATGGAGGCACAGATGGTGATGGATGAGAGACCTCAAAATGCCTAAAAGCATCGCTCTAGATGGAGAGTTTGGAGAATAGACGAGACACCCTAAATGGAGATTAGCCTCTCCCTTATATATAGATAATAGAAAAACACAAGATTACAAGAATATTCTTTCTTCTGTTACACACTAATAATTAAAAAATCAATTTATAAATAACCTTACATTACAACAACTAAGCCACTTATCCCAAGTATTTGGGGTAGGCTGCATGAACCAAAAGAGAATTACGCCGGATGGGGCACATAGTGTTGGCCGGAGGCCCTTCACTCTAGTTTTGATGATGATTAACTCATGTAGTTATTGTTTACTAATAATCTTGTGATATTTAGTTTCAGATATTTGATCAAGATATTAGCAGGTGATTAGCTTCAACAAAGGTGTTTTGGAGCTATCATATATTGATTCAAGAGCTCGCGCGTCAAGATCGCATCTAGCACTCGGTTAGAGTCAAGCTCGTTGGATCGGTTTTGGATCGAGTCGACTTGAAGACGGGGTTCTACAAGAAGCCTCGGTTTGTTTAGTTTAAGATTGTATTTAGATCATTATAAAGATTACATAGTGTTGATATGCTCAAGTTCACATACACACACTTGTTTAAAGTTTCATGTGTTGGTTTTCGGTTTAACCGGTTTCAATTTTCATATATATGGTTTTCATGAATAGATAGAGTCAAAACAAGTTTACATGGTTTAATGTATATTAGATTTGATTTATATACATCTATACTTCATCTATTTAGAAAAACTTATTTTGAAAAGCCTATTCATGTGTTTGGAGTTTTGTATTTAAACAAAACTTATTTTTGTATTAATGTCAAAAACATAGATATAATATCTTTCATGTTCATTGGATTATATCCATATACAATATGCTTCAAAGTTGTTTCAATATCATGTTTTTGTATTTACATGTGTTTTGGAGAAAACGAATTTCCATTTCAAAAATTCAAGTTTTTAGAAAAAAACGATTTTTGGTTTAAGGCAAAAATTTCAATATCACAAAAAATGGTTCAAATTGTTTGAAATATACGTTGAATTTTTGTCACACATATTTGTATTTCAAAGATCTATAAAAAACTGATTTTTGTGAAATTTATGTGATCTTATGGGATTTAATTAAAGTCAAAACTCAAGTTTTCAATCCCTTAAAGTTTAGACCAGGCTGTCTGCCGGTCGACCGGACCGGTCGACCGAGGCAGAAGTCGGTCGATCGGTTCGGTCGACCGACGTGCACAGGACGTGCACGCAGCCAAGGCTGGAGGCGGTCGACCGGGTAGGTCGACCGCCAGAGAGCTTCTGCTCTCTGAAAATGGCCCTGGTCGACCGGCAGAGAGCTCTGCTCTCTGTTTCCAGTGTCGGCCAACGGTGGTCAACGGTTATAAATATGACCGTTGGCCAATCGACCGCCCGGTCGACCAGAGGGGCAATCTGGGCTTTTTCAGATTGCAACGGGCAGAATTTTGTGGAGGTTATAAATTGAGCTGTTTTCATCAAGAATTTCAAGAGCAAAATTTTCTATCTTTCAGCAAGTTTTTAAAAGAGTTTTTGTGCCAAAAGATTTGATCTTTATTTGTTTTTAAAAGGGTTGAAAAAATCAGAAAAGGAGAAGTCTTTGGGATTAGTTTATGATCTTCATTTTTATAGCTATTCTAGAAGTTTCCCAAGAATTTTCTTTGTGATTTGATTTTCAAACTCTTTGTTTTCTCACATTTGAGCTATCTATCTATCCTATCTATTAGGATCTTTATTTTGTGAGAAAGAATTAGTTGTGGTCTTTGAGATTACCAAGTATTGTAAACCCTCTTTGCTTGCCTTTGTGCCTTTCCTCTAAGTATAAAGGAGGTTGTGCAACTAGGTTGCTAGTATCCCTCTAAGTGTATAGGTGATTGAGTTTGTTGGTATCCCTCTAGTGAGAGGTTGATATTGTGTTGGCTTTGTGCCTTGCCTCTAGTGAGAGGTTGTATTTGTTGAGAGAGGAGTTGTATACTCCAAATTATCTTTGCGCAAATCCTCAGTGGAGGTTCCCTGTGTGGACGAGTTAGTGAAAATCCTTCGGTGTGAAAGCAGGGACGTAGAGCTGGGTGCTCAAACCTCGAAACATATCTCGGTGTTTGTTTGGTCCACTATCTCTTAACTCTCTCTTATTTTGTGCCTTGCATTGATTCATATTGTTTATTCATACTTATATGATTGGTATTGCTTGTGTGTGTGCCTCACTTGTACTGAACCAAGAGAGCTTTACATAA